>JARFXV010001058.1:0-227500 GCA_031761425.1 Cosmopolites sordidus | reverse complement strand
GCTTGCCAAAAGTTTGCAAACAACTAATGATTGGTATCTTATGATATAAGATACCGTTGAGTGCAAGTAAATATAATTTATTTGATGTATAAAGTTGTATTCAGTTAAATATTAATTATAATCTAGAACCTCTTGAAATATTTATATCAACTTTGTAATTACCCTCCCAGTGTTTTTGTGCAGCATTTTTCAACGGCTGAAATAAATGAAAATAGGGGGATGCCAGGCCTGGTGAATATGGAGGTTGATACTCCACAGTCATGCATTTAACAGTTTCTTCCCAAAAGCTAATTATGGTTAACTGCGACTAGAATACGTTGAATCAGTTATATTGGCTAACGGTTACACTTTGTGATCGATACAAACTTTACCTCCCCTAGGCAGAGTCACTGGAGATATCAGAAATCGTATTATGAAGGGTAGCAAAGTACGCCCTGCATTCTGTTCTAAGATCTAAATGTATCCAAAGGAACACGAAAGTTGGGATATAACAAACACTCATTAGGTTAATAGTCACTTATAGCTGAATGACTGTATATGGACTCTCGCAAAAAAAAAAATGGACAGAGAATCGAAAGCCTGCAGTATTTAAAAGAAGAGTACTCAGAAGAATGTTTGGTGTTGTGAATCATAACACAGGTCGACATGATTTTTATAACATTGATGAGAATGCTCTTTTTGCATTTTATTTATCAGTTCAAGTATCTGCTCGTTTATATCATGGGGCTATTGAAATTATTTGTACCTGACTTTGGATTGAACAATGTAGGAATTACCACAGTATTATATAAAACTTTAAAGGCAGTTTTATTGTTTTCTATAGTTTAGTTTGTTTCTGTCTCGTTTAGAGTACAGTCAAGTATTTAAGTCGATTTTATATAAAAGGGCAAGTTCCAGTCGTTGATTGTGTAAAAATTCAGCGGATAGGTTTTGTTATATATGCGGACGATTTATTTTAAAGTCACAAGCGAGATCTATATCCGATGAAGTCAAAAAACCTATCGTTTATATTTTAAGTACCAAATGGAAGATCAAGATAAAAGTTGAGCTCCTCATGTTTGCTGTGTGCGTTGTCACGTAAATTTAGTGAAGTGGACGCATCACAAAACTCTATGTCGTTTGCTGTTCCTATGGTGTGAAAAGAACCTACTGACTATGTAAGTGATTGCTACTTTTGTATTACTAAAACAGAAGTTATTTCAAAAAAGCAAAGGGAGAACATTCACTATCCAAATTTCCCGTCTGTACTTAGACCAATTCCTTATAGCTAGGAACTACCAGTACCGATTGCGCCTTTAAACCTGGACATGTTTCGCGGTGATTTTAATTCTTCATCAGGATCTGATCCACAATTTCCTCAAAACACCAGTTGCGACCCAATATTTTTAATAACTATCAGTGAACTTCACTTAATGACTCAGAATGAATTAAATGATTTCATACGTGACCTGAGATTGACAAAACAAAAATCGAAACTTCTTAGTTCCAGACTTCAATAGTGTAATCTGTTAGATTAAAATGCAAGTGTTTCACTTTGCCGAAAACGAAATGCAACATTTTCAAGTTTTTATAAAATGGAAGGATCGCTATGTGTCTGTTGTGATATTGATGGTTTAACGAATGAGCATAATATGGAACATGTATCTTCCGAGTGGCGTATTTTCATAGATTCGTCGAAATACAGCGTAAAAGCATTTTGCTTCATAATGGAAACAAAAACTCAACTATTCCTTTAGTCCATTGAAATGCAAGAATTCTGTGACAACGTAGCAACCATACTAAATTGCGTTAAATATGAAAAGCATCTGTGGGATATTTATGGAGATTTAAAAGTGATAGCTATATTGCTAGGACTTCAAGGGGGTTTCACAAAGTTATTGCTGTATTTTGTCTCTAAGGGACAGTAGGACAACAAAAAAACATTACAATATGAAAGATTGGCGTCATAGAACTTCCTGTGAACCTGGTAGTTCAAACATAAAATATGCCCCTCCTAGTTAACCCAAAAAAGGTGCTTTTTCCACCTCTCTGTATTAAGGTTGGACTAATGAAAAACTTTGCCAAAGTCATTGACAAAGAAGGTAATGGTTTCAAGTACCTAACGGAAAAATTTCCTCAATTAAGTGAGGCAAAACTGAAAGAAGACATATTTATTGGACCTCAAATAAGGAAGCTTCTAGCTGATTTCTGTTTTCGAGAAAAATTAAATGAAAAGGAATTGACAGCTTGAAAGGGTTTCTGAGGATCAAGATAGATGAAAACTATAAAAACCTCATAGATGAACTCTTGAAAGCCTATAAAATCCTAGGGCGTCACATGTCCTTAAAAATGCATTTTTACGCTCATATTTTAATTTTTTCCGGAGAATTTGGGTACAGTAAGCGACAAACAAGGAGAGGGGTTTCACCAGGACATCAGGACGATGGAAGCAAGATACCAGGGTTGCTGGAACCCATTTATGTTGGGTGACTACTGCTGTTTTTTTTTTTAAAAAGGTTGATGCTACAGAACACAAGATGAAAAAGTGAATGTTTTTGTCGCTGTATGTTATCTCATGTAATATATTATTTATTCACATAATTCTTAGTTATGTTTTTGCAAATATTTAAAACGTTTTATATTAAATAAATATTAGAGTATTAAAATATGTCGTCTCCTTTTTTTTCCCACCACCAACCCCCTGTAACACAAAAACTATACGTTTTACAGTTATTAGCTTATCATTTTTGGGTTTGCTACTACAAAATACTTCATATATATATATATATATATATATATATATATATATATATATATATATATATATATATACATATATATATATATATATATATATATATATATATATATATATATATATATATATATATATATATATATATACATATATATATATATATATATATATATATATATATATATATATATATATATATATATATATATACATATATATATATATATATATATATATATATATATATATATACACATATATATATATATATATATATATATATATATATATATATATATATATATATATATATATATATATATATACATATATATATATATATATATATATATATATATATATATATATATATATATATATATACATATATATATATATATATATATATATATATATATATATATATATATATATATATACATATATATATACATATATATATATATATATATATATATATATATATATATATATATATATATATATATATATATATATATATATATATATATATATATATATATCTATTTTCATCAATGTTACCTCAAAAAGTCCCAACAACAATCACGACGAATTGGGGGTGACAGAAAATTGTCATGGATTGCTGAAGGTCGATCCGAATGGAAGCGAAGATTGTAGAAGGTCGGCGGGCTGTAGCATCACAAAAAAAATAAGAAGACATTCTCTGAAAACGTATTTAATAAGCGCAAACATTTTTTTTCTATGCTTTACATATTTCTTATGCTTTACATATCGTGGCAATCCTTTGGGCTGTTTAGGATCTTTTTGTCAACAATGATCTTGAAAACACTTGAATTAGTTGTAGTTGGAATTGTATTGTATTGTATACTAGTTGAACAGGCCAAACTGGTCTTGATTGATTACTCTTCGCCATTTTTTCCTATTCCTCGCTTTTCCATCGATCCGTCTCAATCAGAACTTCCTCTTCTTTTTGTTTCCCCTAATCTACTTAATAAAAGTTTTTTCTGATATTCGTTCATCTTTATCCTACCCATCTCACTCTTTAGTTTTTAAGTTCGCTATTATGTCGGGTTAGCCAAGGGGCCAGCCGCATCGTGTTGAACATCGGTTCTCGATAACTGAAATTAAAATCGTCTTGATCTTGTTAGGTGACTGGATCAAACCAAACCATGGGCCAACTCGGCCTGTAGAGCTCAAAGTTTTAAAATTATCCAGTTGTTAAAATCGACTTGTTCGTACAATTCTCGAAACTCATTATTGGTTCTCCTTTCCCATCTCCTCATTTTCTCTTCAGTCCCACTCAACATCCACACTTCGCTACGAAACAGTACTGTGGGTTTTATAATAGATTGATATATTCGCAGTTTTATTCTTCTGGTCAGTATTTTGCTATGTATTTCTTCGAGGTCTTCTTTCTTTTTTTCTTTTTTCATTTAGCCGCTACGTCGCCATGACCTTGTGGGATTCTCATGGCAAGCCTGCCACCTTTAGATCATTATACCATCTTAACCCTGGTCTACCTCTATTTTTTTTTTTCACCTTTTCTAACCTCTATTGAAGAGACTGAACATCCACCTAGTATCTGTTGGTCTTGCCACAGAGCTTGCATAATCCCATTTCAATTGTTTTGTTCTTTTCACGGCATTGGCTACTTTAGTTTCCTGATGAATCCACTCATTTCTTTTCTTATCTTTCCCTGTAATCTCTATCATTGACTCTATAGCTCTACACTCTTTGACTCTTTGTAATCATTGACTATATGGCTCTATGCTCTAGGGCTGTTCTTTCGTAACTATTTGCCTTTAAGTCCATGTCTAGGTATCATATATTAGAACTATGAGTATATTCTAGATAACGCTGCCGGATTCTTTTACTTATCAAAAGTCTCCCATGCTAGACGTCTTTGTTTCTCAATTTCAAGGTTTGTATTAAAAAAAATCTTAACACTACTTTGCAAACCGATGGATCAGTTAATGAGGAGCTATCGAATGGTCGGAAAGGTCACCAGACCTGGCAGCACCCGATTTTTTTTTGTGGTGCTCTTTAAAAAGTCGGGTTTACGTTAACATGCGAAAACATTTCGAAGATCTCTAATTACGAATTCGACAAGAAATTGCCAATGTACCTCTTATCATTATTCGTTGTTACACATGGGACGAAACTGAAGGAAAGAACTAAAGCTTAGAAATTTCCAGTTGCCTTTTCAAGTATATGATGGCCCACCCTGATAGTGTTCACGTTCCATGATGATGATCGTATTAAATCTAAACAAATATATTGCTGAGAATTATGCGAATAAACATTATGTGTCTCCCAATATAGATGAGTTCCAGCATCCCTGATATCTTGCTTTCATCTTGATCAAAACTTCTCTCCTTATTCGTCGCTTACAGCACCCAAATTTTCCGGAAAAATTCAAATGCGAGTGTAAAAAATACATTTTTAAAGACATGCGACAACCTAGTATTTCATAGGCTTTTTCATAGAATTCATCTATGAGGTTTTTATAGTTTTCATCTCCAGAAATCCTTTCACTACACTTACAAAATACTTCCAAGCTGCCAATTCCTTTTCATTTATTTTTTTTTTGCAAACGGAAATCACCTAGAAGCTTTCTTATTTGAGGTCCAATAAATATGCCTTCTTTTAGTTTTGTATCACTTTATTGAGGAACTATTTTTTTTTGGTACTTGAAACCATTACCTTCTTTATTCATGGCTTTGACAAAGTTTTTTTATTAGCCCAAGCTTTTGTTGCCCTACTGTTCCATAGACACAAAAAACATCAATAGCTTGAAAAACCCCTTGAAGTCCTTATAGCAATATAACTAGTATTTTTAAATCTCCCCAAATATTCGACTGATACTGTTCTATTTAACTCAATATGCATTATGGTTGCTAAGTTGTCATAAGTTTCTTACATTATCACTTAATGGGCTAAAGGAATAGATGGGTTTTTGTTTCCATTATGAAGCAAGACTGCTTTTTGGCTATATTTCGACGAATCTATGAAAATACGGCATTCGGAAGGTACGTGTTCCATATTAAGCTCATTCATTAAACCATCAATATCACAATAGCTGCATAGCAATCCTTCCATTTTACTAAAATTTGAAAATATTACATTCCGTTTTCGGTAAAGTGAAACACTTACATTTTTATCTAACAGGTTCCACTGTTGAAGTCTGGAACCCAGAAGTTTCGATTTTTGTTTCGATAATCCTCAGTCACGTACCTCATCATTTAATTCATTCTGAGTTATTAAGTGAGGTTCACCGGTAGTTGTTAAAAATGTTGGATCACAACTGGTGTTCTCAGCAAGTTGTGGATCAGATCCTGAAGAAGACCGGGAAACATGCTGTCCCGGTCTAAAGGTGCAATATTGGTACCGACCGGTAGTTCTTGGGTATGAGGATCTGGCCTAAGTGCAGAAGGCAAATTTGGATACCGAATTTTGTCCCTTTGCTTTTCTGAAATCCTTTCTGTTTTAGTGATACAAAAGTAGCTATCACTTAAACGGTCAGTAGGTTCTCTTCACCCCATAGGAACTGCAAACGGCATAATATTTTTTCTTGTGATGCATCCACTGCACTAAATTTACGAGACAATTCACACACACAGCAAACATGAGGAGCCCAACTTTTATCTTGATCTCGAATTTGGCATTTAAAATATAAAATATTGTTTTTTTTAGATCTAGTTTGTGACTTTAAAATAAAACTTATCCGCTGGATTTTTGCAAAATCGACGACTAGAACTTGCCATTTTATATAAAATCGACTTGACTGTACTGTAAACGAAACGGAAAAAACTAAACGATAAAACTACCCTTAAAGATTCGTAAAATACTGTGGATATACCTCCTATGGTGTTGTGGTAATTCCTACATTGTCCAGTCCAAAGTTAGGTACAAATAATTCCAATTAACCCATGATATAAAGGAGAAGCACGTACTTGAAAATAGAACGTGCTAGGCAATTTCTTTGAAAAATGTTTTAATAATTACCTAAATTAAACGCAAAAAAGAGCATTCTCATCAATATATTAGATCAGTGGTAATATTTTTAAAGATCAAAACGCAGATCTTGTAGATAGCTTTAAATCAGTTAATTGAGCCTCCTGAAAAGTAACGAATTTCAAATTCGCAACTTTACGAGGTGTGGCGATTAATAATTCTTAATTTTTTAAAGAGATGGCACTAGAAACAAGGGTCGGTTCACAGTCTAATCTCTTATGTCATTATGTTGCTAGGATAATACCCTTCAAAACGTCAATGATGTTTAAACGATTTCGAGTTAGCGTAATATTTTTTTTGTAGTAAACATGTCGAGTTTCGAGCCACATAAAGAGCATTTGCGGCACGTATTGCTTTTCTTGCCCAATCAAACGAAAAACGTGAGTGAAAGCCGTCGTATACTTGGAAACTTACAGTGACAACGTCCCAACGCGAGACGCCTGTGACAAAGAACACCCAGGTGAACCGAAAAAATTTGAAGATGTCGAATTACAAGCATTGTTGGTCGAAGACGATGTGTAAACTCAACTACAAATGGCAAACAAGTTAAATGTTGGTCGCCGAACCATTTCTGATTGTCTGACAGTGGCTTCTTCAGATGTTGAGTATAAACTAAAATATTTTTTTAGTTTATAGATTATTATTACGTTATTACATTGTTTTTTAATAACATTTGTTTTACTCAACATCTGAAGAAGCCACTTGGTTGGAGAAACATGTCAAAAAAATATAATTAAATAAAATAACTTGTACCAACAAATACGGAATAATCACTGTATTTGATTCTTTCTCTGTATGTTTCAATTGATAATCAAAAATAATTTAACTGTATAAACATATTTCTCACGGCGACAAACCGCTATCGCAACAATAATTTTTTTTTATCGAATAACTCGCGGGCATATCGGTTTTTTGTGGTTAATATGCGGTCTCAGGCCGGCTGGGAAAATTTCTGTCATTACTAAAACCGACGTTTACCCCTTATCGGTCGGCGGTTTGTTTACCCCGCTACGATTCTGCAGTCCTGTCAAGGGAGAATCCCGTATTCATCCCGAAGGGGCCCCAAATACCACTCTCGAACAGCCTTTTATTTGAAACATGCATCGTTGACATATTGGGCGAGAAATCTGCGGAATTCAATATAGTTTCCATAATTTTTCAACATTGAATGAATGAATTAATGCATTTACTTACCAACTTTGTTTTTAAATTTTATTATATATATTTTCTTGACCGTTTTTATTTTTTTGGGAATTTCGGTCAATTATTAATAAATTACTATTTTTTATTATTTTGTTTACGTTTCGGTTTATTTATAAACCATCTTTAGAACAATTCTACAATATATATAGTGGTGGACAAAAGTATAGGCACAGCATATTGTTTGTATAATAAAAATTTATATTTTTAAAATACAAACGTAAAAAAAATAATGAAATGATTATATCGCCCACTAAAGCCTAAATTTTTAAAAAAATTGTTAATCTCAAATGGAACAGATAAAATGCATACAATGTCAAAAATTGAATGGACAATAGTACTCTGGCACCTTTAAATGTTCATCAAAAATTTTAAAGCAAGACGCTGATAAAAACTTGTTTCTACCCATGGAAAAGTATTTATTGTGGTCGAATATTACGATCGCGTAGCCTTCTGATATGTGCATTGGTCAAAGTATCTAGAAAATAAATAATCTGAAAAAAAAATGGATCATAAAGGACAGGAAACTACAGTGACCGAAAGAAAAGTAATAGTTAATCTGCATCGTGACGGTAAATCATATTCAGAAATTGCGAACGTAGTGAGAAAAAATCATTACACTGTTCATAGTGTTATTAAAAGGTTTAATAAGAGCGATAATTTTCAAAATATACCACGAACAGGATGACCATCTAAAATTACAGAATTGGAAAGAAGAAAAATAATTAGACAAATTAAAAAGAATCCTCATACCTCAGCGTCGGAAATTACTTCAACGATAAGAGAACAAGATAACAAAGGTATTAGTGCTAAAACCGTACGGAGAATTCTGCATTTTGCTGGTTATAGAGCAAGGGCTGCCAGAAAGAAACCGTACATTAGCAAAGTCAACCCAAAAAGCGCTTACAGTTCGCAAACCAGTATGTGGATAAAACTAATGAGCTTTGGGAGACAGTAATATTTTCAGACGAAAGTAAATACAATATCTTTCATTCGGATGGACGATCTCTTGTCTGGAGGAAGCAAAACACAGAACTTGAGTTAAATAATTTTTAACGAACAAATTTTACCGAATTTACATCAAACCATGGGGGCGGAAGTATCCTAGTGTGGGGATGTATGACTTCAGGAGGCGTTAGAAATCTTGTCTTCATTGATGGAATAATGAACAAAACCGTTATTTAAATATTTTAAAAAACAATCTACGACAAAGTGCTGAAAAGCTAAATATTGCCAAAAGTTTCTATCTTCAACAAGACAACGATCCAAAACATACAGCTTATGTAGTAAAACAGTGGATAGCTTAGTTAAACACCCCTCCTCAGTCACCTGACCTGAATCTTATAGAAAATCTGTGGAATAAACTAGAGAAGTCAATTGAAGGAAATTCTTCTACGAGAATGGACGTCCTTAGGGCAAGACATTATTCAAAAACTAGTTCACTCCATGCCAAGAGAGGAGATTAAGAGAAGTTATCATGAGAAAAGGACTTTCAGCAAAATATTAATTTTGTATACAGTTCTTTCATTAGGGCCGGTCGCGGTGGTCTGGTGGGTTAGTTGCTTGCCTGGCAATTCAAAGGTAGCTGGTTCGATTCCAGCGTTCGGGTGGTCTGTGATTGTTTCTAGGCAAGAGTGTAAAATCCGACAACGAATTATCCCTCAGTCACGCAAGTTAAAGGCTGGGTAAGGCCGGATGCCTTCTGTGAAGTGTTCTACGTTAGTCACTCGCCAGTCGGTAGGTTTCCTGATAGACTTATGGGTAGGCACATAACCAAGGGTTTATAGCCTGAGGGGGATGCTGGCCTGGGTTTGTCGGCAGCTGATGACCGTCGCTAGTCCTAGGTCCAGTTGCTAAATAGCCTAAGATGCTGATGCGCCTCTAACCGTAAACCCTTTCCTTTCCTTTCCTTTCTTTCATTAGGTGACTGTGCTAATACTTTTGTCCATTCAACTTTTGACATTATATTCATTTTAAATTTATTTTATCTATTTCATTTCAGTTTAACAATTTTATTTTGCGTAAAATTTAGATTTTGGTTAGAGGTATAAAATAAACAGGTAATTAATTTTTTTTACGTTTGTATTTTGGAAATATATATTTTTATTTAATACAAAATGCGCTATACCAATACTTTTGTCTCCCACGCTATGTATTCCGCTTTTATAAATAATGCAAATTCATATTCAAAAACTTAGCAACTATATTTTATTGAAAAATTAATTTTCTAAATTTTTTAAATGTTTTATCTAATTTTCAGTTGACACATTTTTGACATATTTTACAAATTTGTTACCTTTATATTTTTTTTTTTTTACTATAACCTAACAATTTTGAATTTTTTCCTTCTAATGGTATTAGATACAAAAAAAATAATAAAAATTTGTTATTTAATAATGTCATTACATACACAACTTAAATTATTTACATTGTTTCTGAAATTAATGGTATTATTTGTTTTTTTTTATATAAATCATTTCTTTCATATTTTTTTATACTGTTTTGGAAAATGCAAAATTTTAATGTTATTAAAATTAAAGTTGTGGCATGGCATGTTTTGAAATGGCAATTACGTTGATTTGTTGTTTATTTTATTATTTTATATTTATTTTATTTTATTCTTAATTTATTGTAATTTTTTATTTTCTGCTTATTTTTGTTTTTAAAGGTTTTTTTTTTAAATAATTTGAATAAAATATTTTGAGACTGAGTTTAGAAGAAACGTTTTATAACAATAATTAATTTAATTATTATCAGAAATGGCGGTATTTTTCGAAGTTTTAGTTTTAGGTTGACAATTTTATTATAAATTTACAAAGAAGATTTTCATCACAATATACAATGGGAGTATTTGAAGCAACAGATTTTTCTCAAGTTATTTTCAACCATACTATAAGGTTTTTCCATTAAGAGCGCTCGAACTTTAAATGTACATAAAACAAGTTGTGTATGTAGCCCCCACAAGAAAAAGTCTAATGGCATTAAATCACCCGTTCTCGACGGACAGTTAACATCGCCGGGATGCGAGATAACCAAGGCGTCGAATTTGCCGTGCAGAAGATCTATTGTTGCATGCGCTGTGTAGCACGTAGCGCCGTCTTGTTGAAACCGCATATCGTTGAGATCAATATCTTCCAATTTATGTCACAAGAAATTAGTTATCATTAACCTATGTACCTATCGCCAGTGACAGTTACGGTGGCGCGAGCTTCATTTTGGATGAAGTACGGGGCAATGACCCCGCCGGACCAAAATCCACACCAAACAGTGACTTTTTCTGGATGCATTTGCAACTGATGGATCTCATGTGGATTGATATCTCCCCAAATGCGACAATTTTGCTTGTTGACATTCATTCAAAAATGGACCTCGTTGCTGCAGAGGATATTCCGTCCGAAATCAGGGTCCACTTCCAGCTGCTCCAGAGCCCGGTCAGCGAATGCTCGACGCTGCCTACGGTCGTTTACCTTCAATTCCTGGGTCAATTGAATTTTTCACGGGTGCGCGCTCAACTTCCGAAGCAAAATTGGCCAAGTTGAGGTGTGCGAAAGGCCAAGTTCTTGTGTGCGACGAGAAATCGACTGCCTCGGATTATCCTGCCCACCCTCGTTCACTGCAGTAATGTTTTCTACATACCTCACTTTTCAGTTGATTCAGTTGCATCCCTCTGCGTAAATTACTCACAACTGCATCCTTCTGCGTAAATTACAAATGTTGTTGACTTTTTCAAGTTGCCAGATGTTCTTTAGTTCATAAAAACAGTTCATACTTATAAACATTTTCCACCTCCGTTTTATGTACATTGTGAGACAGTGGTATGGCAATATCAATAATTGTTAACCAATTATTGATATTGCCCAAGTTTATTAAATTAGTTTTCCCTATTTTGCCACACTTTCGACATGTATCCTCAGTGTTTTACAAGGATGTATTTCTTGTAATTGTTGGTTTTGATGATTTTATCCTGGATAGCAATAACAAAACTCTCAGTTTCCGGATATACTTAATTCTCGTCTAACCAGAGCAGAGAAGCCTTCTTATCAATATTATTGTCATTTATTAATTCTACATATCTAGCATGAATTGACTTATTTTTCTAGAGACTTATGTTGCTCTGTATTGTCTCTGTTTCGATAGTGTCGTTTATATGGCTCAGTTTTAGTGGTGTATAATCGTAATCAACCTGAGTTGCAAGCCTCATAAGTTGATCTTTCGAACTCAGAAAATGTTGACGAAGCCTCTTTTAATGACTGAGACACAATTCTTTGATGGTAATAAGCCCTCTACCTCCATATTTTCGAGGAATATATAATCTCAACACAGAAGAATTGGTAGGCAAACAACGGAAATGTATTAAAAATCGTCTAGTCATGTCATCTAGCACTTCCAGTTCTGTGTTTAACCACTTGACCACTCCATATGAATATCTTAACACCGGTAGTGTCTATGTGTTGATTGCCTTACATCTATTTCCCCCTGAGAATTTTGTATTAAGGAGTTTCAATATTCTTTTCTTATATTTATCGTGGAACTCATGTTTGAGTACCCTATGGTTTAGCATTTGATTTTGTGCTATACCCAGATGCCGATAGGTATTATCCGGTTTCATTAAGTGAATCTGATTGAATGATTCCTGATTTTGATTAACTTGCCTTTTTTGTATATTGATGATACAATACTTATCTAGTTTTAATAAGCGATTGAGTTTACTCTGGGACTTATTACTTTTATTATTACTTATTAAATTTTAATGCAGTTAGAACATGAAATTGAGAAAAATCGGTTTGTTCAAAAACTTTTTTTTCCTTCATTGAAAATACTTATAAACATTTAAAATATAATAGTAAACAATATATAAAGACATGCTATTCATAATTAAATTATATTATAATAATAAATGTTATATACGAGGTTTTAATAAAATAGCAGAAATAACTATAGCTTTTCCAGGTATATAACTATTCTATTTCAGCCTAATTACCTTTCAACATCAATTAGTTTTATACCAGATTTAATTATTGATAATTAAAATATAATCAAAACTAAAATATCTTAATGATTCGAATAATATTTCTAAAAAATAATAATTCTAAATCAAGGAAAGGTATAACAAACTCAACTGGAAAACCGGGAATTATCAGGGAATTTTGAGATTATTTTTTTTTGCAGCAACCCTGGTTTTGTCACACCGATCTCGGCGGACAATCGATTTATAATGAAATAGTAATGTCAACTGTCCACTAAGATCATGCGATCTCACGCACTTGAATAATTTTTTTTTGGGATTATATTAAATCTATGATTTACAGAAACAAACCCCGAACAATCCTTGATCTTAAACGAAACATTCATATCACCATTGAATATATACCACGCGATATGTGTGAAAGAGTAATTGAAAATTAGGTCTCCAGAATGCATTCCACCAGACGAAACCAAAGGAGACATTTAAACGTCATAAATTTTATAAAAAACTATACCAGATATCTGATTATTGATGTTCCACATTACAATAATTTTAAGAGGAAATATCCTATATCGAAATAATCAATAATATTAAATTAAAGTCACGATATTACATAAAGTATAAAACTCCTGAATGTTTATTTATTGAAGTAACGAATTAAGAAAAGTTATTAAGTTACAAATTGGGATTGTATATAAAATTTATTTAGACACTGTTCAGAACTCTATCTCCAATGATTTTGGAGTATTTTGGTCGTATATTAGTGATAAAAGTAATTCAACTAGAATACCGGATGGTTTATGATGAGAATTTTTTTGATACTCCAATTCGATTCGATTGTCTCAATTCTCAATACTCAATTCGATTGTGAATACTTTTGAGAGTTTTTTCGTTAATGTTAATGATACTGTTACTGCTGCTTGTTTTGCTGATCATATAGTTATTGACTATTTTTATGAATAGGAAGTTAAGGATGCAGCAAAAATATTGAAGTCAAAATTAACATCGGGCTTTCATAATGTTCCAGCATTTTTGGTTCGAGATTGTTTGTATGTGTTCTCTAAATCTTTGACAAAAATTTATTACTTGTGAACTGAAGCCCGGAAATTAGCTAAATTATGTCCAGTTTACAAGCATTTGATCACAAATTATAGACCAGTGGCAGGCAGTGTTGTCAAATTTTGTTAAAGTGTTTAACATTTTCTATATAATCGTGTATAACCGGCGATTCAGAGTATGTTTTCATCAAAACAGCATGGTTTTGTAGAGGGCAGGTCTACGGTAACTAACTTGATAACGGATTTATATATATATATATATATATATATATATATATATATATATATATATATATATATATATAATATATATATATATATATATATATATATATATATATATATATATATATATATATATATATATATATATATATATATATATATATATATATATATATATATATATATATATATATATATATATATATATATATATATATATATATATATATATATATATATATATATATATATATATATATATATATAATGATTATAGATGCATTGGCATCTAAGGCCATTTAGCGTCTGTCTATTATAGAATATTACTAAACACACACAAACATCTATGTCTGCACAGGATTTAAACTCGGGTCCCTTCGGTTACCAAGCGAGCAACTAACCCACTACACCACCGCGGTCAGCGGCAATGTTCACTCAGCATGTTGTTAATGCCTTAAAGGTTCGACAGCGTGTCGATGTAATTTACACGAACATATCTAAAGCATCTACTAGAATTGATACGCCTATACTTCTGGCAAGGCTCAACAGTTTGAAATGGGTGACAAATTGTGCAGATTCGTATTATCTGACCTCTCTAATTGTCAATATTATGTAAATTGCAATAACTACCACTCATTTATATATAATGTAAATATAGGGGTACCCCAGGATTCCAATCTTGGTCCGCTTTGTTTCTGATGTACATTGATGATCTCGCCGAGCTTTTGGATTGTGAAAGTCTCATACTTGCAGATGACTTGAAACTTTTTAAAATTGTAAACAACATCCAAGATTGTGGGGGACTGCAGAGAAATTTGGAAAAAGTGAATAATTGGTGTGAGTTGAATGGACTTCAATTCTAATCTTCATTAGAAAATGTTACTACTTTGCACGTCTTAATATTTTTAAGACGTGCAAAGTAGTAACATTTTCTAATAAGTTAAATAACTTTAAATTTATTGATTGATTTGTTCGTTACTTTGTGATACTTCATTTTTTAAATCGAATAAAACAATTTTATACTTTGTATCTATCACTTTTACTTTTAAATTTGTCTGACTATGGTTTCGTAATGATTATACATTCTCAAACACTACTTTAAAACTAAGGTATTACAGCTATTTTTCCTAGGTACCTAATTTTATACTTTTATTAGGGTAAATTTTTTACAGTGTTTTAAATAGTGGGGAATTTCGGAGATCCGTCTGAACATTTAATAGCTGTATAGACGGATCTTTATTGTTTTTATAAATTTCAATAGCTTCTAAAATGTTTAATTCTTTTGGGGCGATGTATGTAAAATTTTCAAATTGGTAATCTCGGGAAATATATGTCCGGTATCTATGAAATGGTTCGCAAGATTAGAGTGTTGTTTCTTTAATATGTATGCAGATTTATGTTCTTGACGGTTTCTTTGAAACCGTTATGTGGGCTATTAGTTTTTTTGCAGTTCTATTTTTCTATTATTTTCAGATAGTGGAATTGTGAAAGCTCGGTGGATCATAGACTTATATGCAGCATATTTATGTGTAATGGGATGGATTGATTGTTTTGTAATTGTTATATCTGAGTATGTGGGTTTTCTATAGATATTACATTCTATTTTTTTTGGTTTTTTTTAATTTAAGTAACGTCAACGCTCAAAGGCGTTATTTAGTGACTTACAAACACCGACAAACACATACAAATACGCACACAAACATCCATGCCCGCACCAGGATTCGAACCCGGGCCATTGGATTGCCAGGCGGGCGACTAACCCACCAGACCACCGCGGTCGGCTAATAAATTCTAGTTTATTATTTTGTTTGGATATTGAAAGGTCCAGCATTTAAATAGTATCCATCCAAAAATAAAATTTACACTAGAAACAGAACAAAATCAAAGTCACTCAAATTTTGTTTAAAAATAAAAGTGATAGATAACAAAGTAAAAAATTGTTTTATTCCTTTTTAAATAACTTTAAGTTTAATTATTCCATAAACGCCTGCATTCTGGAAAAACTTCCTAATTTTCAAGATTTAGGAATAACTTTCGATGCAAAGCTTTCTTTTGGGAATCACGTACATAATGTAGTGAATAGTGCTTTTAAATTGCTTGGGTTTATAATACGTATTTGTAGATCGTTTGATAATTGTGTTGCTCTAAAGAGTCTGTTCTATGCTTATGTTAGATCTAAAATGGAGTATGGTTCTGTGGTATCTAGCCCTTATTACAAAAACCATAAGAAACATATGCAGGATGTACAACGGCGATCTTTAATGTTTCTTTACTTTAAATCTTTCGGCGTTTACCCGGGAAGAGACGTACAAGCTTGCTAGTTCATGCTTGCTAAGTCATTGTTAGTCCATACACAGCTTTCGTATAGCGAGGGTGAAGTCTAGACTTGCGTTTCCATTTTATTTGAATCTGGCTTTGAACAATGTTTCCATTAAATCACCATTATACTCTATGTGCTCTATTGTTAATAGTATTTCAGCGGATTGTAATATGAATAATAGTTTATTGTGTCACATATTGAGTCAATGATTGAGTTTGTTTCTGTAATGTTTATTAAAGATAATATTATTTATTGTGTAGCTTTATTTTGAGTATAGACAATTACTTTCAACGTAATTAATTTATCGGTTCACTTCCTTTCCTCTTTGAATTTTGTTATATTTTAATTATAGAATGTTATTTTGTTTAATATTGTAGATATTAGTATGGTTATTATTGTTTTGTAAGTGATTACATTAGATTAGTAATTAGTTCTGTAATTGGGATATCCTGTTTGGCTAATAAAGCATTATTTGTTCTTCAAGATAAAATAAAAACTACCGCATTGTCACTTGTTTTCATTATGCCTCACTTTAAAGTTCTGACACTCTTATTGGACAACCCTTAATTTCTGAAATCAATATATTATCGTTCATTTTCCTTCTTTTACTGCGCCCGCCAACGCCATATTTCTGTTACCCTGCTAGCTTGTTGACGTCATCTGCAAGAACTCGCAGTGCGTTGTCCCCCATCTGGTTTTTAAGGTCTCGATTGGAATCAATGGACGTCGTGGCAGGTGTTCGTAAGTAACCAGAAGGGATCGATTTCGATCTCTTCAGAGAAAGAAGGACGATTCGTAGAAAGAGATGAGATCGGTAGAGAACACGCTGATTGCATAATGGTCGTCTCTTCTTAAAGATTCCTTGGAATAGTGTGGCAGAAGGTTCAGAGGGTGAAAACTTGACAAATTCGAAATTTAAGATGGGATGGATATACACCCCAGAACAAAAGTTTAAAACCGCTACATTTATTTTGAAAGAAATTTTTTTTTTATTAATAAATTACGTTAGTCTTGTTGTTGGCTACTAAATAAATATTGTCGATTAATTATTCAGATGCATTTCGATATCCATCGTTTTTTAATCGTAATTTTTGTCGAAAAATCGACTTAAACTTTTTGCCTGTAGTGTATAATCACTTTTTTTAGGGACTTATATTTTCGACAACCCTTTAACATCTCCCAGGTATTTTCATAATACAAACTATACATATTAAACAGCCATTTTCGTTTCAATTTTAGTTCAAGACAACTGAATACGATTTAAATAAGAAAAATCTGGAATAATGTCTGATGCTGTCATATCAGGTGAATATGGTACGTAACTATAAACATCCTGTTTATCACGAGGATCGTGCAAATAGTATTCGGCGTGACAGTGATGGCACAAGCATGACCAAATGACTTTGGTATTTATTAAGTATGATTGGTTATATGGTGTGCTGCACATTTTTTAATGCGTGAGTTTAATTGCTTGTTTGTGATGATGGAGTAAAGCAACCAAGCTTTAAAATGTTCTGAAAAGAGGAAAAAATTGTAGTTCGGGGCTGTTTATTTTGTTTTATGGGGTTTAACCTCTAAGGATGTACACAGAAAAAAAAACATATTTCAACCAAGACAAATATTCCGGACATAAGAAAAATTTTGAGCATAGGTAGGAAAAAGCAAATTTAACAATAAACGTAACAATTTTTCTTTAATAATTCAATCTTGAATTAAAACAAAAATCTTAAGTCGACATATATTTCACACTTGAATCAAAACTTTTATTTTCACTTGTAGATTTGTTCATTCTCGATATGAGTAATATAATTTTCAAGCAAGATCTGTAATTCTTTTATTTCAGGATTAAATGTTTTAATTAGAAGATAGCAAAATATTTCATCGATTTTTTCTTAACTGAAAAAAAAATTTATTACTTTAACCAATAAAGTATTTATTATTCAATGTAAAAAAAACATATTTTGCCTTAAGTAATATATTTTCTTATAAGAAACAGTGCTACAAATTACAATTAAGAACACCGCAATTTGATTTAAGAAATTTTTTCTCTTGAACGAAATTCACATAAAACTTGTTTTCTCGCACTCTGGTTATTTTTTTTTAATTTAAAGTTCTACTTTCAGCGCGATATGAAATAAAGTCAATAAATTATTATCCATTTAATAATTACACTTTAATACACAGTAAAAATTTTATTACCTGTATCCAAGATATTTATTATTGTAACTTAAGCAGTTTATATTATTTTTTCATTTATATTGTTGTTTTGAACCAAGAAGTCATTTTGTTGAAATTAGGGATTAAATGTTTATAAGTCAAACATTTTTTTTTTCAACCAAGATCAATTCTTCTATTGGAACCTTCGGTATGAAACACCAAACTCGAAGAGATTTACCACTAAACACCAAATCACTTTTTGAATACTTCTCGATGCACGTTTCGCTAACCATGTTAGCATCATCAAGAGATAATTTAATCATCCAAACTTCTCTTGGATGATCAAACGTACTTCTTTTCAAAAAAATATGTTTACTTCAATCAAAAATCAATAAATTAATAGTTTTGTTTCAAAATAATTTTCTTGAACCAATTAAACAATTATATTTTTGTTCAAGAAAAAATTAGGAAAATGATATTTTTCTTAATTTAAGTTATTTTCTTTTACTATGTACAAAAAGAGTTAGATTCCACTTTAACAGACTCCTCTTTTTCGTTTTCAACGGTAAAAAAGGTGAACTGCTGAATTTAAACGTAGTCAAACATTCATTGATAGATGCCTAAAAATAGATACGAAAGACAGTATAGTCACAAAAATGTACAATATATTAAATGATCATGGACTGAAGGCATGCGGACCTGCAGTCATTGTACACATCTAGATAGATCATGTCCACTACATTTCACACCAGGTTTTGGATATGTTAATAGTCTATCAAAGGCAGATTTAAATTAATATATAACATAAGAATGTTTAGATATATTTAAATATGATTCTGCGGAATTTCTTCAACATTTTATAATAGTAGATGAAACATGAATTCATCATTATATGCCAGAGCCAAAGCAGCAGTGGGTTAGAGCAGATGAAATCACGATAGAGAGAACGAAAATGATTCCATCTGCAGGAAAAATCGAAACTATAATTTTCTGGAATTCTCGTGGTGTCGTGCTCATATGCAATTTGGTAAAAGGCAGGATTACACCGAGGAGTATTGCGCTTCATCACTGGACCAATAGAAACATGAGTTTCAAGCTAATCTAGCCAAAAAGGAAGTGCTTTTTCACTACGCTAATGTGCCTGCACACACATTTCGGGTTATTACTCTAAAACTCCATGACCTACGTTTCGAACTGCTTCCATATGTGATGTATTCATCAGATGTAGTTCCCAGTGATTACATCCTCTTCTCAAATCTGAAGAAATGGCTTAAGGGACGAAGTTTCATTTCAAATGATGAGGTTGAAACTGAGATAACCACTTAATTTGCAGAATTGGATAAATCGCATTATACTAAAGGCATTAAAAAGTCGGAACGTTGTTAGTTTGTTTACATTAAATTTCAAGGTGACTAAATTGTAAAATAAAAAAATACTGTGTTTGTCGCAGTACAAAAAGTCTTAGACGTTTTGCAGGAAAGGGTAATAATCTTCTTTCATTTCAAGAAAACGGTTGTTGAAAGTTATCAATTGTTGGTTGAAGCTTATGGTGAACATGCTTTAACCCAAAAAACTTGTAAACGATGGTTTAAATCCTATAAAAGTGCCGATTTAATATAAAAGGCAAGGAGCGTCCAGAACAGCCGAAAACACTTGATAATGCAGACTTGCAAGCATTAGAGATGAAGACTCAACTCATACGTTGAAACAATTGGTAGAAGCATTGAATGTTGCCCAATCCATCATTTCCGAACGTGTATACGCATTGGGAAAGATCCAGAAGGAAGGAAAATGGGTTCCATATGAATTGAAGGAAAGAGATATTGAAAGGCGAAAAACCACTTGTGAAATTTTGCTTACCAGACAGAAAAGAAAAGGTTTTTTACACCCATTAAAGATGTTTACCGTTAAAGATGACTAAAAATAGATATGAACGACAATATAGTCTGTGACCAATTATTTTCTCTTTGTAAGCAATTAAAAAATATTGGCCACAGCGACGGCAGATGTTCACCGGTAGCACCGGGGAGGAAGTCCTGGACAGGATGAAGCTGCGTGTCAAAAAGTGAATAATATTTTGTGTTATAGAACACCCTTGAACTGGGAAATGATCTATCTTAAAAAAAACTATTGACTTGATGTTACACTTTTATACACGTAAGTACACTAAAAAAAAAAGCAACACATAGTACACTAAAAACACAGGAAGGTTTAGGGACTGTGATTCACCAAACCTTACCGCGGAAATTCAAAAAAACTGAACAAGTTCGTCTAACTTACACGAGCTCATCTCTATTTCTCTGTACTTATAAATTCGATGGTACTATCTATTCAAATAATGTTAAGAAAGTAAAGATAACTTAAAGGTTATCAAATAGGATCAAAATCGATCGGCATCAAATTGGATCGAACGGAAAATTGTCTATTCCCGGTAGCCAGAGATTTAGGCAATTTTAAAAATAGAAACGTGAAATTTTAGGTTTAAACGAAAATATAACAAAAATTTAATAATCTGGTCTTATTTCTCGATTGTCCCGCCGCTTGCCTATCCAGTAATGGGGTATCCAAATACCATGAGTCTTTGCAAGAATATCAGAAAAAATAAACTTAACCAAGGCATGGCCAGCTAATCTATATATCTTTGTCGGAAGGGTAAGGGGCTAAAACGTCCGCTCACATCGTGATTTGGAGTTAGACTGTCTTGGCCTTGTCCTAAACCATACAGGTGCTCTTGCAAATACAATTCGCCCGAAATGATCTTACCAGTAGCGATCAAGAATTTGTGAATGCTACAAGTCACAAAAATTTAC
The DNA here is from genome assembly GCA_031761425.1 of Cosmopolites sordidus. Lineage (NCBI taxonomy): Eukaryota > Metazoa > Arthropoda > Insecta > Coleoptera > Curculionidae > Cosmopolites > Cosmopolites sordidus. The sequence continues at coordinate 206,010 of JARFXV010001058.1, read as the reverse complement.
AATGACGTGTTAAAAGATCACTGATTGAAGACATATGAGCTTGCAGGAATTGTAAACATCTGGATAGACCGTATCCAGTACAGATAAATTCGAATTAACATATATTAAAAATGTTTGGATATATTTAAGCACGATTCTGCTGAATTTATTAGACATGTTATAATAATAGATGGAGTATGCCAGAGCCGAAGCAGCAGTCCAAACAGTGGCTTAGAGCAGATGAACGCGCTAAAGAAAGTTATCGGTTTCTGGAATTCTCGTGGTGGGTTCCTAGACTATTTGGCAAAAGGCCAAATAGTCTAGGAACTATTTGACAAAAGGACTACACTGGGGAGTATTGCACTTCACCACTGGACCAATAGAAAAACCAAAAAGGAAGTACTCTTTCACCACGCTAATATGCCCGCACATACGTTTCGGGTTATTACTCCAAAATTCTATGACCTACATTTCGAACTGCTTCCATATGTGCTGTATTCGCCAGATTTGGTTCCCAGCGATTACTTTCTCTCCTGAAACTTGAAGAAATGGCTTGATGGGCGAAGTTTTACTTCAAATAATGAGCTCTCTAGTTAAATATCTTCTATAATCACTGGAATTGAGTATAGCCGAAAATTTTAAATTAATTGTCCATTATGACGTGATGAAACATGAAAATTCGTTTTGCTCATATATCTACAGCGAATTTTAAATGTTAATGTTGTAGATCCTGCTGAGTATGTTGTTAACAAGAGTAATTCAATCAGGATGGACTGAAAAGTTCGCGACGAATACAGGGTGCTGTTGCAGACAGTTCTTGTGACACCAAAGATTACCAAAAATCACTTCACACCAAAGATACTTCTCCAGGCCGCTAACTGTCAAATTTCAGATCATTGTGTTGATTACTTTCTTTTTAATGATAGCTGTTTAAACTCTCCTGATTATGTTAACATGGTTAGTGAAACGCGCGTCGAGAAGTTGAATAAGGTGATTTGGTCTTTAGTGGTAAATATCTTCGAGTTTAATAGAAGATAGAAGGAAATAATGGGTTCATAAACGTTTTTGATGATTTTGGTATTAGTAAAATTAATTATCAATTTTTAAATAAATTTTATAAATTTTCAAAAGGCCAAACCGAATCAAACGCGAATACTACGCGTTCGTCACGTTTCGTGGACGTTTATTTTGAAGAACTTGTTAATTCAGATTTGTATTATAGTATGTAATAATAAATAACGCTTTGGACCATCATTGATCTGAAAGTATCCAGGTGGTAAATAGTATTTATGTTCCGTATATAGCTCATTCTCGCTAAAAAATCAAATACATTTTCTAAAGGAACATATGAACATAATAAATAATAATTCGAGAAAAAAATATTTTACAATTAAAAATACCAAGGTGACAAAAATATAGCTATCATCCAGAAGATATTTCAGAAATTTTCAGGATAAAATTACAGTTATCTAACAGGAAAACAGAAGTTTTAGAAGTAACAAGTTACAGATGTTTCAGTCACTCCTTTTCCAGAAAATACATAATTATAGTATGTACACAATAACTTTCACTGAATTTTCAAATATATCATTTGAATATTTGATTTGATATAAACATATATATATATATATATATATATATATATATATATATATATATATATATATATATATATATATATATATATATATATATAGTAAAACAATTGAAATGGAGATGGGCAGGCCATATAGCGAGGCGATGGGACGACAGTTGGACAAGGGCAATCCTGGAGTGGATATCGCTTGATCGCAAACGTCCGCAAAGAAGACCGAAAGCACGATGGATTGATGACATCGTTAAGTATATTGGACCCGAGTGGCAGAGGAAAGCCCAGGACCATGAAGGTTGGAAGCATACTGAAGAGGCCTTCATCCTGCAGTGGATCGATATGGGCTGATGATGATGATATATATATATATATTTTTTTTTTTCTAGAAGCCCAACGTACCTGAATTCATTCAACATAAAAGTTAACTAAACACAAAATCAATTTTTAAGACTTCACGGCGCGCGTTTCGCTAACCATGTTAGCATCATCAGGAGATGATTTAATCTCCAGATTAAATGATCTCATCTTGATGATAATTGATTTCCAGATTAAATAATATTCCGATAATGCTAATATGGTTAGCGAAACGCGCGTCGAAAAGTTTAAAAAAGTGATTTGGTGTATAGTGGTAAATCTCTTCGAGTTTAGTGTTTCACACTGAACGTTCCGATATAAAAATTGATCTTAATGGAGAAATATAGTGCAGAAGAATTTAATATTGCCAATAATATCACAATTTTGTCTAGCAGAAAATGATTTTTTCTGCAAACTCGGGGAAGTCCCTAAACATTCGGTGCAATAAAATTTCACCCACATTCAGCATAAATCCCAGATTCTACGCCATTCGACGTTCATCTCTCCCCTTGAAAATTAATATTTTTTAATTGTAAAATTTATGTTAGGCGTATAATAGAATAAGGCGCAAAAACCTAACAAACAGTGAGTGAATAAACCGATTTCTCTCAATTTTCTTTATTTTAATTGCATGACGTTATATTACTTACTATACTATAACACTATTACTATAATTTACACTGGTCCACATGACTTTTGTAACATTGAAGAGAATGTTGTTTTTGTGTGTCATTTAGGTAGTTATTAAAACACCTTTTCAAAGAAATGGCCTAGCACGTCCCATTTTCAAGTATCTGTTTCTTCTTTATGACCTGACTTTGGATTGGACAATGTAGGAATTACCACAATACTGTAGAGGCGGTATTTCACAGTATTCTACGAACCTTTAAGGGCAGTTTTATTGTTTTCTATAGTTAAGTTTGTTTCTGTTTCGTTTACAGTAGTCAAGTATTTAAGTCGATTTGATATAAAATGGAAATTTTTAGTTGTCGATTTAGCAAAAACCTAGCGGATAAGTTTTGTTATATATGCGAACGGTTTATTTTAAAGTCACAAACTGGATATATATCCGAGGAAATCAAAAAAACCTATCTTTTATATTTTAAGGGCTAAATTGGAGATCAAGATAAAAATTGGGTTCGTCATGTTTGCTGTGTGAGTTTTTACGTAAATTTAAGGAAAAAATTCTATACCGCTTGCTGTTTCTATGGTGTTGAAAGAACCTACTAACCATGTAAGTGATTGCTACCTTTGTATCACTAAAACAGAAGGGATTTCAAAAAAGCAGCGGGACAAAATTCAGTATCCAAATTTTCCTTCTTGACTTAGACCAGCTTATAGCCAGGAACTACTGGTACCGATTGCGCCTTTAAACCTGGACACATGATTCCCTGTGATTCGAATTCTTCATTAGGATCTGATCCACAACTTCCTGAGAACACCCCTTGTGATTCAACATTTTAACAATTACAGTGGACTTCACTTAATAACTCGAAATTAATTAAATGATTTGGTACGTGACCTGAGATTGTCAAAACAAAAATCGGAATTTTTGTTGTTTCTTCTAGACTTCAACAGTGGAATCTGTTAGATAAAAATGTAAGTGTTTCACTTTATTGAAAACGGAATGTAACATTTTCAAGTTTTTATAAAATAGAAGGATCGCTGTGTCTGTTGGGATATTGATGGTTTAATGAATGAGCTTAATATGGAACACGTACCTTTCGAGTGGCGTATTTTCATAGATTCGTCGTATGAGTGGGATATTTGTAAAGGTTTAAAAAAGAGATAGGTATATTGCTAGGACTTCAAAGGGGTTTTACAAAATATTGCTGTTTTGTGTCTAAGGGACAGTAGGGCAACAAAAGAACATTACAGTTAGAAAGATTGGCCTCGTAGAACTTGTTTTGAACCTGATTCTTCAAACATAAACAAAAAAAGTGCTTCTTCCACCTCTACATATTAAGCTTGGACTAATGAAAAACTTTGTCAAAGTCATGGAAAAGAAGGTAATGGTTTCAAGTACCTAAAAGAAATATTTCATCAATTAAGTGATGCAAAATTAAAAGAAGGCATATTTATTGGACCTCAAATAAGGAAGCTTTTAAGTGATTTCCATTTTCAAGATAAATTAAATGAAAAGGAATTGTCAGCTTGGAAATATTTTGTAAGTGTAGGGAACTGTTTTCTGGGCAACAAGAAAGATGAAAACTATAAAAACCTCATAGATGAACTCTTGAAAGCTTATGAAATACTAGGGTATCGCATGTCCTCAAAAATGCAATTTTTTGATTCCCATTTAGATTTTTCTGGTAAATTTGCATGCAGTAAGCCAGGAACAAGGAGAGACGTTTCACCATGATATCAGGACGATGGAAGCAAGATACCAGGGACGCTGGAACCCATCTATGTTGGGCAACTACTGCTGGTTTTTAAAAAGAGATTATAATACAGAACACAAGAGGAAGAAGTGAAAGTTTTTGTCGCTGTATCACATCTCATGTAATATATATTTTTATTCACATAATCCTTAGTAATGTCTTTGCACAGATTTAACACGTTTTACATGTTTATATTAAATACATATTAGATTGTAAAAATATGTCGTTTCCTTTTTTTCCCCACCACCGACCCCCTGTAACAAAAGAACTGTATACGTTGCAGTAATTAGTTTATCATTTTCGGATTTCGAACTACAAAATACTTCATATTACTGATATTTTCATCATTGTTACCTCAAAAAAGTTTAAATTTATTGACCTGTGTTATTTATTTAAAATTAATTTCCTTTAAGCATCAGTTACCTCAGATAAATCTATTTTTAGAAACTTTTTTGTTTGATTAAATATTTTTTTCCCGTTCAAAATTGATATTTCTTGAACCATTATTTATTTAACTTTATATTCAGTGTTAATTATAGTGTAATTTTGTCGACAATCAGTTGCAGTTTGTATTAATATAACATTTAAAATGTTAAAGGTGCTAAAATAGAGAAAATAGAATCAGTGTGGTCAAATAATTTTTTCTTCGAGTATTCATTCGGTATCATTTAAAAATCATCATCTATTATACAAAATAATATTTTTATAATTCTGTACAAACTTATAAAAATATTGTAAAAAAAATGCGATAAAAATCCTGATAAAACGAAATAATGAATGAGGGAAAAAATAAAATTAAAATTTTATCTCACAGGCAACTGGTGAAATAATTTTTCCGGAAAAATCGCGAGGATATTACATCAGGAAAGCAGGATTTTCCCTGACTTTTCTTATAAGAGGACAAGTTCGATTTTTTTCACGTTGGAAACAGTGTTCCCCAATCTTTTCCAGGAGCGGAAAGACTCGGGCGTCGTTAGTTTTCCAGAAAATGGATCGTGTTTTAGCAGGATAACAGAAGACGAGCGTCGTGACGCCTAATATCGACGTCGAAATCATAAATATCTGAAGGCAAGAACGTTGTGCGAGCGAGATATGGACTGGATGGTTTCCAGAAGCGGATACACTCGGGCGTCGTTAGTTTTCCAGGAAATGCTTGATGTGATATCAGGGTAGCAGGAGATAAAAGCGTCGTGACGTCTAACGTCGACGCCGGGGTATGCACGCATTGATTTAAATAAGTACTGATAGTGGCATACGGGGGTTACCCAGGAATTATTGTTTCTATTATATAAACCTTTGACCTGCAATTAAATATTTTATTTTTCTATATTATTTCCCTAGACCGAGTAAATAAAAAGCAGCATTAGCAAGTTGAGATATAAAGATCGGGAACATTGAAACTCATGATTCATATAAATAATTCGAGTTCCTTATTAACAGAAGTGAGGACTAAGAAAAGGAGATCGCAGGCATACTTAACAGTATAACCAGTATGTACTACTTGATAAGAAATAGTTTTCTGACCCAGTAGGAAATCTCCATAGAAGCCAAGGTGATTGTGTGGAGGGCAGCATTCTTTCACAAACTGGTTTTTAGTTTAGAATGTTGAATATAAATATACTAAAGAACATAATATAAAGCATGAAAATTACATAGCTAAGAAGAATATTAGGAATAACAGGAATTAACAGACCGTGATATTAAAATTCGAGAAGAATTAAAAGTTGAAAGCGTAATAGATAAGATATAAGAATAGAATAAAATCAACTCCGACTGTATAGACACTAGGTGTGGCGGTTAATTATTCTTGGGTATTCCTGGGTATTAAAATATAAGCTATTTTTTATTTTTAATTAATTTTACTTTTCTTTGGGTAACATGTATTGTGCGGTAGAATGGCAAGAAATCAAAGCAAAAGACAGGCAGCCACCTTTGGACTGACCCACAAACGCTACGACAGATTTTTGCGATTATGTCCAGCATTATTTATTTAGAGTTATGTATTTGTATTAAATGGCCTATTCCCGATAATTTTATTTAGCAACTTTAGTTTTCTTGTTGGTGTTGAATTGTAAAGTTGTGCTGTTTCTGATCGTGTCTAGCCGAATTTATAAACGAATTGTGTTGTAAGCATGGATGAAACAACTGAAGTTAGTCCCACAAAAATGTTTCGGACGGCTTTAACAATGGCTGAAAAAATTTCAATAATTCAGGAGATAGAAAGTGGTGCTAAAGAAGAAAGAAGCATGAATACTATAATTACTCGGCCTATTCTTCAGGCAAAGGCTGAAGAGTTTGCGAAAATGTTTAATGTTACTGGATTTTCTTGCGATTTTTTTGCTTACATAGATTCAGAAAGCGGTACAATATAAGTTCTAGTAAATTCATGGAGAAGCTGTGAGTGAAAACCTGGAAAATGCGATGGATTGTGTTAAATCAAGATTAGTTCCACATCTTAGAAACTATAACGCTCGCGATGTTTTTAACGCCAATGAACTTGGTCTTTTTTACAAACTTGAACCAGATCGTACAATGAGCTTTAAGGGTGAAAAATTTATCGAGAGAAAACTATCGAAGGAAAGAATAACCATTCTTGTGTGCGCAAACGTGACCGGAACTGAAAAACGCAAACTTTTAGTTATTGGCATATTTAACAAACCCTGGTGTTTTAAAAACGTAAGAAAATACCAGTTAATTATACAGCAAACAACAGAGCCTGGATGACCGCTGTTATTTTCAAAAGTGTATTAAGATCATGAGACAAACAACTGATAAGAGAAAATAGGTACATTTCATTGCTTGTTGATAACTGCCCTGCTGATCCGCATCTTACGAATCTAAAAAATATTCAACTCGATCTTTCCCACCACATTCTACGTCCGTTCTGCAACCAATGGATCAAGGTGTTATTCACAGTTTGAAAGTTTATTATCGATGAGAGTTTATGATTAGTAATCTTAAGTGCATTGAAAATAGCACACCAATAGCAATAAATACGCTCGATGCTATTGAAATTTGATTTCGAAAGTTTGGCAATAGGTTTCCCAAAAAACAATTAAGAATTGTTTCAAACATGCATTGCCCTCGTTTTTCGAAGAGGACGATGACTTGCCTGTCACTCAGTGGCTTATTAAACCAGTTGAGAAGGACGAAGGCAACTTATCTTTAAGTGTCTGGCTTACGAATAATAATTTTAAAGTTGGAAAAATTAAATTCCACTATAATAGACCTTGCGACAAGTATGCCTACCGACTAGGAGATTACCGTTAGAAATGCTCCCAACTTTTCATAATGTGATAACACAGGGATAAAAAACATAAAACAATTTTTAGAAAGTAGAAACACCAAAGGAGATGGCATTTTGAGCGCAGCGCTTGAAATAAAAATGTATTTACTACAGAATATTCTTGTAAATCGCCAAAAGCAAACTCATATTACAAACTTTTGTACAAAGTAGTTTTAAGTTTTTTTGTGTATAAAAATGTAATTACATTGAGAAAACAGGAAAAAGTCATACGGTGCCTTATCTGATGAATATGATGTTCATGAACGGTGTAAAAAATTAACGAATATTTTTTGCTGTACGTCATGAATTGTTTTACCACAAATCTGGATGTTTTTTTCCTAATGGACTCACACAAATGACGCAGAAGGCTTAATTAATATTCTTTATTAACGGTTTGACCAATTGTAAGGAACTATTTGTGGACAGTACCATAGAAATCGAAGAAAGCAATAATAAACAAAACAGTTAAATCAAACAAACTTTTTCACAACCCCTCTAAATAGATCTTACGCAAATGTCTGCGTTATGCGTCGGGACGCCTGACGATGCTGTTATCCTGCTAACACTGGAGGCATTTTCTGGAAAGCCAGCGACGTTTCGTAGAATGCCAGACGTCCCGCTGATCTATTCCTGGAATGAGTCCTCCCTTGGAACATTTTATATTTTAAATATTTACATAACAAAAATTGCTATTTTTACTGCACACGAATGTTTATAGCTTGTTCCGCTTTTTTTGTGTGTTTCAGAAAATCCGATCTCGTTTTTCTTAGTATATTTCATTATTGGATGATTTTGCTTTAAGAGTGCTAAACTGTAGTTAAATTATTATTCTCAATTCAGTGAAAGATTATACATATTCCAAGAAAGCATTCCTCTAAGCTGTCTGGAAAGAAACATCTAAAATCTAAAGTTACCGTTCTCAGTTCAGACAAACTGTTGTAGGGCCATTTACACAATAGCATTTTTTAAATTTATCACTGATCCTTACTTGTACAGTGATCTTTGCTAGCATAGTAATTCCTGCTTATTCAGTAGTCTTTGATTATACAGTGGTCCTTCCTTATACAGTGGTCCTTACTTATACAGTGGTCCTTACTTATACAGTGGTCCTTACTTAAGCAGTGGTCATTATTTAATCAACTCAGTAGTCCTTACTTATGCAGTAGTCTTTACTTATACTATGGTCCTTACTTATACAGTGGTCTTTACTTATACTGTGGTCCTTTCTTATACAGTGGTCTTTACTTATACTGTGGTCCTTACTTATACAGTGGTCTTTACTTTTACTTTGGTCCTTACTTATACAGTGGTCTTTACTTTTACTTTGGTCCTTACTTATACAGTGGTCTTTACTTTTACTGTGGTCCTTACTTAAACAGTGGTCCTTGCTTGTATTGTACAGTACAGTCGTGCTTATAGTAGTATAGTAGTATTTGTTTATACAATGGTCCTTAATTATGCAGTGGCCATTATGTACTCAGTAGTCCTTACTTATAAAGTGGTCTTTACTTTTACAGTAAGTACTGTATAAATGGTCCTTGCTTATACAGTAATTCGTGTTTATACAGTAGTCTTTGCTTATAGAGTGGTCCTTGCTTATACAGTGGTCCTTCCTTATACACTGATCGTTACTTTTAGTTGTTAGCAAATTTAACAAGCCCAGGTGTTTTAAAAACGTAAAAAATTACCAGTTAATTTTACAGCAAACAAGCCAGCGTGGATAATACTTTCGCTAATACTTTCGAAAGTGAATTAAGATCATGGGACAAACAACTGATAAGAAAAAATAGGCACATATTATCGCTTGTTGATAAGTGCCCTGCTCATCTGCATCTTACGAATCTAAAAAACATTAAACTGGATTTTTTTCTCACCAAATTTTAGGTTCGTAAAATCGAGGTGTTATTCAAAGTTTGAAAGTTTATTATTGACGGCAGCTTATTATCAATAATCTTAAATGCACTCATGATAGCACACCAGTAGCAATGAATATGCTCGATGCTATCGAAATGGTTTCTAAAACATGGCAACAGGTTTCCCAAAAAATTAATTAACATTTTTTTCAAATATGCATGGTCCTTACTTATGCAGTGGTATTTATTTACTCAGTAGTCCTTACTTATACAGTGGTCTTTACTTATACAGTGGTCCATACTTGTACAGTCCTGCTATACAGTCCTTGCTTGTACAATCATTCGTGCTTATATAGTAGTCTTTGCTTATACAGAGGTTCTTATTTATACAATGGTCCTTACTTATACAGTGATCCTTACTTATGCAGTGGTCTTTATTTACTCAGTAGTCCTTATTTATAAAATGGTCTTTACTTATATAGTCGTCCTTAATTATACAGTGGTCCTTGCTTGTATGGTAATTTGTGCTTATGCAGTACTATTTGCTTATACAGTGGTTCTTACTTATACAATGGTCTCTACTTATACACTGGTCTTTACTTATACAGTGGTCCTTACTTATGCAATGGTCTTTATTTACTCAGTAGTCCTTGTGTATACAGTGGTCTTTACAGATAAAGTGGTCCTTACTTATTCAGTGGTCCTTGTATAGTAATTCATGCTCATGCAATAGCCTTTGCTTATACAGTGGTCCTTACTTATACAGTGGTCCTTAGTTATGCAGTGGTCTTTATTTACTCAGTAGTCCTTAATGATACAGTGGTATTTACTTAAACAGTAATCCTTACTTATACAGTGGTCCTTACTTATTCAATGGTCCTTACTTATACAGTAGCCCTTACTTATATAGTGGTTTATATTCTTCGATTAGAGTATAATGAAAATACTTCGAGGTTTAGTTCCACCTTTACAACTAAGGGAACTGCAAATCGAATGTCATGAAACCGAGGCAATTATGAAAAAATGTCAAGACACATTCTTTGTAGAAAATAATATTCTGTGTTGAAAAATGTATTTAAGTTTAATTTTCAACAGGACCGTACTAATTATTTTTAAATTAATTAGTAGCAAAATCCTATAACTCCGCCACTGGCTGCTTGTGGGACTTGATATTCTCTCAGATTATGGCAACCGGAAGGCTGATGCTGTGTATTAAATTTGGTTACAATACCTTTCTTTATGCGGAAGATATAAGTTTAAAAAAAAAGAAATCTGTAACCCCCTGTATCTCGAACACCAAAGATTTGCGAATCCATGTTTGTATGACATTTTGTGACGTAGAATTTGCCAAAAAAGTCTGACAGAGTATTTCATTAACACCCTGTATAGTCTGTTCAACTGAAAAGGATATTGATGTGAAATAAAATAAAAGGTGTTATTTAATTTTGGTATTTCGTAGTTAGTATTTTTCGTATAGTATTTTTTATCGCAATTCTATCGACTTCTTCTGGGATTGTCCTATTTTTGCCCTATGATATTATGATCGAAGCTTTCTAGTTATCTAAAATCATGTCGAAAGGCTATTCTTTCATCGCCAGTTTCATTTTTGAAAATAATCAGAAGTTGCACGGAGTCAAGTCAGGCGAATAAGAGGACGAGCACTATAACATTTTATTAGGCAAGGACTAAGGTACAATATTTTTTCCCAAATTTTTTATTAAAATGGTATTTTTTTACGTCATCATTTGGAACTCTTGCTGGACCTACCCATGGATAATTATTGCTTTTTCTCCACCACTATGCAATCTTGCAAATCATTTAAAAATTATTAATGTCACTACAGGTTAGAGCTAGGCTATACGCATACTTCCAGTATAGATACAGTTTCCGTTTAGCTTTATTTTGAGCTCGTTAATTAGTTTTAACAAAAGTTAAATCATAAATTAAAAATAAGTTTTTTATCTTATAACTATCACATTTTTTTTCCAAAACCATAAAGCTCGTATGTGACTCCATACACGTATGAAAACACCGTTAGTTTATGCCTTCCTGTTAGCATATGTTCCAGTTTATGTAGGGGGAAGACGGCGCGACACTCTCAGCTCGCCTATTGAGAGAGAACACCCGCCTGACACGTGGCTTTTTCACCCAAACTGTCGACCCGAAGGATAATCCGGGATATCTACCCCGGTGAATCCCTGTTCTCCTGGTCCAGTTATCCAGAGTTGAGCTCCCACGTTGTCTGGATAGCCGCTTAAATCGGGGCTAATCCCGAAATTGGATTTCTGGAGGCGATCGATTTGTTGGTAGGGGAGTCGGACGGACTATGTATGTGTTATCTCGACCGGTTATTCCATGAGGAATAAATGTATGAATAAATTAGGGGCTTATGCATATGTTGAACTCGTGTTGTAAAATATGTACAGGGTGTACATACAAATAAAATAGTAAACTAAAAATGTGTGTATTAGACTTATAGAGATAAAAGAAATTCTGTTCTTTTTTGGGGATATATGGTAGAGTAAAACAGATTTTTACTCGAGCTAAACGGATTTTTACTCTACGGGTTGGACTAGTATCATGGCACCATTTTAATTACTCATCACTTTTAAACTAAACAAGACGGGTTGTTATCTCGATAGTACGTTTAGTTCGTCTTTAAATCTCGTATTAGTTAATTTAAAAAAAATATGTCAATGAAATGTGAGCCATTAGCGACAATGCAAGTGGCCCTTTTTAACACATTTTCCGTAACTTTTCTTACATACATAGGGTAGAAGTTTCGATTGTGGGTAGTTTAAGCGATTTCGTCTTTTTGATTAAGAATTAAATAAAGTTGATCAACATATTTAACAAAAAGAAACAAATGAATGAAATCTTATGTATATTAGTAATCGAATTATTAAAAGCAAAAACTTTTGAAACTTCTTTTATCATAAAAAAATAATATATTTTTCATCATTAGTGGCTATCGAGTTAAATTTTTTGTTTAAAGAAAGTATTATACATAATTACTTAATTATTAATTAATATATTTATTTATGGATCGGACCTTGACGTGGTGAAGGAGTTTGAGTAGAGCAATGAAACTTTAAGCTATGCCGTCCGGAGACTATGCTGCTCGGAGGGTCACCCTCACCCATTGGACCAGAGTGGCAGATTACGGTCCATACCTTTTACGTGGTATTTCTATATGACAGTACAACCTCAAACACGGCCCAACTACCTACGCCAGCATGAAGACCTGCCCAAGACAGAGGGTAATAAAAATCACCGGGTTAGATCACGCTGCCATTAGACTTTTGATATTGCTACTCTTAATATACGGCCAATGAAAACGGATGCCCCACTGCACGAACTGTTGATTCCACTTGGTAACATACATTGGAATATTATTGGGCTATGTGAAACACAAAGAAAGGGCGAAGAGCTAATCCAACTGGATTCAACTGGTTACATACTCTACCCTCGGGGTACGGATAATGGACGATCTGGTGGATTTGGATTTCTTATCAATTGAAAGCTGAAGGATAGTGTAGTAAAATTTGAAAGTACATCTGACTGACTAGCCCAATGTGTCATTCAGCTGAATAAAAAGTTTAGACTTCAAATTGTCCAAGCTTATGCAGCAACTATAAGTCATAGGGATGAGAATATTGAGGAATTTTATGATGATGTGGCTCAGCAGTCATACAAGGAGAAATGTAGGTACAAAATCTTTCCAGCAGAAAATGGACATGGAAAAGTCCATCTGGACTCACAAGTGAAATTGATTACATCATTGTAGTGTCCTTAACAATTTGAATATTGGAAGTGACCACCAAATGGTATGAGCAAAAGTTATAATTGACTATCGAAGAGAGCGCGAAAGAATGGTAACAATACCCACGGAAAAGCAAATGCCAGATATCCTAGTGGACGAACTAACAAATGCTATAGAATCATAAAAAAGAAGAACAGGAAGATATAAAAAACTACCTTCCAATAAGCCTCCTATCAGTAATGTACATAGTTTTCACTAAGATAATATCTAAAAGAATATTAAGAAAACTGAATGATGCGCAACAAAGGGAACAAGCAGGATTCAGAAATGGATTCAGTACAATAGATCACATCCAGGTTGTACAGCAGGCCATAGAAAGGCACAACGAATGCACCATGCCACTGTGCTTGGCCTTTATCGAGTACGAAAAGGCATTTGACATTGAAAGGCATAATGGATGCACTGCTTAGCCAGGGGGTAGATAAAACATATGTAAACCTATTAGCATCGATATATGATGGAGCCTCAGCGACAATTGACTTTGATGATCTTGAAGTGCGAATTAATATAGAGCAACGTGTATGACAGGGTGACGCAATATAGCCTATTCTTTTCTCAGCCTGCCTTGAAGAAGTGTTCATTAATCTAAATTGGGAACAGGATGGTACTAAGATAGGATATTCAATGACAAGAGTATTTCACATGTGGAATTTTGGTCAGGATTATGAGACTTGAAAGGTTCTAAAAGTTCTTCGACTAAAAAAAAAGGCAAAAAAATGTAATCAAAATTAAAACATGATTCAAAATCTTATAAAACAAATAAAGAATGGATAACTGAAAATAGATCAATATTGAAAGGTTAAATTTTCATTATTCATACTCACATTCATTAACGTTAGGCGTAAGAAACTCAGGAAACGAAAATTAATTGTCATTATAATTATTATTGGAAGTCGAAGGAGAAGGATTTTCAGATGCTTTGGGAAAAAAAGGTAATGATGGTGATTCATTTTCCTGATCTGTTTTTTTTCAGTTTCCCAACCAATGCCTGTGGCCGTCGCATTTTTAAAACGTTGTATTCAATATTCAAATTCAGCGTTTATTTTGCTTTCGACATATTCTCGATGAGTTAAGACGCGCATATTTTTGCAAATTTGGTTCATTGAATGTATTTTGATTATTTTGAGCTTTTATTGTTTCAATGCACTTGGTATAATTCATAATAACAGACAGACAATAAAATTGATAATAGACCCGTAAAGAACAGGCACTTGCCAAACTTCGGCATAAACCGCGTGGAAAATGCCCAATTATATGCACTACGTAATCGAATCGACGTTTCTCAAGACTCCTCGACACGTGTAATATTTTCAGCGATTCCCACTGTTTTAGGAGCTTTAATGCTGGGCCTATCACCAATTATTCCAAATTCTTGAAACTGTTTGAATAAACGATAAATAAATTGTCATTTTATGAGGAGCCGAATTAAGACGCCCAAAAACGGTTGAATTTTCTCGAAATGATCATTCTGTATATACTAGGCATTCCTAAATCTACTACATATCTCATTTTAAAGAAAATTTAGGAAAACAAAAAAAAAATATAAGTGATTCTCTTGAACCCCAACCTCTGGGTTCACAACACAACAACCTGCGTCTCCACCAAAATGACCATTCTGTTAGTTACTTGACCGGGACCGAACCCCACCCATCCCTTACGTTGAAGGGCATATATTTCGTCTGTTAGTGGTTAGACTCATCAGGGAACCGACATATGGTCTCTTGCCAAGAATAGGGAGACCCTATCCACAATCAAACACATTTTCACCGACTTCTCGTCGGATGGCTTATAGTAAGCCAGCTAACAGTAAGCGTTACAGCATAAAGTTGTAATTTCTTGCATAAAATAAATTCACATAAAGGCGTACTAATACCTCTCATAAACCAAATAACTAGAAATCAGACATAATTAATAACATAAACAATAGCCATAATAGCTACATAAGTTTCTTAAAAAAAAGAGATATCATAAATGATACAATAATTCTTAATAGAAGGTTAAACAGTCCTAAAAATGTTTTGTTGTAGCTACAGCATCTGTTTATTTTCTTGCAATATATATATATATATATATATATATATATATATATATATATATATATATATATATATATATATATATATATCCGATATATATATATATATATATATATATATCCGATATATATATATATATATATATATATATATATATATATATATATATATATATATATATATATATATATATATATATATATATATATATATATATATATATATATATATATATATCACCATCATCATCATCCGCCGTTGTGTCGATTCACTGCAGGATAAAGGCCTATTCAGCATGCTTCCAACTTTCACGATCCTGAGCTTTCCTCTTCCACTGGGGTCGTATATACTTAACGATGTCATTAGTCCATCGTGCTTTCGGTCTTCTTCGCGGACATTTGCGATCAAGCGGTATCCACTCCAGGATTACCCTGGTCCATCTGTCGTCCCATCGCCTCGCTATATGGCCTGCCCATCTCCATTTCAACTGCTTTACTCTTCCAATGATATCACACACTTTCGTTTATTCCCTGACCCATGCGCAGGTCTTTCTTTCTCGTCTTGTAATACATCTTTCCATTTCCCTCTGTGCTACCCGAAGTTTTCCGATGTGAGTGTCCAGGTTTCACTTCCGTATGTCATAACGGATGGGACGCACTGATCGGAAAATTTTCTTTTCAGACAAATTGAGAGTCTGCTCTTAAACACCATGTTGAGCCTGCCGAACCCCTACCAGCCACATATAACACGCCGTTCCACCTTCCGGGCGTTATCCCCCTCCATTTAAAATCCTCTGTCCAAGATATCTAAAGTAGTCCACAATCTCCAAATCCCTTCCTAAAACTGAAATTCTTCTGTCTTCAGTGAATTTATTAAACATAATGTGACTCTTTTTCAGGTTTATTTTTAAGCCGAATGGTTCGCCAGCCCTTTGCAGCTATTGTATGCGTCTTGCAGCTCCTCTGGGTCTTGTGGAAGGAGAACGATATCATCTGCAAATCTAAGATGTTTAATTTTGCACCGTTGATGTTTACACCATCCTGTTCTCAAGCTAGTTTACGGAATACTTCTTCAAGGCCAGTTGAGAATAGAATAGGCGATATTGCATCACCCTGCCGTACACATCGTTCTACAATAATTCCCACTTACTGATCATCAAGGTGAATTGTCGCTGTAGCTCCGTCATATATCTGCTTGGTCTACCCCCTGGCTACATCCATTATGGCATGCTTTGAGTTAGAGTCAAATGCTTTTCGTAGTCGATATATGCCAAGCACAGTGGCATGGTGTATTTGTTGTGCCTTTCTATAGCCTGCTATACAACCTGGATGTGATCCATTGTACTGTATCCAGTTCTGAATCCTGTTTGTTCTCTTGGTTGTGCATCATTCGGTTTTCTTAGTATTCTTTTAGATATTAAAACTTTGTACATTACTGATAGGAAGCTTATTGGACGGTAGTTCTTTAAATCTTCCTGTGCTCCTTTTTTATGTAAAGGGATCACTTCTGCATTTTTCCATAAGTTATGTACTTTTTGTTCTTTGAGGCATTTTGAATATAATTTGGCCAGTATTTTTTGTAACGTATGACCACCAGCTTTTAGCATTTCAACAGTTACACTGTCCTTTCCTGGTGCCTTACCTTATGTCATCGATTCTATAGCATTTGTTACTTCCTCCACTAGGATATCTGGCATTTGTTCTTCCGTGGGTATTGTTGTGTTTCATTGGTTCTGATCTTCATATAACTGTAAATAAAATTCTCTGACAACCTCTAACATTTGCATACGTGTCCTCTACACTATACCATCCTCAAGCATTAAGGCATAAGTTTGCGTTTTTTTGTTTCTCAGCTTCTGTTTAGCCTTGTTAATTTCTTTGTTTTCTTCCAAGATTTTTTTGCACTATCTGCATGTTGAAGCGGCGCGTGTCCTCTCTGATACGGTTTCTTATAGTTTTGCAGAGCTCAGAGTACTCGACCCTCCCAAAAGGACTCCATGCATTTCTCATTGTCCATCGTTTCTTCATTAAATCAATGGTCTCACTGGAGATTTTTGTCTGCTTGAGACTTTTTCTTCTGGTGCTATTGAACCAGCCATTTGAAGCACATTGTTGGTGATTTCTTCATATTGAGCTGATCTTTCCATCTCCTTCGGATCTTGTAACACAGCAAAGGGGTTCGACAAAGCAATCTCAAAATCGCTGCCCCTCTCCAGCAATCTCCCAGAATCCACTTTGCCCTTCCTTAACCTTATCATTCTTTCGCGCTCTCTTCGACAGTTAATCCTGACTTTTGCTCGTACCATCCGGTGGTCACTTCCAACATTAAAATTGTTAAGGAGAGTACAATTGCAAAATATTGTTTTATCCTTGGTCATGATGTAATCAGTTTCACTTGTGAATCCAGATGGACTTTTCTATGTCCATTTTCTACTGATATTTTTCTTATAGATAGATATTATTATCTTATCTATATACTCTAGATATATATATATATATATATATATATATATATATATATATATATATATATATATATATATATATATATATATATATATACCACAAGGTAGAAAATTTGTATTAAAAAAAATATGCATTCTAAATACAAAGATAAATAACTGCAACTGTTCTGTAAGAAAAATAACCTTTTTAACCTCAAATTCAGAAATGTCATACAAAATAATCTCTCTTTTTAGCTATAACTCTTTTTTTCTCAGCTGATTGACGTTATTAATAATCGAAAGTTGAAGAAAAAATGTTTAACTTCAATTATTTACATAACTATATCGGTAACCCGATATTATTATTATTATTATTATTATTCACGTATGGGCCCGGGTGGACCACGCGAAGTACAATTAAAGGCGTTTGTTGTTGTTAGCCTTCCTTTGCGCCCATACTAATTTCATTCTTTCGCTATGAGCTTTTTTTCTTTCGTCAGACCAAGTTGTTCCAGTCTTCCTACATTTTTTTCTCTGGCCAACCTTCCAAACGTCAACCTTGTGTCTGAAACAGCCTCTATCCTGAATTTCACTTTGTGTAATATTTGCTGATCTTAGGTCCTCTTTAATTGCAGCAATCCATTTAATTATTTCTACTTTAGCTCTACTCCTATTTTCATAAAATTCGACTATTTGTCTAGTTAGCCTATTTGGATTCATCCGTTTTATGTGTCCGTAAAACTTAAGTCTTCTTTTTCTCATATCGCTATGTATATCTGTGTATTGTTTGATTTCTTGGTTTTCTCGAAGTCGGTATGTTGTTGTATTTATTTGTTTGGGGCCTAGGATTTTTCTTATGATTTTTCTTTCCTTCTTTTCAATGTCCTCGATGTCTCTCTGTCAATGTTCTTTCAAAATGAGCGTTTCCGCCCCATATAGACATTCTGGCTTAATAACTGTGTTGTAATGTCTCAGTTTTGTGTTTTTAGATAGGCATTTTTTGTTGTAAATATTTTGTGTAACTCTCAATGCCGTTTCCATTTTTTGACATCTACCCTTATTGGCCGCTTTTTCCAACCCATTTTCCATGATTATTTCACCCAAATATTTGAATTGAGAGACTCGTCTGATGTTACCATATTTTGTTTTTAGAAATGGTGTTCTTAGTCTGTTGCAGGTCATGTATTGTGTCTTTTCAAAGGAAATTTGGAGTCCTACCTTTTCTGCTGTTTCTTTTAGAATTTCAATCTGTTTCTGTGCCGTTAATACATCTTGAGCCAAAATTGCTAGATCATCAGCAAACGCCAGACAATCAATTCTGATGTTGGTTCTCCCCAGTTTAATGTGCTGGTCAATATTCAGGGCCGACTTTTTTTCACGCCACTCCTGTATTACTTTTTCTAGAACACAGTTAAATAAGAGTGGCGGGAGTCCATCCGCTTGTCTCACTCCAGTTTTGCTCTGAGATGTCATCCATGAATTTAACTTTTGACCTTGTGTTAGTTAATGTTGCTTTAATAATTGCCAGCGTTTTCAGATCTAGTCCTTGTTCTTTCAAGATTCGGAATAAAGATTCGCGGTCTATAGAATCATATGCTTTCTTGAAATCCACAAATGTACAGACGAGATTTTTATTGTACAGTTTTTGATGTCTTAGGATCAACTTTAGATTCAGGATCTGTTCAGGGCAGGATCTGCCCGGTCGAAAACCTGCTTGATATTCACCAATTTTAGGTTCCAACTGTCCTTGTGCTCTGTCTAGTAGACATTGAGATAGAATCTTGTAACAAACTGGGAAAAGAGATATCCCTCTATAGTTGTTTACATCCGTTCTATCTCCTTTCTTGCGTAGTGGATGGATTAGAGCATCTTTCCAATCTTCCGGAATCCGTTCGGTTCGCTAAACTTCTTGTAGAATTTTGGTTATTTCCTTGATTGTGCCTGGACCAGCGGATTTCAGAAGTTCAGCAGTGATTCCAATTTTCACCAGAAGCTTTGTTATTTTTAAGCCGCTTGATTTGCCTAATTATTTCATCTTCATTCGGTGGTAATGAATCTGGGTTTGTTTGTTTAGGGTTTAGTGTTGGTAATTTGTTTAAAGGCTCATTACAGTTTAGTATATGTTCAAAATATTTCGCAAGTTCTTTGCAATTGTCTTGGTTATTTAGAGCTAATTGTCCGTTTTCCTTTTGGAAGCAAAGACTTTGGGATTGATAGCCTGTTAATTTAGTTTTAAATGTTTTGTAAAAGTTTCGGGTGTTATTTTTTTGGAAATCTTTTTCTATTTCATTAAGTTGATTGTTTTCATATTTTCTTTTAGTTTGTCAAATTAGCTTTGATGTTTTTTTTCTTACTTCCAAATAGATGCTATAGTTTATTGCTGTTTTTTGACTGTTCCAATCTTTGAATGCTTTACTTCGGCTTAATACTGCTTGCTCGCAAACTTCATCCCACCATGGATGTTTTCTACGTTTTTGTAAAGGGACCAACTTTAAGGCTGTTTTAATAATTTTTTGTTTCAATTCTTGCCAGTTCTGTGCTGGTTGTTTATCAAGCTCTTCTGTTAGTGCTGGTTTTATTTTCGTTGGAATTTTCGTTGGAACTTTCCTTTTGAATAAGTTTCCGAGGTTTTAAGCTAAGTGATTGATTCTAGTCAAGTAGTGATCCGTGTCTATGTTAGCTCCTTTCCTGACTTGAACATTCAAAATCTCTTTATAACTGGGGTACGAAATGGCAACATGGTCAATTTGAAATTCACCCATGTACGTGTTCGGGCACCTCCAGGTCTTCTGTTTTGTTATTTTCTTCTTAAAATGTGTTGACATTATTTTTAGATTAAACTGCGAACATAGTTCAACCAATCTTCTACCATTATGGTTAGTCCATTTATGAGCGGGAAAACTGCCGACTGTTTTCCTGTACTTTTTTTCTTTCCCTAGCTGGGCGTTGAAATCACTCAATAGGATTTTTACATGGTTAGAGGGAATTTTAGAGATAGTCTTTTCCAGAATTTCCCAGGACTTATTTACTTTTTCAGGATTAGATTTATTTTCTTCGTTAACTGGGAGGTGTGCATTGATTAATGTATAGTTTTTGTTAGCACACTTAAGGGATAGTGTCATAAGTCGATTATTTACTGGCTGGACATTTGTTATAGAACCAGGGATGTTTCTTGAGACAGCGAAAGCAACACCGAGATGTGGTGTATTTTTGAGTATTTTTTTGTCCCTTTTACTTTTAAAAAGTCTGTAGTTGCCGAATTCCAAGGTATTATCATCTGTCAATCTGGTTTCTTGCAAAGCTAAAATTTGGATTTTTTGCTGATTCAATGTTCGTCCCAATTCGTGTAGTTTTCCTGGACGCAAGAGAGAATTGATATTTACCGTTCCAAAGAAAGTTTTTGTTTTCGGTTTCAGACGTTGGCCAGAGGTCTCCGACTCCCTCTGAAAGATTTTGCGTTTAAGCCCGGACGCCCCAGAATCCGAAAGTCCGGTTGTACCAACAAAGCTGGCAGAGGATTGTGTACCTCCTGGGGTAATTTTGTAATTACTAGAACGCTTCATCTTGTACTTTGAATTAATTGTTTGAACCATGACGGTTCAGAGGTTAAGACGATATTATTATATTATTCATATACCACAGCATTTCTGCAAATATTAAATTTTATCATGTGATATTTTTATTCCATAAAGTTGGAACATTCATAGTGAAAAAATAGAAGAATCGATGGCGGAAATCATTCTAGCATACGGTTTAAAAATATAATTTTTCTAAAAAACTAGATAGTGAATAATTTTCAAATTTTGAGCATAGTTCAATTACATATTCTTTGGCACAGTTACCGAAGTTCGAGTCTTAGACTTGGACACTCGTTTTTTGTTTTATAAGATTCGTTGGTTCGTTCCTCCTTAATAATTATATTATATAAAATATGTTATATGACCAGGGCCCTCCACATAATGTCGAGCTTCAATTATAAATAACTAAGTTAAGCGGCGTCGATCGTTGTCGAATTTGGATGGGTCGGAAAAGAAAATAGGCAAAAAATCTCCCGACATTTAGCGGTAAAAGGGAGTCGGATTTACAAAAAATAAATAAAAATAATGTATTATCTAACAAAAGAAAACTTTTTCAGAGTAAAAATTTTATTATCTCGTTGAAAGATATTTTTTATTGATATTTAAAAGTTTATTTTTTCTTTCAGAAAAATTTATTATTTAGAATTAAAAACAATTATTGTTTTCAACGAAGAAGTCAGATTGTTGAAATTAGAGACTAAATGATCATAAGCCAAGAATGTTTTTTCAATCGAGAGATTTTTTTTCTTCCGCCAAGAAAAAAATTTCTCTTGGATAACAAAGCGTACCTCTTGGTTAGAAAAATATGTTTACTTCAATCAAAACGATGTATTACTTGGTACAATATATTTTATAATTTTGTTTCAAAATAATTTTCTTGAACCAATTAAAGGATTATTTTTTAGTTCAAGAAAAAAATTAGAAAAATGATTTTTTCTTGGTTCAAGTTAACCTTTTTTACTGTGTAAAGTTAAAAAATAACATATTTCTCATAATACATTTCAACTTTTCTTTTAGGAGTAATAAAACTTAAGCTCTAACACTTTGAAAGGTCTTTAAAATATCAAGAGGTAATTTCAGCAATATTAGCCTTTACAATATGCCAGTGAACCTGTTCTTTATTTTGTTTTTGTTTGTGACAAACTTAATCAAAACTCCAATAGATAAATTTATTTGGCTTTTCCTATTATGCCTAAAATTGTGGTTAAACTTCTATTATATAAACCTAGAAAAAATGTAATCTGGTTTCAGTTAATTTTATTTTGTTGACGTTAAAATATTGTTTCATCGTAAAATGTCTCATAAACCTATTGTTAGAGATCCTGTTTCAAATCAACTGTTAGAATACGCTGAAAAACATGAAGTAAGTTGCAGAATTATCTCTTCTAGGGGGGTATTGTGTTGATGCAAAAGTTCGTCCCAGTTTTTTGAAAAAAAAAAAATGAAAAATGTATCTACTACAAATTTCATTTTTGGCACATGTGCCGTTCTGATCCAGGGATAGTTCCAATCTTCTAAGAAAGTAAAGTTTTTGTTAGTTTGTGTTTTGAGGCGATCTAAATAAATGGCAGTCGGAGGTCGTGAGGTCAGGAGAGTACGGTGGATGGACCAAAACATCTTAGTTAAGTTCTAAACATTTGTATCGGCTAGCTAAAGACACTTGCCATATAGCATTGTCTCAGTGGAACGCAATGCCCTTTCTGCTGATTAATTCAAGCCTCCCCTGATCGATTGCTCGCTTTAAATCATTCTCTTTTCTTGCTTCTTCGCAAATAAAAACGTAGCATATGCCAAAAATGTTCCTTGTTTTCTGCCATATTTAATGCCTAATAAAATGTAAAAAGCATCGAAATAGCACATTTTTTGCCAACTACTCGTAAAAATTCCTTCAGTCAATCATCAAAATTTTACACCTGTGAAGTAGATAACACTTCGATTTTGTGCGACTAGTGTTAAAAAAACGGGACAAACTTTTTCATCAACTCAATATTTTTCTTCATTCGTCTTCCCAGGGTGAAAAAAACTCTATAACTACCAATTCCGGGAATCCTATCGGTGAAAAGGAGGCCAGCTTGACAGTGGGTTACCATGGGCCCACTTTACTTCAAGATGTAATGCTATTAGATGATCTTAGTCATTTTACGAAAGAACGAAACCCTGAAAGAGTGGTACATGCCAAGGGTGCAGGAGCATTTGGTTATTTTGAAGTTACTCACGATATTTCTAAGTATACCGCTGCAAAACCGTTTTCTGAAGTAGGAAAAAGAACACCTATCGCTGTAAGGTACAGAAAATTATTTTTTGTTATTTTTAAATTTGATATATAAGATCATTCAACTACTAGCTATTGTAAGTGCTCTCCCGTGTTTTAAAATCATTGAAGTTGAATTCTGGGGAAAAGACTGGAGAATAAAATGGAAAATAAAGAAAGAAACAAAATGAGAAGAATCGCCAATTAAGCCAAAGGCTTACTAGGTCTTTAATGCTATATATATATATATATATATATATATATATATATATATATATATATATATATATATATATATATATATATATCACCATCATCATCATCATCATCCGCCGTTGTGTCGATTCACTGCAGGATAAAGGCCTATTTAGCATGCTTCCAACTTTCACGATCCTGAGCTTTCCTCTTCTACTGGGGTCCTATATACTTAACGATGTCATTAGTCCATCGTGCTTTCGGTCTTCTTCGCGGACATTTGCGATCAAGCGGTATCCACTCCAGGATTGCCCTGGTCCATCGTCGTCCCATCGCCTCGCTATATGGCCTGCCCATCTCCATTTCAACTGCTTTACTCTTCCAATGATATCACACACTTTCGTTTATTCCCTGACCCGTGCGCAGGTCTTTCTTTCTCGTCTTGTAATACATCTTTCCATTTCCCTCTGTGCTACCCGAAGTTTTTGCATTGATTCACAACAAATTGAGAGTCTGCTCTTAAACACCATGTTGAGCCTGCCGAACCCCTACCAGCCACATATAACACGCCGTTCCACCTCCCGGGCGGTATCCCCCTCCATTTAAAATCCTCTGTCCAAGATATCTAAAGTGGTCCACAATCTCCAAATCCCTTCCTAAAACTGAAATTCTTCTGTCTTCAGTGAATTTATTAAACATAATCTGACTCTATATACATATATATATAGCATATATATATATATATATATATATATATATATATATATATATATATATATATATATATATATATATATGTATATATATATATATATATATATATATATATATATATATATATATATATATATATATATATATATATATACATATATATATATAGATATATATATATATATATATATATATATATATATATATATATATATATATATATATATATATACGTATATATATATACGTATATATATACGTATATAAGAGCCGTTATTTTTGAAAGTGTTATAAGTCCATTTTTCATATTCCGAGATATTAAAGGGTTTGCGTTTGAGTAAGTTTAAAAATATTAGCAAACTTCTATTATCTTTTAATGCACAATAATAATCATTAATATTGTTGGAAAAAGCGGTCAATAAGGGTAGATGTCAAAAAATGGAAACGGCATTGAAATTTACACAAAATATTTACAACAAAAAATGTCTATCTAAAAACACAAAATTGAGACATTACAACACAGTTATTAAGCCAGAATGTCTATATGGGGCAGACACGCTCATTTTGAATAGAAAGAGAGACATCGAGGACATTGAAAAGAAGGGAAGAAAAATCATAAGAAAAATCTTACGCCCCAAACAAATAAATAGCACAACATATCGACTGCGAGAAAACCAAGAAATCAAACATACACAGATATACATAGCGATATGAGAAAAAGAAGACTAAAGTTTTACGGACACATACAACGGATGAATCCGAGTAGGCTAACTAGGCAATAGTCGAATTTTATGAAAATAGGAATAGAGCTAAAGTAGAAATAATTAAATGGATTGCTGCAATTAAAGAGGACCTAAGATCAGCAAATATTACACAAACTGAATTCAGGATAGAGGCTGTTTCAGACACAAGGTTGACGTTTGGAAGGTTGGCCAGAGAGAGAAATGTAGGAAGACTGGAACAACTTGGTCTGACGAAAGGAAAAAAGTTCATAGCGAAAGAATGAAATTAGTATGGGCGCAAAGGAAGGCTAACAACAACAAACGCCTCTCATTGTACTTCGCGTGGTCTATCAGGGCCCATACGTGAATAATAATAATAATAATAATAAATAAAAACAAAAGAAAATTTAAGTTCCTTAAGTTATTAAAAAAAATACTATAAATGGATTTTCTTCCATATTAGTGTTGTTAAAAATTATCTGCGGTTCATCTCTTTTAAATCTCAGTTTTTAAGGCACTAGCAAAAAATTGTTGTAGGGAAGTTTACATAGATGCCGTTATAATCACTAATAATTACAATTATAAAGTTGTTTTAATTATGATTATTAGGAATTGACTTATTCCACTTAAAAAAAGCATTTTTCCGATAACATTGTATAACTAAAATTCTTTTAGATTACTTTATCAAGAAATCGTACTCCATTGAATGTAATAATAAATATAAAAAGAGAATACCTATATATTACTAATATTACCATTAATTAATTTCTTTCCACCACCAAATTTTTTATACCACTTTCATATATATATATATATATATATATATATATATATATATATATATATATATATATATATATATATATATATATATATATGTATATATGTATATACCAGCATATATCGATCCTAATATGATGGAGCTACAGCCACAATTCACCTTGATGATCTTGAAGTGGGAATTAATGTAGAACGAGATGTACGGCAGGGTGACGCAATATCGCCTATTCTTTTCTCGGCTGGCCTTGAAGAAGTATTCCGTAAACTGGATTGGGAACAGGATGGTGTAAAGATCAATGGTGCAAACTTAAACCATCTTAAATTTGCAGATGATATCGTTCTTCTTTCACAGAGGAGACCCAGATGGCTGGCGAACCATTTGGCTTAAAAATAAACCTGAAAAAGTCAGGTTATGTTCAATAACTTCGCTCAGGGCAGAAGAATTTCAGTATTAGGAAGGGATTTGGAGATTGTGGACAGCTTTATATATCTTGGGCAGAGAATTTCAATAGAGGGGAATACCGCCCGGAAGGTGGAACGGCGTGTTAAATGTGGCTGGCAGGCATTTGGCAGGCTCAACATTGTGTTTAAGAGCAGACTCCCACTTTGCCTGAAAAGAAAAGTCTTCGATCAGTGCGTTCTACCCATTATGACATACGGAAGTGAAACTTGGACACTCACATCGCAATCAATTCAAAAATTTCGAGTAGCACAGAGGGGAATGGAAAAATGTATGCTTGGCATTACAAGACGAGACAGAAAATCCTGCGCATGGATCAGGGAACAAACGAAAGTCTGTGACATCATTGGAAGAGTAAAGCAATTGAAATGAAGATGGCCAATCCATATAGCGAGGCGATGGGATGACGGATGGACCAAGGCAATCCTGAAGTGGATACCGCTTGATCGCAAGCATCCGCGAAGAAGACCGAAGGCACGTTGGATTCATGACATCGTTAAGTATATTGGACCAGAGTGGCAGAGGAAAGCCTAGGACCGTGAAAGTTGGAAACATGCTGAAGAGGTCTTCATCCTACAGTGGATCGACATGGGCTGATGATGATGATGATATGTATATACACAAAACTTTTTTGTAAATCCACTCTAAACCAAATTCAAGAACAAACTATTGTAAGTGTTTACTCGCATTTTAAAATCATTGATGTTGAATTTTCCTGATTTGGTCATCTCTAGCTTTCTTCTCTTTCCAAATATGAAGAAATAGCTGACTGAAAGGAAATTCACAACAATTAAAGACATCATCGCCGAGTCAGAAATTAATTTGACAGAGTTCGATAAATCGTACCGTTTAAAAGACAGAAAAAAGTTGACATAATCGTTGGACAAAGTATATCGAGTTAAAAAGAAAAATCGTTCAAAGTAAATGTATTTTAAATTAAAAAAATATTTAATTTCAAAAATATCTTACTTACTTTTAACTCTACTCTCGTATATGAGGGCCTGATCGGTTTTAAGTAATAAAACATCCCTAAACGAAACTTTAACAAAAAAAAAATTTTTTTTGAGCTATATCGATCGCGATCTTGTTTTAAGGTTTTCCACTGTCGCTGGTGAAAGAGGATATCCAGACACAGTACGAGATATACGAGGTTTCGCCATAAAGTTTTATACGGAAGACGGTATTTGGGACATAGTGGGAAACAACACACCCGTATTTTTTGTAAATGATGCAGCGCTTTTCTCCAGCTTCATTCATGTGTTGAAAAGGTGAATAAAAAGTCGCTGATTCAGTATTTTAACACATAGAAATTTTTTGTTACGTTTTAGAAATCCCGTAACGAATTGTCGAGTTGATTACGACATGTTTTGGGATTTTGTTTCACTTAGAAAGGAAACCACTCATCAAACTCTTATCACGTTCTCAGACAGGGGCATTCCGAAGTCGTACAGACACATGCATGGATATGGCTCTCATACTTATGCCTTTGTAAATGCGAAAGGTGTTCTTCATTGGGTCAAGTACCATTTTCTCACCAACCAAGGTAATGTGGTCTTTCAACAAAGAATATTTAAAAGACAACATTATTGTAGGAATTCAAAATATGTCCAGTAAGGATGCTCAAAGAATAGCCGGCGAAGATCCTGATTTTCACACCAGAGATCTGTACAACGCCATCGCCAATGGCGATTATCCATCGTGGAATTTTTACATCCAGATTATGACTCACGAACAAGCGCTGAAAAATTCATATGATCCCTTTGATTTGTCCAAAGTGTGGTTGCATGCTGACTACCCTATGATACCTGTAGGACGCTTCGTGTTAAATAAAAATCCCAACAATTATTTCGCGGAAATTGAACAAATTGCCATGGACGTCGCTCATTTAATTCCAGGTATTCAAACTAGACCTTTACATTTTTCCCGTATCACTTTCTCCCTTTGCAGGAATCGAAATATCTCCCGATAGGATGCTTCAAGCTCGCATGTTTGCTTACAGAGACACTCACCAATATCGTTTGGGGCCCAATTACCAACAGTTGCCGGTGAACAGTGCTTATTCTGTTCACAATTACTCGCGGGATGGATATGGTACTGTTAATAGCCAGGGCGGTGCTCCGAACTACCATCCAAATAGTTTTGAAGGCCCCATGAATGATAAAAGAGCACAAGCATTATCTCCAAGCATACCATTGCATGGCGAAGCCAAAAGGTATATTTGAAGTACAAATAAAGTTCAATGCGTTCTTTAACTTATCTTTAAAGTAAACTTATGAGGCTTCACGAAGCTGATGTAAATGTAGTGCATAGTTAAAAAGCTGTTTTATGTTAGCTCCTTATCTTAATTCTCGGCCACCTACTGTAGAACATTTTTAAATCATTTTATCGCACTTGGATCATTTTCCAAACTTGGCCTCTTCGGATTTTAATCTCTTCAATGATTTAATTATATTTAAATTACCAAGTTTTTTTTCGATGTCAGATTTGACACTTGCCCAAAAGATGGCGCAAAGGGCTATGGAAGTTAGGGCGCCAATATAAAGTTTGTTTAGTTTTTTTCATAAATAAATATCAAATGTAGTCATATAAAGGCTGAGAATTAAATCGAGGTCCTAATATATTAAATACTAATTTGTTGTGTTCTATTAACCAGAATTGACAGCGGTAACGATGATAACTTCACTCAAGCAAGACTGTTGTACACTCGCGTGTTAAAAGAAGATGAAAGAAAGAGACTGATTGAAAATCTGGTGGATTGGCTCAAGCGAACAACCAAAAAACTACAAAGAAGAACTGTTTCCAATTTTGAACAGGTCGACAAAGGTCTTGGTGACAAATTGAAAGAGGCCCTAAATTTAACTGAAGAATTTCACATAGAATTCTGACAGTTTTAATGTTTTAAATTTACGTTTTGTTAACATATTTAAAATTAATACCAATGACTCACTCCAATGATTGATATATAAAAAAATGTTCTGAATCATTCGGACATCATCATCATCATCGTCACCATCATCATTCATCATTTTAGTCATAGTAAACACGTTGCAGGATAAAAGTCTCCTTAGAATAGAGCTCTTCTTACTGATATTACCAATACCATGTTTTAGATTTCACTAAAACCTTTTATCAAGTGGTATTGGTGTGAACAAACTTTGATGAAGAATGAGTCGATTCGTTTCTTTGGCGATATTCAAAGCCTCTTCCATCATTTATAGTGAAGCATTGCGGTCATTTGCTACAAAATCGGGAACTTTTTCGATCATTTCGGGAGTGCGAGCTGAAATTGGTCTCCCGTTACTTTTGTCATCCTCTAGCGACGCTCTGCCATTCAAAAAAACGTTTATGCCATAGAAAAACCTTTGTTCTGCTTAAACAATCATCGTCTTACACTTGCAGCATCAACAGGAATGTCTCCGACGCAGTTTTACCGAGTATTGCGTTTAATTTAATAACAGCTCTTTGTTTCATGATTCTATTTGTACATCAAACTTTTTTGGCTGGTAAACAAGGTGTCATAAAATCAACAAATCTCAACCGATCATGGTAAAGTAGGTTTCGTTAGGTTCAGGAATATTCAAACTTTGAAACGACGCCGGTATTCACTAGATAGCGTGACCGGTTCGGATATATATCTTAAGTACTGATACTTAATGTCACCATCATCATCCTGATGAAGTGTCGATCTGTGCATCTGTGTCGATCTATTGCAGAATGAAGGCCCATTCAGCATGCTTCCGGCCTATATATATAGATACACATACACATATACATATATGCCCATCCAAAAGTTTGGAATATTCAAATA
This sequence comes from Cosmopolites sordidus, assembly GCA_031761425.1. NCBI lineage: Eukaryota > Metazoa > Arthropoda > Insecta > Coleoptera > Curculionidae > Cosmopolites > Cosmopolites sordidus. Next base: position 175,756 of record JARFXV010001058.1, on the reverse strand, counting down.
TTTCATTTTTTTTCTTACTGATACCAAATAAAACTGACACCAAATGGCCAATGTGCCTAAAATTGATTTATTATTTTGGAGTAAAAAAAATTCAATATACCAATTGCCTCCAAAAATAATTTTAAAATAAAAAACAATTTTCAATAAAAGTAATAAAAAGTAATTCCTCCATGCGTCTGTATGCTTGTGAAATTCTCTCAATTTGGGCTTGTGGAATTCTCTCCCATTCTTCACGAGAAGCATCTTTTAGTTCTTGAAGGGTAAGAGGAGGATAGTTTAATTTCTTGAAGAGTGTATTCACTTTAGAATGTCCAGAGCATGTTCAGTGATATTCATGTCAAGGGAATTTGCTAGCCACTCTAATTTGGTTATTCCCTCCTCGTCAAAAAAATTTTGAATTCCTGCTGTTCGATGAGGAGGTGTTTTGTCATCTATGGAAACAAAACCGTTGTCCACTGCGCCTTGGAACAGACGCACAACAGGATTTCAAACTTCCTCGATGTACACAGCGCCAGTACCTCTTCTCTCCAGGACCAATAGAGGTGTCTGTGTACCCCTCATAATACCACCCCAAAATATCACCTTCAAATGGGATACGCGGTTGAGCTGCTTCTAGTCGGACTTGTCGACCTGAAGCTCTCCAAACTAATGTTCTTCGTGAATCAGAAACCAAGCCAATTCTCGTCGCATCGGAGAACATCACGTTATTCCGGTTAGAACTATGATCCACCATTTCTCGAGCCCATTGCAATCTTACATTTTTTTGATAAAGGGTTAGTTTGGAGATACGTAAAGGTCGTCTGCGATACAAATTTACCGCATTCAGTCTGCATGTCGTGAAACATTTACTCCTTCAAGCCTAAGAAGCTCCCTTGATATTCCAGATATACCACTTGTACATTCCAGATTATTTCTTCGAGCTATCAATGATATCTGTCCATCTTGTGCAGTTGTTGTTCATCGTTTTCTACCACTTCTGGTGCGATCCTTTACGTTATTTGTCTCTTGGATTATTTTATGAATTTTCGATAAAGCACTTTGGGAAACACCAACAATTTTTGCGATATCACTTTGAAGAAAACTTTGTAACAAAGCAATTACTCTTGATGTGTTAAAATGATATATCATGTTTATAGGCATTTTTAAACAGATTAATTGAAAATTGAAAAAGAATTGAAATAATGTGTAAATACCAAAAATCAAAAAACCTGAGTTTCAGCAAAACAATGCTTTTGTTATTTTCAAATATCCATATATAAATAAATATCCATCACAATTTTCAGAGTACTATAGGCGTAGATATGCTATTTGTAAATATTCCAAACTTTTGGACATCGAAACTCGAACTTCAATTTAATCCATTTTCTATACTCAATTGCAGCGAGCAAGCCACTAAGCACACGAGTCTGAAACTTAATAGCATGCCATTTAACGAATCATACTTGACAAATGTCACAGTTTGTTGGTCTTACTTGCGCCATCTCTGCATCAGACCGAGAACTTTTGTAGCGAACTTTTCGAGAACTTTTCAAACACCAGATTCTTCTAGACAGTTAAGAAATTGACTGAATACTTATTGTTCGACTTTTATTGAAATAAACAAGAAAACACCCTCTGTTCTATCTTTATATATTGATCAATGAAGTTATTAATACTAGTTATGGAAGGAACAATAATAAACCCAGATCCACTTAGAAATATTTTATATATTACTTTTTTATATTAATTTTATATTGTCAATAAAGAACTTGTTAAGTTGAAAAAAAATTAAAATTATTTTTAAGCAGTGCAATGCCCTCCATGTTTTCATCTTTATTTTTCACTTGATTAACAATTTTTATCTTGTGGTATTACGTTAATTTTTTTTATATATGTATTGTTATTATCAATTCTGCGGTATACGCATATTAACACCAAATAAACAGGCTCTAGTATAAAAGTGAGATGCAGTGAAAGAAACAGACTTTAAAATTATTCACGCGGTAAGTTTTAAGCTATGCCTTACCCACCAAACTATAACGTTCGTGACTCTGCTTCCAACCAGCTTCTAGAATTTTCCAAGAAGCATCAGGTTCGTTAGAAACTTCTTCTTCTTGATCATATAAACTCAAGATATTTTTTAAGGACAATGATGAAATTATCACCACGGACAACGGCATCCCAGTGGGGGTAAAAACGGCCAGCGAAACTGTCGGCCATAGAGGACCGACTTTGTTACAGGACTGGATACTGATAGAAGAGTTGGCTCATTTTAGCAGGGAGAGGATTCCTGAGAGAGTGGTGCATGCTAAAGGTGCCGGCGCTTTTGGTTATTTTGAAGTCACTGATGATATCACCAAGTATACTGCTGCCACCGTATTCTCCAACATAGGAAAAAGAACACCTATTGCTGTAAGGTAGGTGTACCTCGATTTACTAGTTAGATTTAAAGAGCTCGGTGTTCAGTTTGCTCAACAATTATATTACGAAGTCACGAAATAACCGTTACGTTTCATATAATTAACTTTTTCTTTTTCTAGGCTACCGTTTCGTCTTATTTTTCGCTTGCTTGCTTTTTTAAACTTGGCGTCATTATTTTCATTAATGTATTCTTGCTTTAAATTCTATATTATTTCAAGTAGCTTTTCCGAATTAAATTTAGCGAACTTATTCATCCAGAAACTGTTTTCATGCTGATTTAATCAGATAATTTAGATAAGGTGTCAAAATATCTTTGTGTGGATATTTTGACGTATCATATTTTCTTTTGTTTTTGTAAAATATCAAGAATAAGTAATTAGCATCTACATTAGCATCTACACTACAGGCCAAAAGTTTAAGACTACCTTTAAAACTTCCAAAACTTTTTTTAATTACCGAATGATTATTTTTTATAACCCGGTAATATTAATTATAGTTTATTCAAGTTAATTCCAGGTGTGGCGGTTGATAATTTTTATTCATCTTCGTCTCCAGTCACGATCCGATGCAAAAAAGTTCCTGCCTTTTGGATCTTTCCCATGACATGCAGTCGATCACATATGGTTCGGCGACCAACATTTAACCTCTCTGCAGTATGTTATTGAGTTTGCATATCGTCTTCTTCCAACAATGCTTATAATTCATCATCTTCAAATGTTTTCGGTTGACCTGGACGTTTTTTGTCTTTGAAGTCGAAATCACCACTTTTAAATCTTCTAAACCAAAGGTTTATTATTGTTGCTGGGTTAAGTTGAATAAATAAACACAGAATGATAATAACTCGGTAGTAATGATAATAACTGGGTAAAGCTTAATGACAAGTATAATACGCAAGAAAATTTAACTTAAGCACAATAACTAACAAATAATTGAAATGAATCCTACTAAATTATAAACTAGTGAACATCCCGCGATTTCACCCTCGGTAATTATGTTGGGGTAAAGAGTATCGTATATGTATTTATATCGATGTTCGGAATGTATATATCCTGAATCACACATATGATCTTTATCCTGAAAATCCCTCAGGAACGGAAAAGCTAAATTAACGCGAATGAAACTGCTAAATTAAGGAAAAATGAAAGCGGGGTGTCCACGTAAAAAATACTAATGAGATTTATGTAATTGTGATTTTCTACTGACAATAATTTGTTGTTGTGGACCAAGTTTACTTGTACCAATTATTAAAAGAGATTTCAGATGCCCATCGATTAGCTTAGATCTGTAAACATTCTTTGTGTACTTCATTTTAGAGAATGTTTTCTCACACAAGTAAGTAGTACCAAAAAACAGAAAACAGCCCACGAGCAAATTTATGCAAATTATCAAATGTAACCAATAGAAAAGTCTTATAAAATTCCAACAAAGATGAATTTTGATATTTGTTCTTAATTAAATCACTACACTGTAAATCAATACTTTCCATTTGAAGTTCTGAGGCTAGGGTGTCAATGTCAGTATCAAAAGGATTTTGAAAGATCTTAATTTCATTCGCAATGACATCAATGCCTGAGAAACGAATTCAAAGCAATAAAAGCTTCAATTGCAAATTCGACGGGAAACTCAATCCCAGTAGTGTGGTGAATATTTCACATCTTTTCAAATGTGTGAAACATTTTTTACGTAATTGTGATTGAAACAATATTATTTTCTGCCGGAACAATTTGACATTAGTGTATAAATCAGGGAAAAGCTGGTTTTCAACTTTTCATCTCAATTTCAGTTCGTTCATATGCTTTGTCAAATCGGCATAGAACGCTAACTTCCACAGCCATTCGCTATTTTGTAATTCGGTAAGAGGGCGATGCTTTACATAAAAAAAAATCGATCTCTGCTGGAAGTTCAAAAAGCCGAAGGACTTTTCCGCAACTAAGCCAGCGTACGGCAGTATGATATCGTAAGTAATTTTCTCCAATATTTTCAATAAACTCGCAGAACTGTCGGTGATTCAGCTCAGTGGATCTGATAAAATTAACAACTGTTTTAGAACTTCAGACATATCCAAACATTTTTCGCACAAAGACTGTTGATGAATGATATTATGTAAGACTAATGGTTTTGAACCACCATTAGCCACACGAAAGCTGGCAGGAGTTGCAGCCTCTTGTTCAGTATTGACTTTCGTAACAAAGATTGCTGCGTTTTCAATCCGCGCTTCAAAGCTTCAAATTTTTCTGTCCGCCAACTTCCTGTATATTTTGAGTAATTTTGAAAATGTTTCGTTTCATAATGATGTTTAATGTTATATTCTTTGAGAACAGCTATGGTTTCATTGCAAATCGAACATACATCACCTTATTACTGGACTCAATCACGAAATATTGAAAGTTCCATTGATCTTTCAATGTTCTGCATTCACTGTCTATTTTTCGCTTCTTTTCCACACTTGTACATACACAAAAACAACAAGTCAAATCAAAATACTGTTACGTATGAGTGTTGGTCGATTCGAAGATGTCTTTTAAATGGGGTTACGCGCTACTTTATTCCACAACAGACAGTTTCGCTTCCTTCGCCTTCTTTAGGCAAACTGATTTGCGGTCGCGCCATTAGGCTTTTTATTGTCCAATTATTGCCATCTCGAAGTGAGTGAAATACACCAGAACTTTCTCGAACCAATGAGGTTATTCACGAATGGTTAATTGTTACTGCACTTTCGAAAGTACTACTAGGGCCATCTGTTAGCGATAGCGGGTACTACCACTACTTATTTCCGTTTTTGACCACCAGATTTCGTCAAGTGTTATGGCCATAATAATACACAATAGTAATAGAACTAACGAATTTAGCAAGCGTATGCTCGTTTAGGGCGCGTACTCATCGACTAGTTTAGAAATGATAGATAATGGCAGGAAAATTAAAACTGTTTTGGCCCTTAGAACTTACTGAAGTAATTAGTATGGCCCTAAGGCTGGAAAGTTTGGAAACCCCTATTCTAAACCAACGCGCACAAGCGTCTTGCGTTGGAACATTGTCACCGTAAGTTTCTACAAATATACGACGCTTTTCACTAGTGTTTTTCTTTTGATTGAACAGGAAAATTAGTACGTGCCTCAAACACTCTTTATTTGGCTCAAAACTCAACATGTTTATCACACGAACAAAATGACGCTAACTCGAAATCGTTTAAACAATGTCGTTTTGAAGGTACTGTCGTAATAACAAAATTACATAAGAGATTAGACTCCGAATCAACCCTTGTTTCCAGCGCTATATCTTAAAAAAAATAAGAATTAACCGCCACACCTGGAATTGTAATATTTTAAAAACAAAACAACATTCAGAAATCGTACCGGACATATTTTTCACGTTCGTATTTCGGTGACTAATGTATTGATAGTGCAGGTATGTAAAAAAAGGAAAAAAAAGTTTTTATTGATAAGCCCGATTGAAAGATTCTAACTACAGTTTTAACTATATCTTCACGGTGTAAACAGCTGTCTATACGTGTTTTTAACGTTTGCATTATTAATGTATACATTTTAGATGTTAATTTTATTTAAACTATGTGCCTTATTGATATATTGAAGTGATATATTGAAGATGTAAAAAAATTGTAAGTTATTTAATTTATAATTTATTTATAAGAACTTAATGTTGTGCAATGGATTTCTTTGTAGCTTAAAAAATTCTCCAGAAAAAGTCAGAGATTTCTAACGAAATATATCAAGAAAAAAAAATTGTTTTAATTTCAATGTACAATCGAATATCTGAGGTATCTGCCAGAATATATATATATATATATATATATATATATATATATATATATATATATATATATATATATATATATATATATATATATATATATATATATATACATATATATACATACATACATAAATTTATATCTAAAAACCTGCTACTATAGCTAATTGAACAATTAATTTCCCAAATTTTTTTAAATGAAATATAACATTTTTTAATATGTTATAATGCTTTTTTTATGTTCATTTACTCTGTTTTTTTTAAATATTGTTTAGTTTGTCCAATATATGAACTTGAGCAATTTAAACAACCGATTTTGTAAATTAAATTTGTTTGCTCTATTTTGGGAGGTTTTATTTTGTAAATATTTGTTTAGTGTTATTAATGGCTATTTCTCATATGTTTATATTATATGGTTTTAGAACTTTTTATTTTATTATTTATTTCTGCTATGTATGGTAAAGGTATGTAATTTCCATATATTTAAATATTTATAATAATATTTAAAATAATATTGTTAGTTTGAGGTAAATAAAACAACAAAAATATACTTACATGAAATTTAATATCTATATATTCATCGGAAAAATTACGACATATTTATAAAGTTCTTAACTTTAAATGAAATGGTTAAATTAATTTCGTTCCTGTGCGCTAAATCTAAAACCATTAAAGAAGACATCTTCGGCTTTTTCTTTTAAATATATCCACTACTTCATCTGCATGAATTTCTGTTCCATAGTGAATGTTCATGAGAGCCAAACCATTAAGTCTGTTTTCACTTGTAGTGTTTCGTAAATCGTTTTTCAGTCTCCTTAGGCTCGAGAAAGACCTTTCTGGGGTAGCAGTGGGCACAGGAATGGTAGCCAAGATTTGTAGTAATGTGTAAATATTAGGATAAAGGTTTTTATCGCACATATCTAGGCATTCCAAACTAGATTTCGGGGTAGGCGAGATACTTGTCATCACTGTTTTCCATACTTCAAGTTCTGCTTTAACCACTGATATGCTGCTTTCGGGAAGCAGTGACGAGTACATGGAAATTGCTTCTTCAATTTCAGAACTGACAATAAAATTTGAAGGTAGCACACCAGATAATGCTGATACTACTTTACGATGTTTGGTAAACCTTTCAACCAATTGTTGAATTGTATGATCAAGAAATGGAATGAACAAATTAATTTTGTAATACGTGCATACATCCAATGCAGGAATGTTTTGTAGAATGAATGTTCTTCGAGAGCATTCACAACCGCTGAATAAATTTCCCTGAATCTTATAATAGCTTCATGTTTGTGGACGCACCGTATTTCACACATTGAGAGCAAGCTTTTTTGGTTACCGATGGGTAGTAGCTCTTGAATTGTTTCTTTCAAACAAAGCAGTGCGTTGAGCAGAATGTCGAAAGTAGGAAACAACAGACTGCACAATCCCAATGCAATTTCGGATATTTGCTAATGAACATGAATCAGCAATAGCAAGGTTGAGAGAGCGTGCACTACAGTGTACATAAAGAGCAAGAGGACATTCTTGGCGAACATAAGCTTGGGCACCGTGCAAATACCCACTCATAGCTGCAGCCCCATTGTAACTTTGACCAACCACATGAGAACATTCAAGTCCATGCTTTTTCAGAGCTGTAATAATAAGATTTGCGAGACCGGATCCTGAAACATCGACCGTTGTTCTACACGTCCGATGTCGGTGGTTTCGTCAGCCAGAATCGCAAATAGTTTGGCTTTTTTTACTTCTTCAATTATTTTATGTTAATTTACCACAATGAACGATTTGTAACAATGAATGATTGATTTACCACAATGAATGATTTACCACAGTGAATTAATTCACCACAAATGTCAATTATTTCGTTTTGGATCTGAGGGCTTGTATACAGGGCATTCTTCTGTGAAGTATTCAAATGCTCAGCCAGATCTTTATCTCCAGACGCAGCCGCAAACCGTAACAGGACTCAAAAAATTACCATCATTCTGTAGTGGTTGTTCAGGTTCTGGTGATTCTGGTGTAATTTGTATGCGCCCCGAATCGATTTTATCTCTGAAGGAGATGCCTTGTTTGCAGCAAAAAATTATTGCTTTTACGATAGGGATTAGTTTCTTTCGATTCTCCTTTTGTTGTCTCTTTCTTTCAGAAGACAGCTGTGTGACCGAAAAAGCCTGCGAAGACATTACTTTTAGAAAGTTATCTGCCAGTTCAGAATTTCGTTTGTGGTATCCCGATTTCGCATGAGCTTCAAATATTTCTAGGGCATTTTTCCACTTACAAAAAAGTTCGGTTACCAACTGGCCGATCCTTTGATGACCGCCTTTACCTTCATCAAGCGAACGTCCCATTACCACGCAAACTCTGCAGTATGCTCCACTTTTATATTCCGAATATGACAACCAGGGGAATCTCTCCAACCATTTCAATTGAAAGCGCAAGTTTCGTTTTGTGGAAATAGGAAACTTATAATCTCTGGGTGGGTTCCATGGCGTTTTTAAAATTTGGACTTTAAAATATTCATCCAAGATTTTTTCTTGATTCGCGTAAAAACCAACATCCAACTTAGGTACAGTTGTAAAAGATGAGGTAACAGGCAAGCTGGCCTGTTGCAGACTAGATGTAGATTCGGCAGTTGAAGGTATCGAACAGGGCACCAGCGACATGGCATCGATTTCGACATTCGGTATTGTGGTTGAGGTCGAGGTCGGGGGCCCGCTTGTCATCACAGTCTTCTTATCAGCATGCAAGGTAGCTGAAGCTTTGATAGATAAATCAAAATTAGTTTCTTTATTAGAAACCCCTTGACTACACCACTTTTTCCAGTAGTCCATACGTTTAAGTTTATTACCCTTCCTTTTTTTCCCCTCCATTTTTCGACAGTAATAATGATTCACGTATCTATCCTTAACAAGGTCACCGAATAGCACTACACGAAAATTACTCACTTACACGGTACACTTAATTCTCTTCACTATTCGTTCACCACTTTTCACTTATATTCGCTTCGAGTTCGCATGGAACAATACTGCCGTAAGCGCGTTTACGCGCCGCTTATATAGCAGGCCAGTAGTAGCCGTCCAGAAACTACCACAAACTTCCACAAAGCTCCGCTCATTCCGACCGAGGGGCATGGCGAATACTCGAGAAACAACGCAAAGTTTCCATACGATACAAAATAGTTCGACTACTCGACAAGAGATGGCATTACTGTGCGCAATGTCCACTAGTTCGGATATATATTCAATTCAAATATAATAATTTAACTCTCCTCACTCCTAGTATTTTTTTTCGGTATAATAATAGGTAATATTTGGCTTATCTTTACTATGCCCGTGATATATATATATAGATATATATATATATATATATATATATATATATATATATATATATATATATATATATATATATTATATATATATTATATATATATATATATATATATATATATATATATATATATATATATATATATATATATATATATTCAAAATCATATTCACCATATCATATTCAAAACTATGTCAATTGAAAATTGGAAAAAAATGTCATATTTTATTTAAAAAAGTTTGGGAAATTAATTGTTCTTATTAATTGTTCTTATTAATTGTTTTTAGATATAAATTTGTATTTTTTATAAAAAGATAGATATATTGTAGAGTTGTTCTGAGGATGGTTTGCAAATAAACCGAAACATAAACAAAACAATAAAAAAATAATAATGTATTAATAATTGACCGAAAATCCCAAAAAATAAAATAATAATGATAATTATATATATATATATATATATATATATATATATATATATATATATATATATATATATATATATATATATATATATATATATATATATATATTATAGTGCGTTGAGGAGACTATGACGAAGAGTTATCAATAGTTTTATTGTATTATTATATAAATAATAATTATGTAGAAAACAATTCCGGTTTATATTTGATTCACCCTCGTATATATCTTTAAGGTTTTCACAAGTGGCAGGTGAAAGAGGTTATGCGGATACCTACAGAGACATTAGAGGATTTGCAATTAAATTCTATACAGAGGATGGCATATGGGACCTAGTAGGCAACAACAGTCCAATATTTTTCGTCAAAGATGCTGCCATGTTCCCCAGTTTCATTCACGCTCTCAAAAGGTGAAGTTTTACGCGTATTTCAAGCCAATTTCTAAATTTTCGATCGATTTTAGGAATCCGGTGACCAATATTCGACCAGATTATGACGCCTTTTGGGATTTCGTGTCACTGCGAGCTGAAAGCACTCACCAAACTCTCATGTTATTCACTGACAGGGGTATACCAGCAAATTACAGGAAGATGCACGGATATGGAACCAATACATTCTCTTTCATAAACGCTAAAGGAGAGTTTTTTTACTGCAAATTTCATTATGTGTCTGATCAAGGTAAAAACATGAAGCTTTTATGAAAATAGTCAGAAAATCTCGAAACATACCTTAGTTTTAACATGACATAATCTACTATACTCATTCCAATGATTCTCCAATGTTTTTGAAGCGGTTTTTTATAGTTTGTAGCATGTCTCTTCTAGAATATTTTTTAACTCATTGTTTAAGTTTTTAATTGTTGACCATCTGTCATCCTATCTATCTGTCATCTATCGACCTGTCTATCTGTCATCACCGACCACACCCTTTATATCACATATTATTAATCGCATCCTGTATCATACTCTCTCCCTCACTCTAATATTTCTATGGGATCGGCAGGAGTCCTATTTATTTGTCATCTGTCAACCTGTTTAGCTGTTATCTGTCAACTTCTCCACCTGTCATCCTATCTATCTAACTATCTATCTAACAAAAAAAAATATAATAATGGTGAGGATTTGAACCCCAAACTGTCGGGGTTTAAGTCGGCCTACCATAAAAAGTTTAAATTGATGCGCCTTGAATATGCTTGAGATGGCGCCACCGCTTGACACATTTCCCATCGCCCTTCACCGGATTGGAATACCTTCTTATATATTATCTTAGCCCAGATCTCATTGATCTAGGTCAATGATCTTGATGACATCGTCGGAAGTGGGTGTCTGTCCCAATTGCCTCAACTACCACTTCGAATGTGTTATACTATTCTTCTCATCAATATAGGAAATTAATTTACTTGTTTTCGTTTAAAAATCTTCTAAAGGTTCTTACACTGATAAGTCAAGCTCTTATTAGCAATTAGATGCTCTCTTTATATAAGAGGCTGGCACTTTTAATTATCATTCTAATTTAAGTACATTATCATGAGTTCATTGCAATATTTAGGGCCCTGATTGACACACTTCTGCCCACACACACTGATTGAAAATTTCTAGAAAAATTGTATTTATATTATAGGGGACGCTTTCTGCGACACTTTTCTGTGTTTGAAAGGTCACAATTTTTTTGCCCCTTAGTGTATCGCATTTTTAATATAAAATATTATTATTTTATCCGCCTTTTTTTACGTAAAAATGATATAACTTTCAAATGTCGCTTTGAGTTACTGTTTTTTAGATATCTTCGTTTAACTTGTTCATTGCACTCGTTTTAAATTGCGCTTTTGAAACACAACGTTTATATTTAGTTTTCCTCACACTTTATTCAGGATTGGAACTGGTTGAATTTCTACTATTAAAAGCAAAAACTGTTGTGGAGCGTGTTTAAAAGCCAACTGGCTGCAATAACCACATCAAAACAAGAACACAATTAGAACCATAACATTACACAGTCATTTTTGGGATATGTCAATAATATTTATATTGTCAATGACAATGAACTTCAACATAAATATCATTGACATATCCCAAAAATAAATTTACAAATTATAATTTCTTGACTTAAGTGAAAATCTTTCAAAAACTATTTTACTATAAAGTATTAAAATTATTATTATATTCCTTTCTATCTTTTTTTCCCAGCTAAGCTGGATTTTAAATGAAGCGCGGGCCGTTGTCAAAACAACTTCATTCCTCCAAAAATTTTCGGGCAATGTGAGCGGTATTAAGGATTACCGCCCTCTGCATTATTTTAAACAGATTTTCTTCCAGTACCAGAAATTGGATGTTATTTTTCAGGTTCTTTGATATATTGCCAGTTGTTGAAATTATCAATGGCACAATATGGACTTGGTTCAACTTCGATATCCGCTTTATTTCTAACTAGAGGTCTATATATTTTTGTACTTTTTCTTCAGCCGTCTTTTGAATGTTGCGTATGTCTGGAACAGTTATGTCGATTAGGAATGCTTTTTTTTTCTTTTTGTCCAGCAATATAATATCTGGCCTATTACAGTGCACGGGTTTGTCGGTTATTATTATTCGGTCGTATATATATATATATATATATATATATATATATATATATATATATATATATATATATATATATATATATATATATATATATCATCATCATCATCAGCCCGTATCGATCCACTGCAGGATGAAGGCCTCTTCAGCATGCTTCCAACCTTGACGGTCCTGGGCTTTCCTCTGCCACTCGGGTCCAATATACTTAACGATGTCATCAATCCATCGTGCTTTCGGTCTTCTTCGCGCTGCCATGCATGTATATATATATATATATATATATATATATATATATATATATATATATATATATATATATATATATATTATATTGATCAAAAATTACTTGTAGCAAACTTGATCACTCTAATTCTTCAAAAATATTGTTCATAACATTTTAATTTTTAAACATCTCTTGTGTTAGGCGTTTAATTGACAAATTTTTAGGTGTGGCTGGGTTAAGCCAGGCTGACGCTGATAAACTAGGTGGAGTAGATCCAGACTATCACGTCAGGGACTTGTACAATGCCATCCACACCGAAAACTATCCGTCTTGGTCGTTCTACATACAAATCATGACGCCACAACAAGCCGAGGTGAATCCCTACGATCCATTTGATGACACCAAGGTATGGCTTCACAGTGATTTCCCTTTGATACGGGTAGGAAGATTCGTGTTGAACAAGAATCCCAGCAACTATTTCGCTGATGTCGAACAGATGGCGTTTAATGTTGCGAACGTTATTCCAGGTGAGTCAGACACTCTTTTAAATTTCTTACTAGACGTCACCAAGTTTCTCCAAGCTTGGTAAAATGGTACCACCTATTAATATTTATGAAGAAGTTTTTCGGTAAATCCTGAGGCGGGCGAAGAAATCACAAGATTCAACATTCCAACTTTTTGATACCCTCACTATAATGCGATTTGTCCAATTCTGTAAAATAGGCAGCTGCCTCAGCTTTGACCTCATCATTTGAAGTGAATCCTCGACCTGCGAAACAGTTCTTCAGGTTTGGGGAAGAGAGAGTAATCACTGGGAATAAAATCCTGAGTAAAATGGTGCATGTGGAAGCAGTTCGAGCTTAGGTTAAGGAATTTTGCTGCAAAAATCCGAAACTTGCATGCAGGTGCTCTATCGCGGGGAATAGGACTCATCATGTGGTTCATTAGTGAAACGTCCTGCGATGGTTCTGTCTTTTGCCAGGTAGTCTTTGACCAGTGTCCCAGGACGATTCCAGCAAACTGCTCGACTGTTAACTAAAGTGGTATAGTCCGTTTCAAGATATTTCGTTGCCCTTCGGCCAAATGTTTATTGCCCCAATAAATCTCAATAAAAATATTCCTAGTTTCTTAAAAAGGGCCAGAACCGAAGTGGTTTAACTTCTGAATAATGTTGAGAAAAATAAAATATTGGTAAATAATGGTTAAATTGTTATTATTATTATTATTATGTATATCAATTCTTCTATTGGAACCTTTGGTGTGAAACACTAAACTTGAAGAGATTTACCACTAAACACTAAAACACTTTTTTGAACTGCTCGACGCTCGTTTCGCTAACCATGTTAGCATCATCAGGAGATGATTTAATCTAATGGTAAATGATGGTTAAAGGTAAATAATGGTTAAACTGTTATTATTATTATTATTATTATTATTATGTATATCAATTCTTCTAGTGGAACCTTTGGTGTGAAACACTAAACTTGAAGAGATTTACCCCTAAACACCAAAACACTTTTTTGAACTGCTCGACGCACGTTTCGGTAACCATCATCAGGAGATGACTTAATCTAATGGTAAATTATGGTTAATGATAAATAATGGTTAAATTTTTTATTATTATTATGTATATCAATTCTTCTATTGGAACCTTTGGGGTGAAACACTAAACTTGAAGAGATTTACCACTAAACACCAAAACACTTTTTTGAACTGCTCGACGCACAGTTCGCTAACCATGTTAGCTAAGATTAAATCATCTCCTGATGATGCTAACATGGTTAGCGAAACGTGCGTCGAGCAGTTCGAAAAAGTGTTTTGGTGTTTAGTGGTAAATCTCTTCAAGTTTATTATTATGTATGACTAAAACATTGTTTATTGGTTTGTGTATTTTGAATTTATTAGTACAATAAAAATAAATAAATTTATCTATTAGTACAATAAAAATTATAACTTAAATTTAATTATACATTTAATTCGTTTTCGCTCTCTGTCATTTGGACCTACATTAATAATAAGTGGTTCTTTATTATTATTAAATGATATATAGGAATCTTCTATTTTAAGAACTTTCTTCTATTTAACTTTCTTTAGGAATAATATCTACAACCTTCCTAATTAATGTTGCAGCACTTGCACTTAGAGTGGGAGAAATGTTTTCTGTGCTGACATTGGATTTTACCTGATGTCACATATGCTCAATTGGTTAAAAAATACAGTAATACGGGAAAGGCGTAAAACCGTATGTCCCATATCACATACATATTCCTTTTTAATATTAAATGCCTTTAATATTTCTAAAAGATCCCATTTTTATATGCATTTTCGCAGTATATATCGTTTTTTAACATATAGATCTGAATTTCCAATTTAGATTTATTTGCATTACGAACTTTATTTTTTTGGCTGTTATAATAACTAGCATTGTCCATTAAAATTGCGTTTTCCTTAGGCACATTGGACCCTTAGGCTATTTCTAAACAAATCTTCAAAAAGTTCTGCTGTGGTGTCATCATGGTAGTCCAAAGATGAATGTTTAATATTTTTGGAGGACAACCGTAAACAATTTGGAACCCATCCATCCACCCTCAAAACCAGCACGTAAAATTGTAATTATTTTTCCCTTGTTCGCTGTGGCTTTGGTTTGGTATTTTCTTGATGTATCTACCCATCCTTTTGCTAGCGTCGTATGTGTATCGAACCATGTTTGATCAAGGTAGATAATGGGATGATTTTCTAATCTGTAGTTTTTATAAAGTTTAAGTATTCAAACGGTCATCGTCGAAATCGTTGTGATTCCATTAATATTTGTTTTTTATTAATGGTCCGATATGCAAAACCCATTTGAGATAATATTCTCCGGAGGCTAGTTCTGCTGCAAAGAATGTTGGTTTCATCTTTCCTTACTCGCTGTTGTAATTAATACAATGTAGGCACAGTTTGCTCTTCATAATACCATAAATTTTGCTTCGAATTAACTCTTTGTTGCTTTCATCAACACATTTGCTTTTACCAGCATCACTACGGAATACTTCAATTACGGAAACTTCAATAAAGAAACATACACATTTTTAACAATTTGCTTAGCATCGGGCGATAAATGTTTTCTTTTAAAGTTAGCACTATCGAAGGCATAATGATCATTATCTTGCCAAGAACACCATATTTTTAGCACGTTTCGAATAACATAAAATACGATCGAAATTAGAGAACTGCACTGTTTAACAAAATAATGCGAACTAAACTAAAATATTTCAAAACAACTAAACCAGGTATAAAATTAATTTTATCTTTTTACCTGTTATTTTACTAAGCCCGGCTCTGTTTACATTGCTTGCAACTTTGCCGGGTTTTGTTTCGGCAGGGGTTGTTAAGAGTTTATTGCAGCCAATCAGTCAACGTTATATATATTTTAAAACGCACTATACCAATCGAGTTTTTAAGTTAGCCTTTTCGACTTCTATTTATTTTGCATACAAGTTGTACCCCTGTGGGGTATCTGTTGAAGTTTTTGGTGCTTCTGTTTAACCTAGTAGTGGAAAGCTTTTGATACACAAAAGATCAGGCAGCATAACATCTAATGGAAAATATCTTCGAGTAAAATATGATATTTGTCAAGTATGATTCGTTACCAAATCACTTTTTTTTTAGCATATCGATGTGCGTTTCGATAGCCATGATATCATCATTAGGAGATTATTCAATCTAAATCATTTCCTTATAATAATCCAGCATGGTTAGCAAAACGCTCACCGAAAAGTTAAAAAAATGATTTTATTTTTAGTGGTAAATCTCTTTGAATAGTATTTCTTATCATCAGTGTTTCATATCAAAGATTCCAATAAAATATAGGTAGAGGATAGTCTGAAAAGTTTCCAGCCTTACATAGGACAAGTGCTTTTTTGTCAAATTCAGTTTTATTTCTCAGTATAGTCTCCTTATAATTCTATACACTTTTCCCAGCGATTCTCCCATCCGCTCAAATAGTAGTTGACATCTTGTTCTGCAAAATAGTCGTTTACAAATGTGATGGCCTCCTCATTCGATGAAAATCTCCTCCGAGCGAACCTTCGAGCCTAGGAAAGAGAAAAAGGTCACTGCAGGCCAGATCTGGTGAATATGGCGGTAGTTAAACAATTCGAATACCAATTCGTAAATTTTTGCCATGGCGACCACTGAAGTGTGAGATGCACCGTCTTGGTGGAACAAAACTTTCTTTTTCTTCAAATGTGGCCGTTTTTCTGCAATTTCTGCATTCAGCCTGTCAAGTAAAAATGCATAGTATGCCTCTGGTATTGTCATAGTCGATTAACACAACTCCATGACTATCCCAAAAAACAGTCGCCATCATTTTTTCTCCCCCTTTTCGAATCGAATCGAAGTCGATTCACCCTTCACTGTTTCGACTATGCATTGATTTCAGGAGTGTAGTGGTATATCCAAATTTCATCTACAGTTATTAATCGACGCCAAAACTCCGAGTTATGTCGCTTAAACTGTTTAAGGGCTTCGGAAATGTCTATTCTAATGCGGTTTTGATCCTGATTGAGCAATCGAGGCACTCAATGCGCGTTTAGTTTTTTTATACCCAAATCTTCAGTCAATTTATGCCAAACACGTTCTTTCGAGATGCCCACTGTCTCTATCTCGCTAATCGGGTTTCTCTGTTATCGGGTTTTTCTAAAATGCATCTGGTTTGTTCCGTCGTGTGATATATTTTATTGATTAAACATCAATTTTAAAGATTTACCTTACGACAGCTTGCATTTTCAATGCAGTTTGTTCATATTTGAATAAATACAAAGAACACAACTTACTAAAGTTATCAAAATCGAAGCATTCAAGACAAACATCAAAAATTTTTGAATTCCATTTACTCCAGGATGAAGGGTTCTTCAGCATGTTTTCAGTTCGTGCGGTCCTCGTGAGCTTTCTTTTGCCGTTCGGGTCCAATATATTTGATTGTCATTAGCTCTCTTTTGTGAACCTGAAACTTTTAAACTCCACATTTTTTACATTTTTCCGTTAGAGCCGATAGGTTGATAATGATACGTAATAAAACACCCTCGTATATATTTCTAATCTTTAATTTAGTGCATTTGCATTTTTCGCCCTGAGTGAGCAATCGCGGTACCCAATGCGCAGTTAACTTTTTCATGTCCAAATTTTCAGTCAATATATGACAAACACGTTCTTTCGAGATACTCACAGCCTTTGCTATCTCTCTAACCTTAATTCGATAGTCGTCCAGCACCATTTGGTGAACTTTTTCAATGTTATCGGTAGTGCTTGCAGTTTTTGGCCTTCCCGAATATTCACCGTCAACCAAGCTGATGACCACATTTAAAGTCAGCTGCCCAAAATTTCACGGTGGTAAATGATGGTGCACACTCCCCGTAAACAGCATCCACCTCGGCTTTAATTTGCGTAGGCGTATTGCCTTTTAAATGCAAAAATTTAATGATGGCTCGATATTCGATTTTTTTCTTCTTTACAGAAACCCTCAACTGGTATGGTGACTTCTTTGTCCTTACCTTAAGGTATGATGGGTCATGGGTGACCCACGAATATTATATAATTATAAAAAAATATATATTAAAAAGTGTTTGTGTTTTATATTTTTGTCGAATTGTTTAGATATACAGGGTGTTTGGTGTATCGTTTGCCAAATTAAAATGACCGATAGGAGGGGTCTTTTCCTACCTCTTCAGCCCCTATAAAGCATTATTGGACCCACGAGTTTTTTTATGTTAATTAATTAATTCTTTATTTGAAAAATTCCAAAAGTCAGCATTGAAACTTGAATTTAAAAAAAAGTTATTGGTATAGCCTCCAAATTATTCTTTTATTTGAATGTGTAATGTTGTAGGGTTCTAAGAAAATCAAAATTAGATGCAAGCGACATCTATCTCTATGTTTTTTATAGACTTGCAAAGTTTTTGGAAGAAGTAAAAATAAATTTAAAGCTCAATTTTGAATTGCATAGTAAAGATAAACTAAAAGCGATCATCGTCTTCGAGTTATTTAAAGAAAATCAAACTGAACTGACTGATGGCTTCAGATGACTTGAAACTGAAACTGACTTCACTAATTTGCTAAATTTGTGTATCGGGACGCATTAGGCTGATATTCGATATTACTTATTTGCGTAAATAACATACACTAAGTAGGTAGAAAAAGCTATCT
The DNA here is from genome assembly GCA_031761425.1 of Cosmopolites sordidus. Taxonomy (NCBI): domain Eukaryota; kingdom Metazoa; phylum Arthropoda; class Insecta; order Coleoptera; family Curculionidae; genus Cosmopolites; species Cosmopolites sordidus. The sequence continues at coordinate 156,851 of JARFXV010001058.1, read as the reverse complement.
CACTCTTGCGCAGTGAAGCCTGGATGTTATCTCTTTCTTACATAGGGTACTAACGTACGTTGGCCTTGAAGTAAAAATAAAATCTTAATAATCAATGTTTTAATTAATCACAAATCTTGCTTGAATTGCTGACCTCGCAAAGGTAAGCGTCTGTTAGGAAAGGAACGTGATACCTTTTGGTTTTTTTTATATGCAATTTAAAGTTGAGCTTTAAATTTATTTTTACTCCTTCCAAAAACTTTGCGAGTCCATAAAAATAAACTAGATTTCGTTTACATCTAATTTTGATTTTCATAGAATCCTACAACATTATACATTAAAATAAAAAAAATAATTTGTAGGATATACCAATATTTTTTTTTAAATTTAAGTTTCAATGCTGACTTGGAATTTTTCAAATAAATATTTAAAAATTAACATAAAAAAACCTGTGTGCCCAATAATGTTTTATGGAGGCTGAGGAGACCCCTCCTATCGGCCATTTTAATTTGGCAAACGATGCACTAACACCCTATATATTTATATTAAAAAAAGCTATAAAAATACAAAAATTAAAATATTTTACTCTGCAGTGTTGAAATATAGAAAATAGTTGACATTTTAACAACTGACATTTTAATAACGTCCATAATAAATAATATGAACGTAAAAAAAATTAAAAACATGAAATATCTCCCTCAAGACCCTCTTTTGGCCATCTGCGATAAAAGACCGACCTCATGATTGATAATCATGAGATCGAACAATTTTGATACACGAGCAAGTTTCTTACCATTTCTTATTATTTCTTTTCTTGTGCTACTGTCATCAAATATCAATGCTGAACACAAAAAACAAAAACGTTTTAAAGTGCTAGTAGGACGAAATATATCACGCCTCATTAAATTCGTAGCCCCCAGCGAAGTTACATCTTCGTTATTGGATTTGAATGCGCCAGAGAATAGAAGAAGACCAATAAAAGTTTTCAGCTCAGTATTTTCAATGTGATTCGTAAATTGACAGTTCGTTTGTGTGCTAAACAATGATGTCCAATATATGATCATCAAACAATTAATTTCATGCATCTATGGATGGTTTGTCCCTATATGCCTTTTGCTACTAGCGGGGGGTATTTAGGACCACTTGCATTTATTCTTCTTAAAAAAAAGTATGGCTTAATTTTTTTCTATATTCCCTTCATTTGTATCGATTTCAGTTTCCTTATAATCCTCTTCAATACTATTTTGATCGTCCTTTTCCTCAGTATCCGTCTCTTCTATTTCAGAATCACTCTCATGACTACTGAATTCAATTTCACCAGACTCATATTCACTAATATAGGCGTTTTCAGCCTCCCGCAAAAATTCTGCATCAGTTAAGGCCTTGTTTTTGTCCTCCATGTAAAAATATTTAAAAAATGTAAAGTGCAACTAGTGAGTAAATGTAACTGTCAAATTAGAAGAATTCATAGAACACCAATGATGACGTCATATATCCGGCTGATTGCCGGATGAGTGTAAATTGATCTGGGCCACTACTGACCCATCATACCAGTTAACGTTTAAACAACAACTGAACATCTAATAAGGCTGAAATTTTAAGGTTATTTTTCAAAGCATGCGCAGTTATATTAACAGAATATTTTTGACGTGTAATGCCATCTTCATGTTGAGGTTGGAACCTTTTGGAAGAATTTTTCGAATAACCCTCTTATTCAATTCAAAATTAAATACCCTACACCTGAAGACATAATTAAATCCTCTAGAGGTTTACCTGATAGTTTTATGTTTTATGAAGTGGCAAAACTTCAAAGATATATTTGTGGTTTTCATTTTAAACAACATAATGGTATAAAATTTATTTTATTACAGCTTAAGTGAGATTATTTTAAATACGTACCGAAGATTTATGACAGCATTTTATGTTTTTACTTTTTCAACAGTTTGGTATTTATCTACTTTCATTTTATGGAAATTTAATGATCTTGACTCACGATTTTGAGACGATTGTATTTGTTCGAATAATAAAAATAGATTCGTGTAAATGTATTTTTAAAATTCCGATTGTTACTTTCTAGAAAGCGGACTCTGTTTCTATTCTATCTTCTATAAAAAATAAAATGGGTGATAAAATTAAAGGACTGTTAGTAGTTGATTGCTTTTTTCACATTTCTCATTGTTTTCTTATCGAAATATTATGTCGTTTACAGAACCTATTCGAATCAAAATTTTTCACGCCATATAATCATTTTAAAGTGCCATATTTCAGCTTCGAAAATATTATTTTCGCCTTTCAATTAAAAAAAAATGCTAGGAATGTTCAGGGCTTAATTTGTGCAGGTTTTAACACTATGGTATGATATGTTACTTCGTGGATAATACTGATTTTAGCACTGCCAATTAACTGAAACAGAATATCCGGGACAACCAATTTTTGATTGATTTTCTTCATCTTCATCTTCAAAGCTAGAACGCTGACCTAAAATATTTTTCAAAAGTTGGTTGAAAAAATTGATAAAACCTTCTGACCTTCAGGAAATGCAGTTTAGCGAAGAAGTTTGACGTTAAAGGAATAGTATTGAATGAAAAGTGAAAAAAATACGGTTAAAATTAAAACTTGGTGTGGTATTTGTTATTAACACAGACATTCTCGTTACTAGTTATTCAGACCCATTATGTATGACAGATAATCTAACTAAGTTTTACGAGGTACTGGGTTTATTTTATCATATGGAAGTACCATCAAGAAATATTATGTTTCTTGAACATTATTTTATGAACATTAAAATAGTTCGTATTTAAAAATGTCATTCTCGAAAATTTATTTTGTTACTCACAAGACAAAAACAAAACCTTACGTTTACTCATCATCGTATCATCGATTCTCCTAGACACTAAAAATAAAAACCCTGTCATTGAAGGTTGCAGCAATTTAATTAATCGTAAAGTTGTTATATAAAAAATAACTCCAGATTTATTTTTAGTAACCGGTCTAAAAATAGTTTTGTTTACTATTTATCGGCAATGCGGAATTTTCGGAAAAGTGCGTCTAAAATAAAAAAATCCTTGCTGTATATTTACAACTATTATAAGTTATTTTTAGGTTTATCATGATGAACGATGCACTATGCCTAATAATATATACCGGAGACTAAAAAATGTCCAGCACGCTTTATATACTCAGTAAAAAAAGTGAAACAAACCTCTTTATTGGGAGAACTAAACGTCAGATGTTAAAATTGGTTGAAAACACAATTTGGTGCAACAATGATTTTTATTGTATGCATGAAACATTCGATAGAAAAAAAACTGTATAACGTAAACAAGAATAATTTCACAATAAAATATGGAAGTATGCAAAAAAAGACTCTGAACACGTTCTTTTTACAAACTGTTATAAACAAAGATATTATTTAAATTTTATTTCAATAGTCTGTTGGTCCACCCTTACTTTTTATAACAGCCAATAAACGGTTCTTCATTGAATAAATTAGTTTTTTTTGTTACGTTTAGAATGGACCCCTTCTTGAAAAATTTCTTTTCCAAGATGCTGTTTGTTTTTAATCCTTTTCTTTTTAAGTTCCCTTTTAATATAGTCCCACAAATGCTCGATATGGTTCAAATCTGGCGATTGGAGTGTTGTCCTGAGCTGTCTAGGTTCATGATACAATAGCCATTCCGGGGTTTTTCGAGTCATATGCTTGGGGTCGTTATCTTGTTGCAAACGGAAAGTATTTTCTACACCCAATTTAAAATCACTATTCTTTAAATTATTTTTTAATATATTGATGTACATGTATTGATCCATTATCCCATCAGTTATGTGCAAATTTCCAACTCCTGTGGCTCCCCCAAAGGCTCATGTTTGACCGTCGATACAATATATTTTAGTTTTAAATGTTCCCTTGGTTTGCGCCACACTTTTTTCCTTCCATCCGACCCCGAGACATTAAATTTGTTTTCGTCAGAGAATATAACAGTCTCCCAAAATCCCTACGCCTTGCTTAAATGCTCCTTAGCCAACTCGAGGTGTTTTTTCCTATTCTGCTTGCTTATGTAGGGTTTCTTCCTAGGCGTTCGTCCCAGCAATCCTTGGCTTTTAACAATATTACGGACTGTTTAAGACGTTACTGATTGTCTCAATCGATTGAGACGATGATAATCTTCATTAACAGTATAGTTCGTTTCAAGATATTTCGTTGCCCTTCGGCAAAATGTTATTTGCCCCAATAAATCTCAATAAAAATATTCCTAGTTTCTTTAAAGGCGCCAGAGCCGGAGTGGTTTAACTTCTGAATAATTTTGAGAAATGTAAAATATAGTTAAATTATGATTATTATGTGATTTAGCCTAAAGGCATTCGCACTCCCTCTAAGGACCGGCCCTACAATGCAAGAACACACAAGGCACAAGCCACACCCGGAACCGAACCTGAAACGTCCGCTCTGACAGCACGGGCGCAACAGACTCCACTCCAAGCACAGCCCACAGCCGGCACACCACCGCACCGCAGAACCGACCCTAAGGGGAACATTGACTTATCCCAGAGATATCAGAAGGATTAAGCTATGTGGAGGCCCTTTCCATGTTTTCGGGCTACACGGTTGTAGTGGTGACGGTGGATGTCTTTGGTTTTCTATTGTTATCCAGAAACTTTCGAACGGTTCGAGCTGTTCCAAGCAATACAGCCTTCAGCATGGGTCTAAAAAGGTGATCGTTGAGGTCCAATATTTTAATATTCCTTACCAAGTTCTTTGGGATGATTCCAGTTGATCACAATATGATCGGTATTGTTTCGACGCACTTCATATCCCATTGAATTTTCACTTTTTCTTGCAGCTCTTTATACTTCAGAATATATACTTCGGCTCTTTATACAGATTATTACTATTATTATTATTATTATTATTATTATTATGTATGATTAAATATTGCTTATTGGTTTGTGTATTTTGGATTGCAAAACTCATTTGAGATAATATTCTCCGGAGGCTAGTAGTGCTGCAAAGAATGTTGGTTTCATCTTTCTTTAGTCGTTGTTGCAATAAATGCAATGTAGACACAGTTTACTCTTCATACATAGCATAAGTTTTGTTTCGAATTAAGTCTTTGTCGCTTTCGTCAACACATTTGCCTTTACCAGAATCACTACGGGCTTTTTTGGCTTTAATTAGCTTCGTCACAATATCTTTAACTGTAGACAACGGAGTTTTCGTTAATGAAGACGTTTCTGCTACGGCCGCATTTACATTCAATAAAGAAACCTATATATAAACCTGCCCCATTCAATAAAGAAACATACACATGTTTAACAATTTTCTTAGCATCGGGCGATAAATGTTTTCTTTTAAAATTAGCACTACCAAAGTTACAATGATCATTAACAAAAAGTTCGATCGAAATTATAGAACTGCACGGTTTAAAAAAATAATAGGAACTAAACTAAAATATTTCGATACTACTAAACCATGTATAAAATTAATTTTATCTTTTTACCTGTAATTTTATTAGGCCCCAGCCCTGTTTACGTTTCTTGCAACTTTGCCGGGTTTCGTTACAGCAGGGATTGTTAAGAGTTTATTGCAGCCAATCGGTTAACGATATATCTTGAAACGCATTATACCTGCAATTTCGATGGCACTTGTAAATGGATTGGTGTTGACTTAATGACTTGAATAACCGCACGCTTATGAATGTTATTTAATTTTCCTGGCTGTAGTGAACGAGGTCTATTACCAGCATTGCACATCCCCTTATACCGGGAAATAATAAATTGTCGACGGTGGCTTCAAATTTGTCGAAATGATTTCCTTCTCGATGCATTCAAATAATCACTTCCTGAGTGGTACACGGAATTTCCATATTGAAGGCTAATTTTAAACTGATTGTGTAAATCTGATTGTGTAAATCTGAATTGTGAAGTCCTTAGAAAAAGAAAAAGAAATTATTTTAAGTAGATTTGTTTATTTTTCAACATAATCTCCTTTTAGCTCTATACACTTTTCCAAGTGTTTTTCCAACTTGGGGGACAAAACCGATCAATACGGCGGGTGTTGTAATAATTCGAACTTTAATTCTATGATTTTGGTCATTGAAACTGTACAGGTGTGCACCCGTGCAGTGTCTTGATGGAAGAGGATCATTTTCTTTTTCATTTTTTGAACGATTTTTCTTGATTTCTTCGCTCAACCGGTGCAATAATGACGCATAACACTCTCCAGTTATTATTCTTTCTTTTTCCAAGTAATCGGTGTAGATAATTCCGAGTACGTCCCAAAAAACTGTGGCCATAACCTTGCCGGCCGATTTCATCGTCTTCAGAGTCCGTTGGCCTTCAAAAACCCACTGTTTTGATTGTTCCTTTGTCTCTGGAGTGTATTAGTGTATCCATGTTTCGTCCACAGTTATGTATCGACGCAGAAAATCATCAAACGCGACACCCATTTTGCCCACACACCCAATTTTTCGTGCAAAATTGAAAACACTGTACCTTGCGATAAGCCTGTAGCTTCCACTATTTCGCACACTTTGATTCGTCAATCGATTAAAAACCATGTCGTGGATTTTGTCAATCATTTCGAAAGTAGTCACTACCACTGGACGTCCCGAACGATGTTCATCTTTTGTGGAGGTACAGGGCCACGTTTTTATAAACAGTTGCAAACACAGGAGCAGACGTGCCATGAACTTCATCCAACTCAGCTTTGATTTCTTTCGGGGTTAAACCTTTTAAATATAAATATTTAATCAGCACTCGAAACTCACTTTTTTCCGATTTTCTAAACAAACAAAAGTTTCTTGCTTCAATCGACAATAAAAATTAAACCATGTGATGAATATATCTGAGAGTTTAACAGCTATTTGGTGAATAATTATGCTTACTATAAACAAACCATTTCCGATGCTACGGACGCCGTCTCTTGGATTTTCTAAAAACTTATTGAACGATCCTCGTAAAACAGTGAAATGTAAACAAAAGTGTTTTATGTATTTACACCTATAGAGGTGTACAGAAACTTTTCTGCCCTCTGTTTTAGTAAATTCATCATTCAAATGTAAATAAATAGTCTTTGAATTTAACAATGCATTTTCCAATATGCAAAACTCTAAATAATATATGGGGTTAATAACAATAATATTTTTCATATCTTATGACTTAATAATTTGGAGCGCATATTTTCATCAAGCCAGTAAGTGCTCGCAGACTTTATTACTGTATACTATATTGTATGGCATACCTTGAACACAAAAAATTATATACTTTTTGCTTGTTTATATTTATGATTCTGTATGTGATTATTCAGAATGTGGCAAGGCAAACGGTTAAAAAAGCTTGTCTTGTATTTTCGTGGTGTATTTTCTTATGCTACTTAGCTAAACAGTAAAGGTGGTCTGTTGAAGTGTTAAAGTGGCACGAGTTTGTGTACCACACCGTTGAAGCAAGTATCCGAATTCGAAAAGAGACGATCTATTGGTAAAAAAGAAATATTTTTAAGTTTTAGTGAAACAGGGAGACGATTCGGCATTAATACTTTTATCACTGTGAGTACAGCGATAATGTGCTTTAAGAATCGGAGTTATGCACGTCTGCGAGGTTTCGGTCGTTCTAGAAGTATTCAACAACATGACAAACGCCATTTTAGACTTCTTGTTTTACTAAATCGACCAGAATATATCCGTCAAATGTGTGATGCTTTTATTGCAGCTATAGGTAGAATAGAATGGGGCCAAGCATAGACCTTTATTTCCTTTAACGAGTTTGGATTTTGTTTTGGTTGTCATAATGGACTAGTAGGGTCTACTTTTCCATTTTATTAGCTTAGATTGCACGTTGGCCCATCGGTTCTTATATAGTAAGGATATAAACGATACGGGTCCTGGTTGTGTTGTTTGGGGGCCTTCTAGTTAAGTTAGGATACAGACCAGAATGGTTAGATGTGTTTGGAGTACTAGGTGTGGCGGTTAATAGTTCTTAATTTTTTAACAGATGGCATTAGAAACAGGGGTCGGTTCACAGTCTAATCTCATGTAATTTTGTTAAAACGACAGTATCGTTCAAAAAGCCATTATTGTTTAAACGATTTCGAGTTAGCGTCATATTTTTTTTGTGTTTTTTCCCAAATTAAACCTATTTTTTTAAGAAACCGTTAAGAATTATTACCTACTTTTATATAATTTTATTTTGGGTTAAATGTAAGTGCAACTTTTTTATTGTTGTTTACTAAATTATTCCAATACAATATATTTTTCATAACTCATAATATAATATAACTCATAATATTTTTCAAACTCTTGTATTTTTTAAATCAGCAGTATATACATTTTTTAAATGGAAGGTTTTTTTCTTCATCGAGATAAAAATATATCGAAATTGGTTCAAAAAATAAATTTATCCCACGTAAGTGTCTCATATTTTAATATATTACTATTAATTAATTCGTTGAGAGAGTTCATTGGAATATTCCATTGAACCAAAAAGTTACAAATATATTATGCGACAGATTCTTAGTAAACCTGACACAGAAAATTTTCTAATGGCTCGAATAAAAGATAATAGAAAGGTGCCAACTCCTGTTAATAATGAAGGTAGATGATTAATTTGTGGTTTCATATTAAAGTACCCTTTAATAGATCGTCTTCTCGTAAATATCCATGTCTAAAATTGACTCTTTTATTAACGTTTGCCCAAATAATCGCAGACGATTATGTGAGTAATTAAGTTTGTCTCGGCAATTTATGTGGAACCAACACATTAAGCCTTTCAACTTTTCGTACTAGAGTTGCATAGTAACGCTGTTCACCGAGGATTCACTACAATGAAATATAAATTGACTGAATTTATTTTTTAGTTCAGTAGGAGGCTGGTTCAAAAAGTTCTCGGCCTGACAAAAAGGAACCAACAAACAAAACAATATATTAAAGATGTTTTTAGTCACCTTACGATTCAATACATTTAGACCAACGGCTATAAAACTAACACAAAAATGTTTTTTTTTACACTAGTCATATGCTGAAGACTCCCTCCTACATATTGATTTACGCGGGAAGCACGACGCTATCTTCATTGCATACAATATACAGTGGGAGACAAAAGTATTGGCATAGCACATTTTGTTTTAAATAAAAATATATATTTCCAAAATACAAACGTAACAAAATGTAATTATTATTATTATTATTCACGTATGGGCCCTGGTAGTACAGTTAGAGGCGTTTGTTGTTGTTAACCTTCCTTTGCACCCATACTGTTTTCATTCTTTCACTAAGAGCTTTTTTCCTTTCGTCAAACCAAGCTGTTCCGGTCTTCTTACATTTTTCTCTCCAGCCAACCTCCCAAACGTTAACCTTGTGTCTGAAACAACCTCTATACTTAATTTCACTTTGTGTAATATTTGCTGATTTTAGGACCTCTTTAATTACAGCAATCCATTTAATTATTTCTACTTTAGCTCTCTCTACTCCTATTTTCATAAAATTCGACTATTTGTCTAGTTAATCTACTCGGATTCATCCGTTGTATGAGTCCGTAAAACTTAAGTTTTCTTTTTCTCCTATCACTATGTATATTTGTGTATTGTTTGATTTCTTGATTTTCTCGAAGTCGGTATGTTGTGCTATTTATTTGGTTGGGGCCTAAGATTTTTCTTTCCTTCTTTTCAATATTCTCGATGTCTCTCTTTCTATCCAAAATGAGCGTTTCTGCCCCATATAGACATTCTGACTTAATAACTGTGTTGTAATGTCTCAGTTTTGTGTTTTTAGATAACCATTTTTTGTTGTAAATATTTTGTGTAAGTCTCAATGCCGTTTCATTTTTTGACATCTACCCTTATTGGCCGCTTTTTCCAACCCGTTTTCCATGATTATTTCACCCAAATATTTGAATTGAGAGACTCGTCTGATGTTACCATATCTTGTTTTTAGAAATGGTGTTCTTAGTCTGCTTCAGGTCATGTATTGTGTCTTTTCAAAGGAAATTTGGAGTCCTACCTTTTCTGCTGTTTCTTTTAGCACTTCAATCTGTTTTTGTGCCGTTAATATATCTTGAGCCAAAATTGCTAGATCGTCAGCAAACGTCAGAGAATCAATTTTGATGTTGGTTCTCCCCAGTTTAATATGCTGGTCAATATTCAGGGCCGACTTTTTTTTCTCACCACCCCTGTATTACTTTGTCTAAAACACAGTTAAATAAAATTGGCGAGAGTCCATTTCTTTGTCTCACTCCAGTGTTGCTTTAATAATTGCCAGCGTTTTCAGATCAAGTTCTTGTTCTCTATATGTCTTAGGACCAACTTTAGATTCAGCATCTGTTCAGGACAGGATCTCCCCGGTCGAAAACCTGCTAAAACCAATTTTAGGCTCTAACTGTCCCTGTACTCTGTCTAGTAGACATTGAGGTAGAATCTTGTAACAAACTGGGAGAAGAGATATTCCTCTGTAGTTGTTTACATCCGTTCTATCTAATTTCTTATGTAGTGAATGAATTAGAGCATCTTTCCAATCTTCTGGAATCCGTTCGGTTCGCCAAACTTCTTGTAGAATTTTGGTTATTTTTTTTATTGTACCTGGACCAGCGGATTTCAAAAGTTCAGCAGTGATTCCATCTTCACCAGAAGCTTTGTTATTTTTAAGTCGCTTGATTTGCCTAATTATTTCATCTTCATTCGGTGGTAATGAATCTGGATTTGTTTGTTTAGGGTTTAGTGTTGGGAATTTGTTTAAAGGTTCAGGACAGTTTAGTAGTTGTTCAAAATATTTCGTTGCAAGTTCTTTGCAATTATCTTGGTTATTTAGAGCTAATTGTCCGTTTTCCTTTTGGAAGCAAAGACTTTTGGGTTGTTAATTTGGTTTTAAATGTTTTATAAAAATGTAATCGAACGAAAATCTAAATTTTATGCAAAAAAATTGTTAAACTCAAGAGAAATAGATTAAATAAATTTGAAATGAATATAATATCAAAAGTTGAATGGCCAAAAGTATTAGCACAGACACCTAATGAAAGAACCATATACCAAATTAATATTTTGTAGGAAGTTTTCTCTTGATAACTTCTCTTAGACGGTTTGGCATGGAGTGAACTAGTTTTTGAGTAATTTCTTCCATTCGCGTAGAAGAATATCCTTCAATTGACTTTTGCTTGAAATGTGATGTTTTCTGATCCGCTTCTCTAGTTCATTCCACAGATTTTCTATAGGATTCAGGTCAGGTGACCGAGGATGGGTGTTTAACTGATGTGGCACGTTATAAACTATCCACTGTTTTACTGCATAAGCTGTATGTTTTGGATCGTTGTCTTGTTGAAAATAGAAACTGTTGGCAATATTAAGCTTTTCAACACTTTGTTTCCAACAAGATTTCCAACGCCCCTGAAGCCATACAACCCCACACTAGGATACTTCCACCCCCATGCTTAAATGTTTGGTGTAAATTCTTTAACTCAAGTTCTGTGTTTTGCTTCCTTCAGACAAGAGATCGTCCATTCGGTTTTAGCACTCATATGACATATGGTCCTCCATACGGTTTTAGCACTAATATCTTTATTATCCTGTTCTCTAATCATTGAAATAAATTCCGACGCTGAGGTATGAGGATCCTTTTTTAATTTGTCTAATTATTTTTTTTTCTTTCCTATTTTGTAAATTTAGATGATCGCCCTATTCGTGGTATATTTTGGCTGTTGTTAAACCTTTTAATAACACTACGAACAGTGAAACGACTTTTTCTCACTACGTTCGCAATTTCAGAATATGATTAACCGTCACAATACAGATTAACTATTATTTTTCTTTCAGTCGCTGTAGTCTCCTGTCCTTAATGACCCATTTTATTTAAAATTATTTATTTTCTAGATACTTCGACCAATGCACATATCAGAAGGCTACGCGATAGTAATATTCGATCACAATAAATACGTTTCCATAGGTAGAAACAAGTTTTTATCAGCATCTGACTTTAAAATATTTGTTAAACATTTAAGGGTGCCAATACTTTTGTCCATTCAATTTTTGACATTATATTCATTTTAAATTTATTGTATTTATTCCATTTGAGATAAACATTTTTTTTTCTGTGAAAAATTTAAATTTTGGTTGGAAGTATAAAAACGTTTATATTTTAAAATTATAAATTTTTATTATAAAAACAATATGCTGTGCCAATAGTTTTGTCCACCACTGTATGTGTAAGTGTTTACATGTTTATAATGGCACGGTATAAATATTATCAACAAATATTTAAATTATATTTAAATATATAGCAATAAAGTGAGGTTATACATAATTTTATTCCAAAGGTGGAATTTTTTTAACATTTAAATGTGTCAAAATTTTTATGTTTAATCGTAGAGTATTTTAACACATATTTGTGTTAGTTTTAACATTAATTCGTGTTAAATGTTTGACACAAAGCGTTTATGTTAAGATGAACAAAAATTTGTGTCAATCGTTTTTATTTACCCGCGATTTGTGTTAAAATTGACGCAAAATTTTTACTGTGTGCTATCGAAGGAACCCAGCAGAATATCGTATTTAAATAAATCTAAACACTTTTGAAAAGCGTTCACTTGAATGTATATTTGGTTGATTGTTATCAAACGCGGCACCTATTGAACGGAGAACTTTTTCATACCCAAAACATCGTGAAAAATGTAATAGACGCGATCTCGGAATGTCTAAAATTCTTGCGTACCGTCGGTCGAAAATGAAAGAAAAGTGTCTTTTAAAGTGGAATCTAGCTCGTTTTTTATAATCATAAAGGTTACACAAAGTACAATACAACACAACCCATCACAACAAAGTGCAACACAGTTGGAACTTCTGTTCTACTAGCAGTTCGAAATTTAATTTGGTCTATTTTTTTAGAAAATGGAAAGAATGACATTTTTATGTTGAGAACTTTTCGAACGAGCCTCGTATGTAGAATTTTCTATTAAGAGTGTCACAACTTTGAAACATAATAGCGGCAACGCTGTTTGAAATGTAAATATCACTCATTGACAGTACAAACAGTGTTCAGTACATTCTGTCAATTCGCGATGGCGCTAACGCTTAACAGAGGCTGTTTAAAAAGGAATACAACTTTAACTAGGAAGAAAATCATTTGAGAAGAATGATTTACACAGTATGTCCGAAAAAGTAACGGAATTAGTTATTTTGCCAAAATTATGCCTTTTTATTCAAATTACACCCCTTCCGCATCAATACACCGCTAGACACAGTAAAGCAATGCTTTAGTATGTATTTTTTATGTTGTTTATCGAAATCGCCTCAAAGACTTCTTGGACTTGTGTAACACTGTGATAAAACGTTCCTTTAGTGCCCGGTTTGAGTTTCAGGAACAGGAAAGAGTCTCACGGAGATAAATCAGGCGAATACGCAGGATTTTGGATTCCATAGACTTCTCTTTTCACCAAAAATTCACGAACAGCAATGGTCCTATGAGATAGTACATAATCCTGTAACAAAAACCAACTATCCGGCCCTCGATATTTCGTGATTCATGTTATTGGTCGTATTTATTTCCTCCGCTCTCCATCTCAAAGTCAAATTCGCATCATAGGCGATCATTTCACAACTTTTTCCACCAACTCATTGCGATTTTGGTTTTTTGGCCGGCCTGGCTTTGAGTTGTCTCATCACGATCGCCCTGGAATCGCTTATAACCCTCGAACATACGTGTCTGGGATAAGCAATCATCACCATGAACTTTTTTCAAATAATTTAATATTAGCTCTTTGTTCCGTTCTGTTTTTGTGACGAGGTGACAAAATATATTGTCACTTTAAACGCTATAACTTGACAAACCGTTGATTGGTTCTAATGATGACAATCTCGTTTCATAGAGGGGATATGCAGCATTCAGAGTATATAATGTTTTAATAGATTGCGCTAGTATTTTTCATTAAATTTAAAAGGGGTCGATTATTTTTCCGGCCATACTGTGTATAAATATATTTATTTATTTAAATCCTTATATTGGATTTACAGTCAGTTATGCAGTCGCGGGACATCCAATACCCTTTTATAGAAATAATAAGTTTCGCAAACAAAAGATAGTATTGGAATACAACACACTTCTCTTTTATTACAGGCATTGATTTTTCACCAGATAGAATGTTGCAAGGCCGAACTTTCAACTATGCAGACACTCATCGATATCGACTTGGCATAAATAACACTCAATTGGCTGTAAATTCTGCACAATCAGTAATAGTCGATTTTTTTGCTAAATGGATAAATCACTAAAAATTTTTTATATGCTTCATAGATGGTGCATAACTTCAATAGAGATGGACAATCAACCATAAAAAGCCAGGGAGGTGCTCCCAATTATTACCCAAACAGTTTCAATGGACCAGAGAACGATGCTAGAGCCCGTGCTCTGTACCCTTCTATTCCTTTATCCGCTCATACCCAAAGAACTGATAATGGTTTGGAGGACAATTATACACAAGCAAGACTTTTGTGGACCAAAGTAAGTTCAGTATTTTTCTCAGTTTCATTTTTGGTAGGAGATGAATTTTTAGGTGTTGAAAGAAGGGGAGCGACAAAGAACAATAGAAAACATGGTAAACTGGCTGAAGCGGACTAACAGTGTGATTGCAGAACGTGCCATACAACAGTTCGATAAGGTGGATACTTCACTGGGTGAAAGACTACGCCACAGTTTACAGTTGCAGTTTCATTTTTCTACTCAAGTTCAACTCTAACATGACATGTAAGAAAATAATTAAATGTCTACAATACATATAAACTTTGCATGATGGTTATTGGTGTTTTATTTTTGTTTTTGATGGTCTGGTAGTTGTGGTGTTGGGTTTTAGAGCTCTATATTGATACAGTTAGAAATGCTATAATGATAATTTAATAGGTGGTGCATAAAATTTTCGCTGCTCACGATGAAGCAGGGTTTAGTTAGGCAGATATGGTTATTTTATTCGAGTAAAAAAGTCAAATACCAAAGAATTGAAAAAGTCAAATACCAAACTGCAAACATTGTTTGGTGGAAATGCATCTCAAACAATAGTCAAAAGCCTTAAATGTTACTCTTGTTATAAGGATTCTTAGCAAAGTGCTCTGCTTGAAAAAGAAAATTAAAGATTTTTCGCTTTTCCTTAAGTCCGTCGTTCAGCTGATGTGGTATCCATTTTCATGCCTTCTCTCCTGGATCTCTCCGATGGCATGCAGACGATTGCGAATGGTTCGGTGAACAACATTTAACGTCTCTGCTATTTGTTGTTAAGTTTATATGTCATCTTCTACCAAAAATGTTTTCAATTCGGCAACTTGATTTTTTTTCAGTTGATGTAGGCGTTCTTTGTCTTTCAAATTGAAATCACTACTTTTGAATCGTCTAAACTTCTTGAACCCGCGGCTCGCTTTTCGTTTTCTCACTACATAAAAAGTTACCCAGAACTGAAACGGAAAAACAACTTGCAAAGAATCGAAGAGTCTAAGACTAAGAGTTTAAGTAAGTAGTCTAAGTCCCAAGTCTTTAACTTCGTTACAAAAGTTGACGTGGTGTAATACTGGCTTACACCAATGGCGGCTCGTGAGGGAGGGCGTGGGGGCGCCGCCCCTCCAGCATTTATCACAGTAAACAATTTTTCAGAGTAAAACACCATATTTTATTTCCGTTCAGTTTCTTTCCTTTAACTCATTTTAAGATATTACTAAAAATTAAAATCTCCAAATGTAGAAGAGCGTCTGTCGACCCATCACACCAAATAATGTGGATAAAAATTCCATCCTCTCGCCACAATTTTTACATCGTTGTTCGGACGTTTACCTCCAGCGACCGTACGCCACGTCATATTTTCTCGTCGTTGACGTTGCATGTTTTGTGGGTTGCCAGAATTCGGGGATTTAACTGCTTTTTAAAACATGCGATTTGGATGTAGATTCTCTGCGACCGAGCGTATCGGTTAACACTGTATGTTAATTTGGTACAGTTTGTATAGTGTTAGAGTGTTAGTAGTTATATAGTGTAGCATATATAGTTAGTAAGTATATAGTGTATAGGTATAGTTTTAGTTTGGTATAGTTTGTATTTGAAAAAGGCATTGTGTGTGTGTCGAAACAATTGTCATACATACAATGTTAAATATAGTGGAAATTTTTAGATATTAATCTTTGTTTATTTAAATTTATTTTAGACAAAAACAGGCGAATGGAATTTCACCTTAAAAACTAGGAAACGGCGAAGTGCTATTCACGGACAAAAATTTCTACAATAACCCTTTGTTGTCATAAAACTGATTTTTTTTTAACTTGTCGAACTTCTCATGAACTTTTTCGAATTTTCTATATTGATTTGCAGTTACAATAAACTGTCTGAATGGTTTACTCTTCGGGAGTAAGTCACGTAAATTTATGATGAGTAGCGAACCTACTCACCATGTAAGTGATTGCTACTTTTATATCACTAAAACAGAAGGGATATCAAAAAAGCAAAGGGACAAAATTCAGAATCCAAATTTGCCTTCAGCATTTAGGCCAGTTCCTCATAGCCAGGAACTACCAGTACCGATTACGCCTTTAAACCTGGACAACGTGTTTCCCGGTGATTCTAATTCTTCATCTGATCCACAACTTTCTGAGAACACCAGATGTGACCGAACATTTTTAGTAACTACCAGTGAACCTCACTTAATAATGAATGAATGAATCAGAATGAGTTAAATGATTTGATATGTAACCTGGGATTGTCAAAACAAAAATCGATATTTCTTGGTTCCACACTTCAACATTGGAACTTGTTAGGTAAAAATGTATTTTTATCACTTTACTGAAAACAGAATGTAACATTTTCAAGTTTTTATAAAATGGAAGAATCGCTGTGTCTGTTGTGATATTGAAGGTTTAATGAATAAGCTTAATATGGAACATGTACCTTCTGAGTGGCGCATTTTCATAGATTCGTCGAAATACAGCCTAAAAGCAGTCTTGCTTCATAATGGAAATAAAAACCCATCTATTTCTTTAGGCCATTCAGTGACGATGAAAAAAAGTAAATAAAGTTAAATATCAACATTATCAGTGGGATATTTGTGGGGATTTAAAAGTAATAGGTATATTGCTCGGATTTCAAGGGGTTTTACAAAGTATTTTTTCGTGTCTATGGGACAGTAAGGTAACAATAGAACATTACAGTAAGAAGTATTTGTCTCACAGAACTTCTTTTGAACCTGGTACTTCAGACATAAAATATGCACCCCTTAACCCAAAAAAGGTGTTTCTTCGACCTCTCCATATTAGAAGCTTAATATGGACAGAGAGAGAAGATATGGAGATATTAGAAGCTTAATATAGACTAATGAAAAACCTTGTCAAAATGATGGACAAAGAAGGTAATGGTTTCAAATACCTAAAAGAAATATTTCCTCAATTAAGTGATGCAAAATTAAAAAAAGGCATATTTATTGGACCTCAAATAAGGAAGGTTCTAGGTGATTTCCGTTTTCAAGAAAAATTAAATGAAAAGGAATTGGTAGTGTTTTGTAACTGTAGTGAAAGGATTTCTGGGCAACAAGAAAGTTGAAAACTATAAAACAACCTCACAGTTGAACTGTTGAAAGCCTATGAAATACTAAGGTGTCGCATGTCTTTATAAAAACATTTTTTACTCTCCCATTTGATTTTTTTCGGAAAATTTGGGTGCAGTAAGTGACGAACAAGGAGGGAGGTTTCATCAGGATATGAGGACGATAGAAGCACGATACCAGAGATGCTGGAATCCATCTATGTTGGGCGACTACTGTTGGTTTTTAAAAAGAGATGATACTACAGAACACTACAAGAAAAAGTGAGAGTTTTTATCGCTATGTGGCATTTCATATAATATCTTTTTTATTTACATAATTCTCAGCAGTGCATTTGCATAGATTTAACACGTTTTACATATTTATATTAAATAAATATTAGATTGAAAAATAAGTCGTCTCCTTTTTTTCCCTCACCACCGACCCCTGTAACAAAAAACCTGTACATGTTACAGTAATTAACTTATCATTTTTGAATTTAGGACTACAAAATACTTCATATACACCTATTTACATCAATGTTACCTCAAAATAGTTTAAATTTGTTGACCTGTTTTATTAACCGCCGGTAATGAACGATGTTTGTCAACTATCATAGTCCTCTAGTGCACCATCTCAAGGTAAAGCCGAGACCTTTTCGAACCACCCTCATACGAACTAAAATTTATTTGGTTCTTCGAGTTAGTAAACATTATCTAACGACCGAACCCGAAACGATTCTATTAAACAAGAACAGCAAAAGGCATAACTAAACATTTTACTATTATAACATCCAGATAAATAGTTTAAAAATCAATAAACATATTTTGTCTACGATTTTTGATCCTCATATTGCTTTAGAATCGTTACAGTGTCGTCAGGCGACTTTAAAAAATCTACGATTTATTTTGATACCCTTAGAATCATAAAAGCCCAAGTACAAAAGCACCTCTTGCAATCATCTCTCCGTTTATTCTGCTATCCTCATAGAAAAGCCACGTGAGTTCAAAACACACCCACACATTATTTTTAATTTTATCACGTTGATTTCCGACGAGAATGATTAAAGAAAATAATCAATCAATAATTCCCGAAGGAAATGTATTTCGTTTTTTTAATGATTTTTTTTATTAGGATTGATTATTTTGGACGTTTTGGCCTTTTCAACAACCATTTTGGTTATTTGCTTGTAAAAATTTTGGTGATGAACCAGACATTTGGGTAGTTAAAGTTTTTTATTCTTTGTCCAGATATTCTTTCTTAGTTGAAGACGGCAAAAATCGATAGAGCTCCTCACATACGTGCTACAGCATGTGTGACATTTCACCTCCTCACTCTTCTGCTCCCTTGGTGCTTATGTGGATTTTATTTCCAATAAATTCACGCATGACTGAATACCAGCATTGATTCGGGCTGAATCTCCCTCATGTGTTCGTTCCTACGTGCGTGCATAATTTCTGCATCTGGAGTGGTTCTAAAACAAATAATTTCTCCTGTTGTCGACTTTAAGAACTGGTGTGTGTGGGGGCAGATTGGGTTTTAAGATGTGCCAAAATACTTTATGACGTGAGCCATTGAAAGTGCCACAAATGATCTTTAGCTAACAGGCGAACACAGCGACCGAAGAGGTGGAGGACGATGACCAGTTTAGGCACAAGACCGTGTGATTTACGAGAGCAATTTGAAAGGGTCTGGCGCATTCACCTTATATGATGAATATATTGAAATTAAATATGGTTAAATAATAAATACATTAAAATATACGAACATTTTATATAGGAATTATAATAGTTACTGAAATGTTGGTCACACTAATATCATAATTTCTGGCGATTCAATATTTCATATGGATTTTCTATTTTGAAAAACCTTTGTGGTTTTCGGAGTAAACAAATCCTGTGTTTCTTTTCTTACGCTGCAATCGGAATATTTTTTGCTCTCTAGTAATTTTCATAGTTTTTTTCTTTCATTTAATCTCGAAACCCACGTAACCTATAAATATAGATAACAAACAGGGTAAATTGGTCGAAATCGCTCATTTTCTTAAACTGCGACATATTCTTATTGTTTTTTCAGTTTAGCACTAATAACGAAAATAAACATGAGATTTGACCAGCCCTACAGTATTTTCAAACTAAAGTACACAAATCGTTGAAACAATCTGATCGGAGTAGATACCATAGAACGGAAAAAAATGATAAAGGCATGCCGCATTTATATTGTTGGAAATATTGTTCATGAAATGCAAACATTTTAAATAACGTCATGGTCAAAACACCACCGTTTGAGGCTCTTCAATGATCTGTGTTGCGATGTTGACATTAATTACTTATCTGCAGATCGGTTTACGAGGTTTGTCACCGTGGAATTGTTGTAGTAGTCGGAATAAATTGTATGGAAGTCTGTTCTTATATAAGCATTGCTGTTTGTCTGTATTTTAGTATTTCTATTTGTTCTTTTTTGGAAATTTTCTTCAGACAATAAAGATTATTATTATTAAATGTGTTTAAGAGGTGCTTTTAAAATATTTTTATCGACTCGGACTAAGACTATCAGACTTGGGAAATTTAGAAATTTCGATAGAATATCTAAAATTTCATTCACAGATCTTGTGGAAATGTTAATAATATTTTTGGTGACAAATAACTTATCATTAATTTGATATAAAAAAATTAAAAAAATGAAAGTTCCCAAGTTTAAATAAATCACTAGTCACGTGGGTTACAGGATTACAAAAAGGCTTTGTAGTATTTCTTCTAACTCTGCTGCTAGGAAATGCACCTGTTATATTTTCCAGTTTCCAATTATTATTATTCTTCAATATATTTTTTATCTACATCTTTTTATGACGTCGTCCAGAATTACCGAGAATAGCGGAGAGCTGGGTACTCAGCCCGGCTTTAGATCAATTTTTATTTCGAATTCTGTGGAGCCCATGTTGTATGTTGCTTTTTTTTATTCTTATGATCTATATATAATGCTTTTTTGACTTCGGTTATGTCTTTACTTTTCCAGATGTCTTTTCTTTTCACTTTGTGGAATGCTTTTTCTAAGTTTATGAAGTAAATATGTATTTTTCGTCTTTAGTTATTTTAAAAGATACAAATATTAAATCTTGGGCGCTTCTCCTTCTGAATCCACTTTATTGTTATTGTTCCTCTAATGTAGTTCTATTTTGAATTTTTTCTAGTATTCTTGTTAATGTTGTAGGTAGGCTTGTCAGTGTAATTCCTCGATAATTTATGCAATTTTTAGTGTCCCCAATAATCCTCCTACGACAGGGTCACCCAATATCGACTATTATTTTCTCAACCTGCATTGAAGAGATATTCCGTAATCTTGCTTGGGAACAGTATGGAATAAAAATCAATGATGCATACTTAAGCCACCTCCAATTTGCAGATGATATTGATCTCCTGTCATAAGATGGATCATCAGATGAACTACAAAAACACATACAAGAGCTGCAAAGAGCGGGAGAACCAATTTGCTGGCAAACAAACCTGAAACAGAATCAGGTTATGTTCAACAAATTTGCTGAAAACATAAGAATATCTATTTTAGGAAGCGATTTAGAGATTGTAAACCACTACATATATCTTGGGCAAAGGATTTCAATGGAGGGTGATACTGCCCAGGAAGTAGAAAGGCATGTTAAGTGTGGTTGGCAGGAATTTGCCAGGCTTAACGTAGTGTTTAATGACAAACTATCATTTTGTCTGAAGAGAAAAGTTTTCCTTAGTGCATGCTGCCCGTTTTAACATACGGAAGTGAAACATGGACACATGAAATAATTGAAATGGAGGTGGGCAGGCCATATATGGAGGCGATGTGGTGACTGATGGATCAAAGTAATCCTGGGATGGATACCGCCCACGATAAACGTCCACAAAGAAGACCTAAAACACGATGGATAAATGATATCATCAACTGAAGAGTCCAACTTCAGTCAAAATGCCAAATGAGATTTTGGCGAAACGTCGTGACTCTTCACAGAATTAATGGATCGACACCTGGAATGATTTAGAAACATTATCTGCCATCCGTGAAAATATTAGATGTAACATATATATATATATATATATATATATATATATATATATATATATATATATATATATATATATATATATATATATATATATATATATATATATATATATATATAGACTATATTTTTTATATTCTCCTCATAAAAGAATAATTAACCAAAAAATAAATTTCTTGTTAGCGTGATACAATATCAAGCATGCTACCCATCTTTCCTCACGATAATCTTTTAAAGTATATTATATTTTAGACGACCTGGTTGTTTAAATACGTTTCATGGCTTATGACAGTTGGAGACCTGCCACACCTACAATTTATAACACTGTTTTAATTATCCAGAAAAGGTTCCGTGGAGATTTTTGTTCCAGATAAATTTATACAGAAAATAACTCTTATTTTCCGACAATATATAACTTTCAATTTCGTTGTCATAGTTGTAAATAGTATTCTTAGTTAAAGTAAGTAAAGCAAAAATGAAATATTCCGTGGTTTGTTGGTGTGTTAACAAGCTAAAACATCAACAAAATGTTCGCTAAAACAAAAATTAATAATACCCGGTAAAACTCACAGATGTTAGAGAAATAATACCATGTGAGGGAGAGTCAAGTGTCACGCAGGTCTAACATGGAAAATAATTGACACAAAATTTAACATGACACGATGGAAAGAATTAGAGGTGGCCTACATGAGCAATTGGATTAAAGAGGACTTATGACATTGTAAGCACTATAAACATATTAAAAAAATTGGTTTAGCTGTACATAGTTTTCCTTCATGATATATTCAGCACTACTTATTCCTGATTTCCCTATTGATTTATTTCTGACCAATAATTAATTTTAAACAACAACCCCCGTAAATAACCAAGACCTATCCTTAGTGAATAACCGGTAATTTTTCAATTAGAAATCGGCATTTATCGATGAGAGAAAATGTAATATATCTTCTGCTCAAGTCGATTATGCTAATAATTTCCATCCGGTATAAATCAAAACAGACTATTTATACGAATCACTCGCTTATGTAATCAAAAGTTAAAAAAAAATTGTTTCATCCTGAATATTTAACGAGAAACAAGGTCAGCTTTGACTTTGTTATCGAGCATAATGGTCGTAGTTGTGCGAGGTTTTTATATGAAATGGGATCTGATTCGCAAAATAGGCACACCCTTTGCCGCTCCTTTCTATTAAATTGAATCCTTTCAGTGGCGGAACTTCGGAACTAGTTCTTATCATAGTAAAACGATACATGTTTATGAATAAAGGCTGAACATTTTCATTAAACATAGTATGGTGTTTTCATTAATGTAAAGACAACCTTTGTTAACATTTTAAGTAGGAATATGAACCACAATACTTTCACTAGGATTTCTCCTGTTTGTATGCCTTTTATTCGGTTCTTCTTGCAAATATTCATTAATTTATTGCCCCATTTTTACTACGTTGTGATCCCAGTTTTTTTTCAGTGAAAACTTTAGCCGCGTTGAGCGATTTTCGGTAGGGGCAAAACTTATGGGTTCGCGTCACCGGCATGCTAGTAAGATTTCATTTGTTAGAGATCTTTATTCTTAGGTAATTAAAGGTTAGTTTTTACCCAAGACGATACATTTAATTTTTTCAGATGATATTTCTATATTGGGCTTTTTTGCTTTGTTGAAAGTTATCTGTACAATAAATAACCTTTAATACTCGCATGGAGCACTGTGCTTTTTGCGTAACAGATTATATTTTTCTTACGTAGTTCCATTCTATAACATTCAAGTTTTGAACACTGATAAATCAGAGAGTCTCCCTGTTATAATTCCACTAATTCTCTTGCCCCTTTGGGCGTTATGATTCTTATTTAATTAACATTATTTATATCCTTTATCAGTTCAATTATCTCCAAATTTATATTCTGATGTGTTAATATATCTTATATCAAAAGACGCCTTTAAATTTAGGAAGCAGAAGCAAGTTCAGTCTATGGTACCAGGATTTTCCTGAATTCATGTAGTTCTTCCAACATTTCTACTATATTTTTTATTTTATTTTTTATAACAGCTGTTATTACTTTCATTGTAATGCTCATTAGGTTGATGGTCCTGATTTCTCTCGATCATCTTAAAAAAAGGTTTTTATAAGCTTTTTTCTCATTCACTTGAGATTTTCCTAAACATTATTGGTCTTTAATAGAAATTTTCTAACATGTTTCCATAACGTCCTCCATATTTCAGGAGTTTATTATGAATTCCGTAACAAATTCGCTAGCGCCCTCGTGTTTTTCTATTATTGTTCATTAATTTTCTTCATAAAATTAATTGTTGGTTATTATCTTCATTCTCCTTGCCTTTCTCCGTATAGTTCTGAAAAGTATTTAGTCCATTGCTTTTCTATAATATTATCAGTTTTTACAAATTCAGTCATTGCTTTTTTTGATGTTCCATACGAGGAGTGTAAATAAAGTAATGGAACAAGTAGGATAGTGCTCGATCTGACAAGGCTATATGTACACATCTGATGCATCTTCAGGAGTTTGAACTCCCTAGAGTTACTTGGTGGTCCGTAGCAATTCTTTTCGAGAAATGAATGTTTCTAGTTGGTTACGGCGTTTTCAATGTTCTCCAATGTTCGAAAATGATACAGTTTGCTGAGATTTTTCATTCTAAAAGAAAGGAAAGTTACAAGGATTCAAATCTGCATCCCGACAAACGCATTGTCGGGATGCAGCACTCAGGTGTTTTGGATGCTGCATCACTGAAGTCATCACAGCAGGGATGAAAACCTGGACCAGTGACAACACACTGTTTCTATAAGCTTGTTGAAGTTTAGCAAACGTTTCCGTCGCTCTGTGCCCAATTCTAACAAACAAAACTTGATAGCGCATAGTTGCTCGATGCTCGAAAAACCAGTTCATAAAAAAAAAATTGCTACGGATCACCAAATGACTTTAAGAAGGGCAAGCTCGCGCTGAAGCCGCATCAGATGCTGGCCCGTTTTTTCCCTCCACAGGAGAAATCAACAGTTTAACTTGAACGCTACGCCACAAATCTTATTACCATAGTTACACACATCGCAGATTTACATCGTGTAAATCGATTCTGAGGCAAGAATTGAAAACCAAAAATTAGAAGAATACCATTGTGACATACGTAAAATAGACCGCAAAATGTACTTCCAAGATTAAACCATATATTTCATAATTATATTGCAGGGGGAGAGAATTATTTTGAAAAAAAGACAAAATCTGTCCCGATACTTTTTGATTTGAGTACAGTATACGATTCAAGGGAGTTTGAACTCGTACTGAAGCTGCATCAGATGTTGGCCAGAGTCTCCTCTAAAGGACATGCTAACAGTGTTGTCTATTTCTGGCTGTATATTGTAACAATATTTTAGTTCCTTCTATTTCTGTGCTCTCCATGGTCCACGTTTCTATAGCTGTATTATCTTTCCATATTTGTTTAATCATTTTGTTTTCAACTTGTAGAAGAAAATGTTTTTACTGGTTTTTGTTAATTTTGTTATTTCTTGATTGTAGTTAAGTTTTGTCCTTTTCCAAATTTTTAAAAAAAACCCTCGTAAAAAGATTAGAACATATTAATTTCAGAAAATTGATGATAACTAATAGAAAAAAAAAACATTAGTGCGGTTTGCTATCACGCCCACGCTTTTCCATTTATTGTATTAATTATACAGTTAAAAGTCACACGTTGTGAATTAAGTGAGACTAATGGTAGCGATGCCGTAAATTATTTAGATAGAATTACCAGGCAAAATAGGCGTTTAACTTCATTTTCCTGAAGGATATTTATAAATCACCACAATTAATTTGGGACGGTGCGTGGATCGAGTCAAGTTGCAATTCTGGATGTTATGAAACAGAATAAAACAGTATTTATGGTTTCTTATATCGCCATATTTTGTTTTCGGTCAACTTCATTTAGAAGGATTTAAAGTTAAAATAATTTGGTTTGATACAGTTGTGGAATGAATATTTAATTATTAGTTTGACTTCGGCAATTTTATTAATAATTTGTTATAGAATATAATTGGTTGCATAATCGTTAGCGTTTAATGTTGGTATTATTTAGGCTTTAAATAAGATTTTTTTAAGTTTTCTTTGAAAATTTTACCCATTCCAATTTATTTTGACTTTGATGTTAGAACTACTGTACTCTGGATTTGCCCAGAGCTATTCTTTCCGTAATAAACTGCTTCAGCATCTAGCAACATACTATTATCTGTTTTGTAAACCTTCCATTTTATCCACTAGTATAATAATTCCTCCAGACCTCCATTATTTTGACCAATTTTGCTGTTCTAATGATAGGCGCATGGGGGCGGATGCATTGTCGTGCAGCACTTTTATCTTCGCCAAATGAAGGTGGTTTTACCCTTCGTTTTTACTTTTTCGCTGGTCGCGTTGGCTGCGACTTGGCGCAGTAGTTGATTCGATTCCAGCGCTCGGATGGTTGTTTTTCTTTCTTTCTTCTGTTTCTATTATTTCCTACACCACATACATATTTACACTTAAATGTGTGTGAATGTTTCTAGGCAAGAGTGTAAAATCCGATAACGATTACCCCTCAATCACGCCAGATAAAGGTTAAAGGGTAAGGCCGGATGCCTTCTGATAAGTGTTCTACGTTGGTCACTCGCCAGTCGGTAGGCTTCCTGTTAGAGTTATGGGTAAGCACATAATCAAGGATTGATAGTCTGAGGGGGAAGCTGGTCTGGGTTGTCGGTGGCCGGTGACCGTGTTTCGAAACCCACGTTAAGTTGTAGGTGCAGTCGCTAAATAGCCCTAGTTGCTGATGCGCCTTTAACCCCAAAACCTTTAAACCTTTTTAATCGTGTTTACGCCTTTCCCTTTTACAAATAGTCGATGAAAATAATGTCTTGCAAATTTCAGGAAACAGTGGCGCTATGATCTTTCCGGCCAATGGAAATGTTTTCTTCGAGATATGCTTGTCGGATAAAACCCATTGTTACTTTTTTTTTTTGGACTATTAGGACACACTTTAGATTGCGCTTACACTTGTCTAAACCCCGCTGTGAAGATATTCTGTTGTCGGTCTACAGTCAGCAAAGGTGACACCCATCGGGCTGATTGCTTTTTCTCGATTGATTGATTATCTCAACAATCATTCTACAACCTTCTTCACTCATGCTGGTTCTACATCGAAATTCAGTAAACCAGTTAAAAATGACCTATGATATGTAAAGGAGTAGAATCCCCCTAATGATTTTTCAACTTTTATTCGGTTTTCCAACTTCTCTTTTGCAGTATGAGATAATAAAAGTGAATCATCAACAATAACGTATATAAGAATAATCTCGAATCCAAATAACCATACTCTCTGTGTAGTGCTTGACTAAGCAAAACACACGATACGTCCATAGTCTACAAATGGGAAACCCAAGCCTCATACGTTATTAACTATCCATTACTATTCAGGGCAATTTGTTAAATATTGGCTGGAAGCTTCCATATTCATCGGATCTGGCACTCTCACAGAATTCTCTGAATTGGAAAACTGATATTAATACTCCTTGGTTGACCTTACGCCAATAAATATAGGATTCTTTAGAGACTCGCTTTAACCTTTTTGGTAAAAAGGTGGCAAGAGATCGCAGATAACAATAGTAAATATATTGAATTTGAATTCCTTTTAAATATTAAGAGATTGAAAAGATATTTCAATCTAGAAACAGACCTATACATAATATTACCAAGAATATTATTGACATCATAAATATTATATGCTAATTTTATTATTTAATAACCATTCGGTATTTTATAGACAAAATTGTTTATTAAACTAAAAAGCAATTAAAGCCCGTTTAGACGGAAAATAAAAATCAGCTCCGTCCCACTTCAACTCCATTAAACACTTTTATTATCAAGTTTTTCGACGAATATATATTTTTTTAAGTAGAACAAAATTTAAATTAGAACAGAAACAGATTGCTCCAATGTTTATCATACATCATCAATGGCAATGACCTAATTTTCGGAAAATTTGTTCTTGGTTTATTTTTTTTATTTGTGAAAATAAAAAATCTACAAAAAACTAGTTGAAACTTACAAAACATAAAAAAGATAGTTCCTTCCATTATGCGGAAACTCACTGATATCGCGCTCTGTTACAAAATTGATTTTCTTTTGCGAATTGTATCATATCATTTGTATAATAACCGGGTAACTCGTACAGTACTCGGGATTTTCTGGATTCTAATTATATTCTAAGTACGACGACTGATACGGACGCGCTTCTCGACGAACATACACTAGAAATTGCGCTAAATCTATTTCGGATATTCAAAAAAGGCCGCACGCCTGCGTACAGCAGTTTATATCGCCCGCCAAAAATGGGTAATTTTTCTCGTGGTACATCGATGTGTCATAGAGGGCATTTCTTATCAATTATTAGGTGACCTTTATGTATTTGTTTTATTGTTATAAAACATTTCATTATCTATATTTTGTAAGTAAAACGGTTTTTTCGGAAAACAATATTTTGATTTATTAATACATTTCATATGAGAGTATCGATAATTCATCAAACACTACTATATATCAAATTGCCTACAAATCAAGACTAAAATAAGAATGGGTGTGATTATGCATTATACAAATAATTCAATTATAGTTAGAGTTATTTGTGGCAACTACATAAAAACTAGAATATCCAATCTGTTTTCTTAATTGTTATTTATTAGGTTTTAATTGTTATACGAATTATATACATCAGATGCATAATAAATGATTTTTTATGATTTTAAAATGTTTTACTATTTATACTTTTCACTTTCTGAGGATACATATTTTGATTTATTAAAACTTTTTGTATCAGTATCAATAATCCAACAAATCATAATGTATATCGGGTTATCTATTAATCAGGACTAGAAAAAGGATGGGCTCTGTGATTATGCATCATACCAGCAATAATTAATTATAATTAAAGCTTTTTGCTACAACTACATCACACCTTGATAATTTGAAACTTTTTTTTCAATTGTCTTCTATTAAATTTAAATTTTTATACAAATTATATATGCATCATATAAATAATGTAGCCCATCCCTAATATCTTGACAACTTAACATAACCTCATTTTCTACATTGAAAAAATGACTGAAAGAATATAAACAATTAAGATGGAAATTTTACAATTTATTGATGCAAAAATCGTGCCAGATACAATTCATGAATATACACCTGCCGTCAAAACTAACTCGGTACCCATCATAATAGATAATGGTAAAGGCTGTTATTTACCGTCCCCTCATTTTTTAAATATTGGATTACAATTCTTAGGTTCGTATATGTGTAAGGTAGGTTGGGCCACCAGTGAGATACCTTTGTTGCAATTCAAAAACTTAATTGCCAAACCTCGACGAGAACGGTCAAAAAAAGATACCGTCGAAATATCTCAGGCCCCACAGTTGCAAGTGGGCAATGATATTATTAACATTGAAGCTGTGAGATTTCAGTTAAAAACTCAATTTGATAGGGACGTTGTTACTCATTTTGAAGCACAAGAACACCTGTTTGACTACACATTTAGTCATTTAGGAATTAATTCAGAAAACTGCGTACCACATCCTATAGTTTGTACTGAAACTATTTTGAATCCAAACTCTTCAAGACAATGTAAGTAAGCATGTTAAATGTAATTTTACACTGATATATGAACTTCCAGTAATGTCCGAGCTGTTGTTTGAGTGTTTTGATGTGCCAGGAATTTGTTATGGGATAGATTCTTTGTTTGGGTTTCATTGCTATGATCAGAAATTAAAAGCAGAGCCTTTGAAAGATGCTTTAATTATAAATTTAGGTTATCAATGTTGTCAAGTCATTCCAGTGCTGAATAACGCTACTGTTTTTGAAAATACCAGAAGACTGAATACTGGTAAATAGATTTATTTAGGCTATTGAGATTAATTATTGTTATATTAATGCTTAGGTGGATTCCATATTATTAATTTTCTACATAGAATACTTCAGTTAAAGTACCCAGCACATGCCACATCTATTACTTTAAGTAGAGCTGAGGAATTACTTAACAGGCTTTGTGAAATAGCAGTTGATTATAGAGAAGAATTGAGCAAGTGGGCCAATCCAGATTATTATGAGGGCCATGTTAAGAAAATTCAGTTACCATTTACAGCAAGTGCAGCAAACTCAGCAGTTACATGTAAATCACTGGGAAACTTAATTTTTTTGCATTTACAAATTGTAATTCTAGTGGAACAACAAAAAGAAAGAAAGAAAGAATTAGCCAGGCGACTAACAGAAATAAATGCAAGAAAAAGGGAGGAAAGACTGGCAGAGGATGAGGAAAAGATTGGACAGTTGCTGGATATTAAGGAAATGATTGAATTAGGTGCTGACAAAGAAACGGTAATATCTTTTTAAAATATTACTTTATTGTTATAATAAAGGATTGTCCACTAAGAATGTCAGAACTTTATGATGATAACTGCAAGTGATAATCCAGAAATTTTTATTTTATTTTAAAGGATTATTTGAAAATATTGTAGTACAAATGTCCCATTCAGCCCACTTCGTCCCGCAGAATGTATTCTGGAGTATATTTTCAATTGTGATCTTATTGATATAATAATGAATTGTTTAATAAAAGAGTGAGGAGTTTACAATGATAACTATAAGTGATAATCAGGTAATTTTATATTTTAGCTCGAAGGATAAATAACATTTTGAAAATACTTTAGTTCCAATATCCCACTCGATTTCGTCGGGTGGCATGCATTCTGGAGACCAAATTTTCGATTATTCTTTTGCACATATCGCGCGGTATAATTTCAATGGTGGCCTGAATGTTTCGATTAAGGTGAAGAATTGTTTGGAGTTTATTTCCATAAATCAAAGATTTCACATAACCCCAAATAAAAATAATTCAACGGTGCCAGGTCACATGATTTTGGTGGTTAGTTGACATTACCATTTCGCGAAATAACGCGCCCAGGAAATTTTTCTTGCAAAAAATTGATTGTCTGGTGAGATGTATGACAAGTGATACAAATCTTGTTAAAAGAAACCATTGTTTGTATCCACATTTTTTAGTTCAGGCCAAGGATACTCTGTTAGCATACTCTTATAACACCCACCAATAACAGTAATACGATTTCCATCATCGTCTCCAAAAAAATAAGGTTCTCTGATTCCTTCAACCCAAAATCCAGACCAAACAGTGACTTTCTGAGGATGAAGAAGGTATCTCCTGAATGACTTGAGGATTTTCATCTGCCCAAATCCTACAATTATGTTTATTCACAAACCCATTAAGCCAGAAATGCGCTTCTTTGGAAAATATTATTTTTTCCTCAACGTTTTCCAACTTCTACGCGCTGTTTAATCGCGTGTTTTGAATTTTCAATTGACACAATGTACAAATAAATGTCTATGACACTCATAGACAGTAGTCTATAAGTAGAGATGTCCGAATCGGATCTGATCCGACTCCCAGATTCGGATCTTTTAAAAGAGCCGAATGAACCGGTTCCTAACATTACGATACACGAATCTCGGATCCCAGGCGGCTCTTGGATCCCAGACGGCTCTCGGATCCCAGACAGTTCTCGGATCCCTAACGGTTCTCGGTTCTTAGATTAGGATCTTAGATAGTCGGGTCGGACGGATCTCGGGTATCGGGTCTTTTTAGATCCGTTGATTTGTGAACCGTGAGAGAAAAGATTCGTGGGGAAAGGAGCCGTACTGTGGCTTAAAATTTGCAATCTATTATTGTTTTATGTACCTAAATATTTACGTATATAGAATAATACACAATTAAATATATTAATTTATTTTTAAACAATTACATTTATTTATTTATTTTAGCGTATGGCTCACATGGATTTATATATATATATATATATATATATATATATATATATATATATATATATATATATATATATATATATATATATAATATACATCAAAATACATTACATAAATAGATTAAATTGTAAAACACGAAAATTATAAATTATAAAATAAACTATAAAAATATATAAAACATAAAATAGACTAAAAATATATAAAATATAAAAAATATGAAAGAAAACATAAAGATACAAAATAAAGTTCAACATCAGTTAAGACACATCACAATAAGTACATCAAATTTTAAAATTAATTTTTATAGATTAAAATGTTTAAACAATTACATATTTACATGTAAAACTATGATTTCATTTATCTTTTTAGTTTTCAATCGACTTCTTTTTTCTGTCACAATTTGACCAGTTTTACTGAAAATTCTTTCACATGGCACTGAAGTAGACATATAGTCCAGTAAAGGGGGATTTTAAATGTCCATATCTAATGGAAACCTGCAATTTTGACACAAAATTAGTTTTCATATGTAAACCCAATACCAATAGTCGAAAATGAAAAATTGAATTGCAGGGGTTGTAAAAAAAATTAAAACCACCCCAAAAATCGCTTTTTTGCAAATTTCTCGAAAAATATAAAAGTTAGTTAAAAATTATTTAAACAAAATCGATAGATAATAAAATTATCTACAGAATCGTTCTAAATCACTTTCTGCGAAATTTCAATAGAAAATGAGATATTTGCAATTGAAAACGGGCTGCTATCTATAAAATACTCAAATAGGAAAAAAATCTTAAAAAATAAACAACATAATATTTTTACACGTTTCTTTTTTTAGTTGTATTTCCTTAACACAACCAATTTTTCTAGAGAAAAAATGTTTTTTTTGTTAACTTTTTGAAAAGATATAAACAGTTACATTTTAGAGTTACATTTTTTATGGTTCAAATTAAACAAAAACATTTTTTTCTGTCTTCTTATAATGAATGAAAGTTTATCATTATTGTTCTCATTATTCTCAAGCGGCATTCTATTTTTACCTGGTATTTTACCTGCATAAAAATCTATAAAAATAAAAATCTCCCAGGCGTCTACGCCTTTGGAACTCGGGACTAGAGAGAGAAGAAATATGTACTGTGCTCTGTCACTCTCACGGAGGCACATGCTATTCATATGTAGTTCTCTTATTGTGTCTTAGTGGAATAAAGATAGCACTTTTACTGGCTTTGATATGTTAAATGAGTTTTTATTTTGTCAATCATTTTTCATGGAACTCTTAAATTTTGCAACTGATGGAATCAAATAATTATTTATAAACTCTCGAGTTTGTAATATATTGTTCGTTTTATGCAGCTCAATAATATATTTAACTGATCAACTGCGAGTGGTAAATAATAAAACTAGAAACTGCGAAATTGTGCAGACTTTGTAATCTGCCTCTTTTAAATGAAACGGATAAAGTTATTGAAGTAAAAAAAATTAGCTAGTTTACCAATTTTTTATTGGACATTTATCATGTATCATTAATTAAAAAAAGTAAATCAAAAGATGATAATAAATATAAACTGTCGAAAATAAAAAATCATTTGAATTTCATGATGGTACGTACAGTTTAAAATTTCTTTTTTACATTTGGCGCAATCAAGCAAGTCATGTAATTTCATGATATTCAGATCATTGGAAGACAAATTATCGTACTTAAAGTGTCAGTATCAGTGTCGAGTTTTATTTTAAACTTGGTAAAACATTTCATTACAAAGATTTCAATTAATGAAACAAGTGCAAGCTATGCTCACCATATTGCTTATCCCGTGGCAGAGCCCACGTGTGGTTTAAACGATTCTAAAAAGTCATAAGGTTATCAAGGTCGACGAACATCCTGGTCCAAAATATTCGTTGCTACAGATCAAACTGGAATCGAACATGTCTAAATATTCAATTCATCGAATTTTGACCGATCATTTGGGACTTCGGAAAGTTTGTACACGCTTTGTTCTACACAAATTAACTGACGACCAAACTTCAAGTACAGCATTGTTACTGGTGATGAGACGAGGTGTTTTCAATATAATACAGAAAGCAAACGTCAAAGTGCCGAATGAAAGCACTCTTCTCGAGAAGTCAAAAATCAAAACAATGCTGATTTGTTTCTACGATTCAAAGGGAATTGGGCACAAGGAGTTCGTTACACCTGGTCAAACGATCAATGCTGTATTTTATCTTGGTATTACAAAGCTTCCGTTATCACGTATTCATCGTGTTCCGCCACAATGCCAAAAATAAGGCAGCTGACGCTTGTTGCACGCTCACTGATTTCTCTATCAAAAATGGCATTTTAACCATTAATCATTCACCACACTCGCCTGATTTGGCTCTCTGCAACTTTGACCTCTTCAAAAAAATCTATTTTTATAAGGACAGCTTTATACCGACATTGAAGCCATTTAAAAGGCGCCGACCACCGTCCTGAAGGACATATCTTCGGCTGAACTCAAAAATTCTTTCATCAACCTAATTGACCGTGCAAAACGTTGTATTGATGCACAAGGAGACTATTTTGAAAATAAAATAATGCCTTTTACCGAAAAAATTATTATATCATTAATATATAAGTCCTGTTCTCGGTGAGGCGCACCTTATATATATGTATAAATCATCATCATTATCATGATCATTAGCCCGTGTCAATCCACTGCAGGATGAAGCCTCTTCAGCATGCTTCCAACTCTCGCGGTCCTGTGTTTTCCTCTGCCATCCGGGTCCAATATGAGGTCATCAGTCTAACCTATTTTCGGTCTTTTCCGTGGACCTCTGCGGTCAAGCGGTATTCAGTCCAAGATAGCCTTGGTCCATCTTTCGTCTCATCACCTCACTACATGGCATTAGCTGCATTTTTGCACTAGCTGCATGTTGAATTGGCGCGTTTCTTCTCAAATACGTTTTCTTATAGTTGTGCAAAGCTCAACGTACTAAACCCTGTCAAAAAGATTGCCTGCATTCTTCATTGTCCGTCGTTTTTTCATTAAATTAATGGTCTCAATGGAGATTTTTGACTGTTTGAAACATTTATCTTCTTGTGCCATTAAAGCAGCCGTTTCACGCCCATTATTATTAGCGATTTCTTCATATTGGTCTGTAATTTCCACCTACTCTGGATCTTGCAACACAGCAAAGCGGTTCGACAGAGCAATCTCAAAATCGTTACCCCTCTCCAGCAGCTTCCCAGAATCCACATTGCCCCTTTTTGATATTATCATTATTTTGCGCTCTTTTGGGCAGTTTATGTTAATCTTTGCTCATACCATTCGGCGGTCACTTTCAACATTAAAATTTCTTACTTTTCCGTTCTTACTTTTCCGATTCCGGCATTACAGTCAGCCATCAGGATTTTGTACCTACACTTCTCCTTGTCTAGAAGTTCGGCCACATCATCATAGAATACATCAATTTCCTTATTTCTATAGCTTATAGTTGGTGTATAAACTTGGACGATTTGAAACTTAAATTTTTATTCAGCCTAATAACTCATTAAGCTAATCGATCAGATATACTTTCAAATTTTATTACACTGTTTTTCAGCTTTCGACTGATGAGGAACCTAGTTCCCCACATCGTCCATTCTCCGTACCTCAGGTGTAGAGTACGTGTCCAGTTGGTTCTAGTTTAATTAACTCTTCGCCATTTCTTCGTGTTTCACAGAGCCCAATAATACCCCAAAAATATATACATACCCAAATATATATATATATATATATATATATATATATATATATATATATATATATATATATATATATATATATATATATATATATATATATATATATATATATATATATATATATACTCCTCCACAAAATTAACGCAACAACATAATAAATCTTACATATCGCTCTATTTAATTAATTTTAATATTTTTTTATGGACATTGGTTGCATTAAAAGTTAAAGAAACATGTATAAGACTTAAATTAAAATTACATTATTCTTATTCTTAAGACCTATTAACAAAATCGTGTTCGTTTCACATTTCTTTTGAAGTAATCCCATACATGTTCGATCGGATTCAGATCCGAGCTTTTTGGTGGCCATTGCATAATTGGTATACCAACTTGATTAACTTGATTAAGGTAGTAATCCCATACATGTTCGATCGGATTCAGATCCGGGCTTTTTGGTGGCCATTGCATAATTGTATACTAACTTGATTAAGATAATCGAGTACCTCCATAGCCATGTGAGGTCGTGCGTTGTCTTGCATAAACAAGAAATTGGGTCCCAAAAAATGGCCGAATGGCATCACATGTTATACTACAATATTCTCAAGATAGTCATCAGTTTTCATGGATCTCGTACGCACAGGAACTAATTCTGTACGAGCATCAAAGCAGATGCCACCCCTGAACATAACAGAGCCACTGCCAAATGGAATCCTTGCAGAGATATTGCAAGTAGCAACCTCTCTCCTGGTCTTCGCCATACTCGCTCACGACCATCTGGATGTTTTAAGCTAACCCTAGTTTCATATGTGAAGAAAACTTGTTTCCAATCATCCACAGGCCAATTTTGATGATTTCGAGCAAAATATAAATTAGCAACTCTGTTCTCTTTAGTAAGCAAGGACGCAGTAGCTGGTCTCCTACTGTCTAATCCAACTTCATTTAACCATCCTCTAACTGTTGAAACTGATGAAATTGCGACATTGCGGGTAGCTTCGAGTTCGTTTCTCATCATAGAACTAGTGGCAGTTTTGTTTCCGCATATTGTCTAAGCAAACGTTTATCTCGGTCGTTAGTGCATCGTTTTCGCCCTCGCCCTTGCCCTTTATCCTTCGTCCAATAAAAGTGATGCTCGCACTACCTCGTATTCAGTTAAATTCCTTGTTCAATTCATATTTCCAATTTTTCCCAAAGTCGCAAATAAAACAATCTATATATATATATATATATATATATATATATATATATATATATATATATATATATATATATATATATATATATATATATATATATATATATATATATATATATATATATATATATATATATATATATATATATATATATATATATATATATATATATATATATATATATATATATATAAAATATATTTAAACAAAGATAGAATTTGTGTTTCCGTACTATCTTTATTCCACTAAGGCTCAGTCACGGTACGACAGATGCTTAGTGTCAATGATGTGATCGCGGATCAGCTGTACTGTGCCACTGCCACTCTTCT
Source organism: Cosmopolites sordidus (assembly GCA_031761425.1). Lineage (NCBI taxonomy): Eukaryota > Metazoa > Arthropoda > Insecta > Coleoptera > Curculionidae > Cosmopolites > Cosmopolites sordidus. The sequence continues at coordinate 120,213 of JARFXV010001058.1, read as the reverse complement.
CTCTCTACTGCGGAGTTCCAAAGGCGTAGACTAGGGGGGATTTTTATTCAATTTGAATATTTTTTAAATAGCATCCGTTTTCAATTGTAAATATCTCATTTTCTATTGCAATTTCGTGGAAAGTGATTTAGGACGATTTTGTAGATAATTTTATTATCTATCGAGTTTGTTTAAATAATTTTTAACTAACTTTTATATTTTTCGAGAAATTTGCAAAAAAATGACTTTTGGGGTGGTTTTTATTTTTTTTACAACCCCTGCAATTCAATTTTTCATTTTCGACTATTGGTACTTGGTGTACTTATGAAAACTAATTTTTTGTCAAAATTGCAGGTTTCCATTAGAAGTGGACATTTAAAATCCCCCTTTACTGGACTAATAAGAAAAATCCATTTTTGTACAAATTCATATAGTCTTGGATAAATATTTTTTCTTTGAAACCACCATATTAAGGGGTCCTTGTGTCGATCGATTAAGGGGGCTCATTTAAGTATTTTTTTTATTTCATTAATAGCTGACTACGTAGGGTTTCTGGAACTTTTTACATTTATAATTTTGTTTTCAAAATTTTTCCATATGAAAGAGTGAATTATTGATTTTTGATGTCAATGATATACCGAAGCCTTTTAATAATTCATACGAAAAATAATTCATATACGGGCATGTTGATATTCTCTGAAATTAAAATGTTATGCTATATACTACTGCCAATCGTAAAGTATTTGTTTATGTGACTATGCAACTAAGTTATGCAACCAGTTATAAGATAAAAGATTCAGTGGGATCCGAGAATCGGCTCAGGGATCCGGATCTTTGAATTGATTCGGAACCGGTGATCCGACTCTCCAAAAGGATCCGTATTTCCCATCACTATCTATAAGTGACATTTTCCTTTCAAACAGTGTTGCCGCTGTTACATTTCAAAGTTCTGACACTCTTGGAAAGAAAATAATTATATATTATATTGGAAATCTCTTTACATGTTTTATTCAAGATTTATAGCAAATTCAAAGAGATTTGACCTTACACACGAAATCTCTTTTTTTTTATCTCTCGACACGCGTCTTTTTAACTATCTCAGCATCATCATGAGATTATTCAATCTGATTGGATTGAGATACGTCCAATTAAATAAGTAGTTTTCCAATCAGAGCTAATGAAGAAATCAAGAATTCTAATAGTATTGATGTACATTTACAGGTTGAAAGAACTCTAGCAGAATTTCAGATAAAAAATATTTCTGAACTAGAGAAAAACATTTTACATTTAAACAACAAGATCGAGAAAACCAAGCAGAAGATTCTGGCAGCTGCAAACAACATTGAGGAGGTTGAGGAACCTCCAGCTAAACAGTCAAAATATAGCAAAATGGCTTTCGAAAATGAAAAGGAACTGCACATGTTTCTGCAAAACATAAGAAAAATGGTACGTAATAGTTGGAATATTTGCAGTGGTCTGGTATAATGTGTTTTAGAGGCAAGAAATCTTAACAAAGAAAATGATAAGGAAGCAAAGAAAACAGGACATGGCTAAGAGAAGGACAGCAGCAGGGCAGGAAAGAATGAGAATTATCTCTCAGTTAGCGAGAAAAGAGAAAGGAAATGATGACTTTGGTCTCAGGGATGAGGATTGGGATATTTACAAAACCATTAGCAAAGATGGTAAGTCTCTTAGTTTCTATTTTTCTTTTACTAGCTTATCCAAACTCAAAGAGATTAATTAAAAAACACCAAATCGCTTGTTTTTAATACCCCAGCGCGAGTTTCGCTAATCACGTCAGCATCATCAAGATTTTCGGTCTTGAAGATTGAATGATCGTGTGTTTTAGGAGGAGATTCAGACAGTGAGGCCGAAAATGAAAAACTTGTAGAGTTCGACGAGATCCTGCGAGCTCACGAACCGACAGAAGGTGGAGAATCGTCAAATCCCGGTGAAACACATCAACTTCACGTTGGTGTTGAGATGTTTAGAGCTCCTGAATTGTTGTTCAAGCCGTATATGATGGGTAGCCAGGAGGCGGGTCTCTCTGAAGTTATCGGTAATTTTAAAATTCCTCAAACGCGTTTGGTTGTTTTTTAATATAATTTTTATTACAGCGTATGTGCTTTCACTATTTGATGCAGAAAGTCAAGTGAAACTTGCCTCAAATGTTGTTGTAACAGGCGGTTTAGCAAATTTACCAGGTCTTAGGGACCGTCTACTTACTGACTTGATATCCGTGCGCCCATTTAAGTCGACTGTTCAGGTAAGCATGATGAAAGAACCTACATTATCCTCGTGGTATGGGGCGAGGGAGTTTTCCAAATCTGACGAATTCAAATCTAAGCAGATCACTAGACTAATGTATCAGGTAAGACATTTCTATACACTTTGTGCTTGTAATCATTGTCAATTTTTAACAGGAATTTGGATCAGAATATTTCAAAACCCATATAGCGTCGAATCCATACTATCCAACCCCATCAGCTACCATTAGTGCTGATATTGATATATGAATATAGTTTTAAGATTCAAATCCTGTAAATTATATTCTTTTATAAATAAATCCCACTAATAGTTACTAATAACATATATTCTCTTGACCGTTTATTGTTATTATTTTTTTTTATTTATTGGGATTTTCGGTCAGTAATTAAGTTTTAATTTTTAATTTTTTTATTGACGTTTCGGTTCAACAATGAACCATCCTCAGAATAATTCTACAATACATATAACTTTTATAAAAATCACAAACTTACATTTAAAAACCTACCAATATTAAATTAAACAATTTTTAAATTTTTTTAACTAATGTGATAATTTTGTATAAAATTTTTAAATGACATATTTGACTTTGACATATTTAACAATTCTTTCACCTTTAAATTTTTTTTTTTTTCTTATAACCTAATTGTTTTGAATTTGTTATGTGGAATGATATTAGATGCAAAAATAAAAAATTATATATATAATTTAAATTATCTGTGTCATTTCTGAAATTAATGGTATTATATGTTTTTTTTTATATAAATCATTAAAATATAATATAATAAATATAATCATTAAAAAATAGAATTAATAAACATAAAAAAAGCATTAGAAACTTAGAGCCAAACATAACTGCCCTTTCAAGCCATGCTATAGATAATGAACACAACTTTAATTTTAACGACATAAAAATCCTAGATTTTGAAAAACAATATAAAAAAAGAAATTATTTATATAAAAAAACATATAATACCATTAATTTCAGAAATGATACAAATAATTTAAGTTGTATATATAATAACTTTATTAAATAATAAATTTTCATAATATTTTATTTTTACATCTAATATCATTACACATAACAAATTCAAAACAATTAGGTTGTAATAAAAAACAAAAATTTAAAAGTGAAAGAATTGTTAAATAGGTCAAAGTCAAATATGTCATTTAAAAATTTTATACAATATTATCACATATTAGTTAAAAAAAATTAAAAATTAATTGTTTAATTTACTATTGGAAGGTTTTTAAATGTAAGTTTGTGTTTTTTATAAAAGTTATGTATTGTAGAATTATTCTGAGGATGGTTCATTGTTGAACCGAAACGTTAATAAAAAAATTAAAAATTAAAACTTAATTACTTACCGAAAGTCCCAATAAATAAAAAAGTTACTAATAACTATATAGTAGTTCCTAACTATAGTTAATAAGTAATAGATAGTAAGTATGTACAATTTATGCTTTTTAAATAAACAATAAACAAATTACATTAAACTTTGACCTTTATTTAACATTCATATAAATAACATCCTTGGCCCAAAAAAATTTGCCACTAAGTGCAGGTGAAGATTTAAACTTAGTAAGCCAAGTCTGGCCTGGTAAACTAACCTAGTGATCTGGTAAACCAAAACAGTGATCTGGTAAACCATAAGAGTGATCTGGTAAGGTGCATATTGATGTGATAAGATAAAATAGAAATTTGGTTGATTAAAATATTGGTCCGTCGAGCCTACTTATTGGTCCTTCGAGCCTATATACTGGTCCTTCGAGCTTACACATTGGTCCGTCGAGATTACGCTCTGGTCCTTCGAGCCTACATACTGGTCCTTCGAACCTACATACTGGTCCTTCGAGCCTACATACTGGTGCTTCGAGCCTACACATTGGTCCGTCGAGCCTAAATACTGGTCCTTCGAGCCTATATACTGGTCCTTCGAGCCTATATACTGGTCCTTCGAGCTTACACATTGGTCCGTCGAGATTACGCTCTGGTCCTTCGAGCTTAAATACTGGTCCTTCGAGCCTATATACTGGTCCTTCGAGCTTACACATTGGTCCGTCGAGATTACGCTCTGGTCCTTCGAGCCTTCATACTGGTCCTTCGAACCTATATAGTGGTCCTTCGAGCCTACATACTGGTCCTTCGAGCCTACACATTGGTCCGTCGAGCCTACATACTGTCCCTTCGAGTCTACACATTGGTCCATCGAGTCAACGCTCTGGTCCTTCGATCCTAAATACTGGTCCTTCGAGCCTAAATACTGGTCCTTCGAGTCTACATACCGGTCCTTCGAGCCTACACATTAGGTCCTGCAAGCTTACACACTGGCCTGTCAAGTCAGGTAAGTAAAATATTGACAGTCGTTTTAAATGTGAAATATGATAACTTGTACACCCCCCCCCCCCCCCATGTGTATAGGCAACGTAAACAACAACGTTAATTAAAGATACTTTATTTGTCATTTATGTACATATATATGTATACAGTATTATATTAGTTAATTAACTAAACATATATAATAAGATAATAAGAATATAACTAACATTTGATCGTTTATGAAATTATTGATATGGCCTGATATATTCTAATAAATTAATCATATAATTAAGTGACCTATTAAAAAAAATCATTTATGACTAACATTAAAAAATATGATGTATCAACAACAAAAGAGTGTATTGACAGTTGTTCCTTTTGCTCTAATTATTAATTAATCTTACCTAACATAAACACAAATAAAATACTAGACATAAGAAAATGGGTAATATAAAAAAAGGTATAAAAATAAATTAAATTACTTAATAATATCTACCATATGGGCAAAAATATGCAGTACATATAAATTCTTCTCTGAATTACTGGAAATAATTCCAAACGGGTAAAAATATTTAGGTACTATAAATATATTTATATTTTATATGTAGATCATTAGATAATGCTTAACCATAACAATTATATTTTAACTGAATACAATAAAACAATTAATTTTGAACCTCAAAGAGCAATTGAATATAAGTAGTTATGTTATGCAACCCAATATACAGATGTGCAATTTCATGCAACCTTGAATTAAATTTATATGTAATACATATATTTTAATTTTCCTAACTGCAATATTTCTCTATGTAGACTTTTTACAATACAGGTTGTATGTACCAGCCGCACTTTATCTAGACGCAAGTTAGAGCTCATATCATAAATTTTTTACCAATCGCACTTATTCGTACACCTTATTCACTATACGTTAGTATATTATGGCTGCTTTTCAAAACAAAAAAAAAACAGTACAAAATACGATCTACTTTTGTAACCATTCATTCGTAATATTGTCACATTTGATGCCTATCTCTTAGTATTAAAAATGTATCACGCAAAATCTGAAGGTGGTAATCAGAAATAACCCAACAGCAAAATTGTCACCCGAAAATTTGAAGAAACATACAAAGCTTCAGATATTGCGTGACTTGAAAAAAAGTGTTATTTATAGCTACTACAACACATTCAAATTGATGTATTATTTATTCATTGTTATTCAATGGAAACTCGATGAAAAAATAAATTTTCACTTTGAAACAACAATTGTAAACTTTTCTCTTTCAAAAAACATCTAACGCGTCATTGAATAAATTTTAAATTATAGTTTAAAGAAAATTACAAAACCACCACCTATTTAAGTAACATTTACAATTGTTGAGATATATAATCACTTAGAGAATGTCCAGAAATAGCATGGATTGATTTTAGAACTGAAATGGTTAAGATTTTCGCGACCATAAATCACTTAATTTTCTTTTTTGGCCTACGATTGGTATAACCAAAGGAAATCAAGCCCGAGGGGAGAAATAAAAGAGAGAATAATGGTAGGGAATCAAAGCATTCGCGGTATTTTGCAAAATACATATTTGTATACTTGAATTTCGCAAAAAAGAGGAGAGAATGGTACTAAGAACGATATTTGGAGGTAAAGAGTTGGTAACAGATGGAAATCTGTATAGCATGCAGGAGGATTGTATTGCAAAAAATTACAGGAAAGTAACGTTGGACGCAAGAGGAGGAGGAATAGGCCAAGATCAGGATAGAGAGATAAGGCAGATCTACAGAAAATGTCCACAAAATGGTGGAGCGATCCACCTGTACTTCACGTGGTGCCACTGTTCGTCTGTGCTCAACTGGCTGATGAAAAAAAGGTTCCAATAAAGCCCGCGAGATGAAGCTAAGAGAACGAGATAAGTTGTATATAAGATATATATATATATATATATATATATATATATATATATATATATATATATATATATATATGCAGACGTTTCGCCAAAATCTCATTTGACATCTTCAGTGCTTACTGTCGCGAGGTTCGTGACTGTCTGGAACACGAACAGACAGTCACGAACCTCGCGACCGGAAACTTGACAACCGGATGTACTCCCGGAAAAAAACCCAATAGTTTTAAAATTATTTCATACTATTTCTGGATACCCCTTGACTGAGCTAATGATTTTACTAGCAGCTTCACGAAGATTAGATTTATTTTTTATATCAGTTCTGCAACATATTCTGGATGGGCGTGGTCTTTCGCACGCCCCCTCATTGATCCATACTCGCTACCACTCCTGTCGCTTAACCTGTCCGGTACCTGGAATGTTGATCCTTGGAAACCCATGGCAGCTTCGTAATACTGTAACAAGATCCAACATTATGACGTGATCGTTTTGATGGGTATATTAAGACTCACATTCGGTGCTCCCCTTACTGAACTATTGTTGCTGCCTGATTGACGGTGCACCACCCCGGACAGTGTAGCGTAATCACCGAGGTCGTCGGCCACACCCATCGAAGCTACATGCGAAGACGCCCTTTTATGGGGATGCTGAATGGTCGCGTATGTGTTGTCCTCCTGAGAAAGATTTGAGAGCTCTTGGTGAAAAAATGAGATAAGTGCGTTAGTGAGGGGTTAGTACGGCGGGTGAGTAGCTGAAGCCGCATTTATCTATCTATATTCCAGGGTGTTTAAAAAGATGTATCACATGCATTCTTTTTAATAAGGGTTGCAAAATCATGTCACCTAGAGAGGAAATGTTACTTATAAAGGGAAAGGAGATATCATAGTAGTTGTTACAATCGAAAGTCCTATCAATAGTATATCCAATACAGATTAAAATATTGGAGTCAAGACAAGTCCTGTCATTTAAGACATGCTCTTTTTGTTGCAATATCATATTACATTTAGGCAACCAGCAATTAACTTGAATGAACGAAGCGGTGCAAACAAAAAAGAAAAGTGGGCAGAGAGTGAGCTCTCTCCACGAGAGCAGAAAGAGAGTCTGGTGTATCAATCCGATATAAATCATGTAAATCTACAAGTGATATTATAAAGTATATCTAAACATCCTGTACACCTTGATTTAGTTCAACATATCAAGCAAAGCAAATTCTAATTTTTATTTACTTACGGGTATATAATCGTCGCTGTCTCTTCTATTTGCCAGACCTTGCTCCGGTTCATTAAACACTTGCATTGTCAGTTCTTGTTCTTCGTAAATTTTTAGTTTCCTAAATATTATGGGATATATTATTAAGTGTTTACATTTCAATGAATATTTTATGAGAATTAACAGGTACTAGCACATGTATAAGTATTTGGACATTGGATTTTGTTTAAAAAATATTTTGAGTCAGGCCAACATCTCCTGTTCATTTATAACGGTTTAAAGCGTACTTTTTGACCGTTGGGAGAAAAACAGAAGTAAATCATGTGGCAAACATATCTTAGGGTTCAAATGCTGCCGAAACTTTTGAAAACGACTCAAAATTGTTCTGGCAGTGACGCAATGAGCAGGAAAAATGTTTTAAAATGCTTTGTCAGATTTTGTGATGGTCGAAAGAGCTATGAAGATGATTCCCGACCAAGTTCATCAATAACAGTTCCAACTTAAAAAAAGTCCTAAAAGACACTGACATGTTTCGAAATCGTTGTTGTGTGTCTGCCTCAATTAGGAGTTTATGGGAATTCTAAATCCATTATATGTCTACTTGTAATGTATGTAATGAAATAATTGGGGTATAAAGCCTGCTATTTGCTAACTTGGGTATCGATCATCCTCTGTAGACAACTGACTTGGTTCCATGTGACTTATGCAGTTTAAATAAAAAATGGACGAATTTATTCTTTGAATCCACAAAAATATTTAAAATATTGATCCTAATCTTTTTTTTCTGCTTAAGATTTTAAGTATATTTGTATTTTGAAATAAAAATATTGTTTAAAGGTAACAACTTACTGTTCTATCCACAAAGGATTCTCCGTTGTGTTCAAATCGTCTATAATGGCTTTTTTAATGAGGGCGTCTTTCTTCTTCAGATCGTCCGTTGGCGAAATCACCCAATGCCTCAGGCAACAACAGACAATAATAAAAGACACGACGCCAACAAAGAGAACAATGAGGAGCGCTATAAGGGCTGCCAGTGCGGGATCGAACGATTCCTCACGTTCCTGGAACAAACAAACATCAAAATGAAGTAAATTATATATAGCAATACATCTGGTCCGATAACATCAATCCAGAGAAAAAAATCTATTGTGTTCTGTTGTTTCCTTTTCAATTAATGCTTGTTGGATTATTTTAACCTCCCGAAGGGCGCATTTGGTCTTATATATTCATTGCATCCAAATTATCAGATATTCGAGATTTAAATGAATATATTGGCTTATAGCTTTGGTACGTTTTCCTTTACCGTCACCGTTACTTTTCCTCAGTCGTCATTCTGATTTTCGATGGTAGTTCGAAAAGTTCTGAGAAAATGGATTTTTTTTTGACATTTCTTAAATAGTCACTTTGCAAATCAATACATTAAGAACAAAAATATTTCAATTTTTTAGTACAGTTTAAATTTGGTAACCACTTTTTTCCGTCGAAAACGAATGGGAAGAATCCTTTAGTTTCTTTTTTCAGCTAATTTTTTTTTTTATTTTTCAGTAAATGTCATAATTTGTTTACTTTACTTGATCGCGTTTCGGGCCGAGAACTCTTCCATTGACCCTCGTAATACAGTGAAGAACATATTTAATCTCAGATTTGTCAGGTGTATTTGAGAGAGATATTTATTTTTGTATAGTAGTGTTCTTTAAAATATTTCGGAAATAGATTGAAATTGTATTTTTTTAAATTGAAATTTTGGTATTCTTGGGTAATATTTTTACCTTCTAAAGTAGCTTGACCTTAAGGGACTCGTAATCCAGGTCTTTTGAAATACATTGAGATATTGCTACATATATTTATTACTAAATTGCCAAACTGTATAAAAAAAACATAAATAAAACGGAAAACAGACCAAAATTGCTTACGCATAAGGCGTTTTCTTTGTGAGACCAAAAGCTTTTGGACCAAGTCTTTAAAACTTCGCGAAAAGCTCCCCTTTCCTGTAAAAAAATGTAAATACATTTCTGACTTACTTGAACAAAAGCCGGAACGACATTCTCGATAGCGAAGCCCGTATAATAGTCTTTAAGGAAGTCGTACTTGGAATCTATGACTTTCAAAACATCAGGGACAGGCAATATGATGTGGGTCTTTGGATCAACAGCCAGGATATACATGTCAGTCCTAGAAAACAACAATGTCGCATCAATTCTAAATCAAAAAACATTACATTTCTTGTTCCTTACCACTCTTCGTTCTTTCTTCCACCGTCACCAATATGGAACCGTATTTCGTCGATAATGATCAGACTTTGAGTCGCATTGCTTAACTCAGCAATTATCTCCGCTTTTTGTTTATTGACTTCTTCCCTTGGTCTTGACATGATAACTCTAATAAGTTGTTCTGGCTCAAATATCCAAACCTGCACCAAAAAATAAATAAAAAAAAACGGACTAAATATCACTAAGGCAGCCATTATTTTGGACAGCCATTAGGGATTTTGTAAGCTTCAAATATCGATATTTCAATTTAAATATTCTTAGAATATACACATATAACACTTAGCCTTACCTGGAGCAAGTTACGGGGGCTATTTGAAAAGTTCACGACCCGATATTTCCCATTTTTTATTCTACATTTTTATCTAAATACAATTAAGATGTGCTCAGATATATGTTCCTTCAAATCAATTTGGACTGTTGCTTCATCTCTGACATGTAATGGTGAATTCGAATTTAATTTACTAATATAAAATGTGGAAGAAACGTTTAAATAAGTCAAAACACTCTTGAGAAGTGTTCATTCGAATGCGTCTTCGGTCGATTGTATTAAAAATTCGGCATCCATTTATTGGAAATTCTTATCATACCCAAAATATAATGTAAAATATACTTCACACGGTCTGTTTATGCGATCACGTTTAAATTCAGCAGTTTACTTTTTACCATCGAAAACGAAAGGGACGAATCCTTTAAAGTGGAATGTAACTCTTTTTATATGTTAGTCGGGGTTAAACCTGCCGAGACCAAGTTCTCTTTAACAGCTCGACCTTTAGTTATGCACAAACAGCAACTGAACGCAGGCGTCTCAATCTTTACATCTCGTCATCTAACGAATCACACTTGCCAAATATCACAGTCATATGGTCATACTTGCGCCATTTCTTTGTCAGGCCGAGAACTTTTCGAACCACCCGCGTGAAACCATTTGAATTATCTCAGGTAATGTTATGAAATACTTACGTTAACTTGTGCGTATGCTTCACGTTCTGGAAATCCGTCTTCTCGGGCGATGACGTCAACGATAAATCGATGCTGATTGTTTTCTGCCAAATAGGTAGCTGTGTAGATTTCACCTTTTTGACTTATATTGAACGGTGATGGTATGATGGATCCGGAACTTTTGTTCGAATGATACTTATACAAATTGGAGGCTTTGATGTAATAAGTTAACGATCTGAAATAAAACACAAAAAAGTTTGAGAATCCTTAAACATATTTGAAAATGGCCTTCCGGCATCAGTTAAAGGGTATATATAAGGGGAACTTTTGTTCGAATGATACTTATACAAATTGGAGGCTTTGATGTAATAAGTTAACGATCTGAAATAAAACACAAACAAGTTTGAGAATCCTTAAACATATTTGAAAATGGACTTCCGGCATCAGTTAAGGGGTATATGAAGGTAGAGTAAAAAGTCAGATACTTTTTAAATGAAATATGTTTTTTGATCGAAAATCGATTTATTTTTCAGCACAGTCTATTACTTTCAACTTTCTGATGTCTTTCAAAAACTACGATTTGTGGCGTAATAGTGATCTATATCGGCGATGATCTTTTTTTCTTTCCACTCAGGCATGTTCTTTTGTTTGGTAGGGAAGTCCAGAGAAATGTGTTGTTCTGGTTTGAATTGGTAGAGCAAATTGAATAACGGTGCTGTTGCACGGCGGACTGATGGGCGGATCCAATGTTGTGGTCAAACAGTATTTTTTCCTGGCTGTTTTTTATCAACTCGATATCATAGATCGGTCAACAGGATATCATGGATTTGGTTGGTCATTTCTTCAGTAGTGATCTCATTGAATGTCCAGAGCGCCACTCATGCTGGTTTGATCTCATTTAAACTCAGTAAATTACATGAACCATGAAAAAAAAAATGAAGGAGCAGAATCCCCAAGGTACTTTTCAACTTTTCTTCGGTTTATATCGTCATATAGGCTTGAAATCTGAATTAGAAAGGAATCTACCTTTTAGAAATGCGCCACATATTGGAAAATCGTCTGATTTTTCACTTTATCCTCTTACCTCCTTTAATTTTGGTCATTTTGATATCGTTTATTGCTTTTTAGGCAATAGAGTCAAAATTGAGTATAACTTAAATTGGACAATGTATCAATGAATGATGCCAAACGCATATCTATTTTTTTTACCGCTTCTACTTTATACCAGGTGTACCGGTTAATAATTCTTAAAAAAAAACACGTTTAATTTGAGAGAAAGATAAAAAATGGTTTATTGACGCAAAAGTATGCGCCATCGCTAAATTGTGGATGCCCTCCCAGAAAAACTGTATATCTTTGAGGTGGTCCAAGTGTTCCATGGAAAGTGCATGAGCTATCGATGAAAACAAGTGGTAGTCGGAAGGCGTCAAGTTTGGCTAGTATGGCGAGTAAGAGTTCTCAGCCTAGTGCAGAAATGGTGTCTCTGACCGCTTTCGATGTGTGTGCTGATGCGTTATCGTGCTGTCAAATAGCTTTTCCGTGACTTGTAGTCCATTCTGGCCGTTTATCGATCAATGTTTGACTCGAATTGATCATTTATTGGCCGTAGTGAACGGAATTAACTGTTTCACCTGGTTTCAGAAGCTCATGTTCACTACACCTTTTTGATTGCATTAAATGCACAGCATTGTCTTTTATCCAAAGCGATTCGATCTTAGTTCTCGAAATATATCTATTTTTCATCTCCAGTAATGATCCAATGGAAAAAACCTTTATTTCATGCCCCTAAAGCAAAACTTCGCATACCGTTTTTCGCTTTTCCATCTGTCTGCTGTTCGGCTGATGTAGTACCGATTTTCCTTCCTTCTTGATTTTTCCCATGGCATGCAGACGATCACAAATGGTTCGGCGACCAACATTTTACCTCTCCGCCATTTGTTGTCGAGTTTGCATATTGTCTTCTTCCAACAATGCTTGCAATTTTGCAGCATCAAATTATTTCGGTTGATCTGGGCGTTTTTTATCTTACGAATCTCCGAAAGTCGAAATCACCACTTTTGAATCTTCTGAACCAACGCCGACAAGCGTCTTGCATTGTGACATTGTCACCGTAAGTTTCTACAAGCATACGATGGCTGTCACTTGCGTTTTTCTTTTGATTGAACGAGAAAGGCAGTACATGCCGCAAATACTTTTTATTTGACTGAATAATTAAATGATTTAGTATAGATAATCTGGTATCGCGTTTGAAACACTTAATACTTAACTGATAAAAAAGTATTCAATATCATCGTAAACAATTTTTACTGAACACAGAATATATATATATATATATATATATATATATATATATATATATATATATATATATATATATATATATATATATATATATATATATATCTGTGTGTGTGCGTGTGCGTGTGCGTGTACGTGTGCGTGTGCGTGTGCGTGTGCGTGTGCGTGTGCGTGTGCGTGTGCGTGTGCGTGTGCGTGTGCGTGTGCGTGTGCGTGTGCGTGTGCGTGTGGATGTGTGTGTGTGTGTGTGTGTGTGTGTGTGTATGTGTGTGTGTGTGTGTGTGTGTGTGTGAGTGTGTGAGTGTGTGGGTGTGTGGGTGTGTGTGTGTGTGGGCGCGCGCGCGCGTATGCGTTTGTTTCTAAATCATATTATCAATCAATATTATCTACCATCTATGAAAATATTAGATGATATATATATATATATATATATATATATATATATATATATATATATATATATATATATATATATATATATATATATATATATATATATATATATATATATATATATATATACAGGGTGTTAGGTAAACATGTGGCAAAAATGCAAGGGGTTATTATTTGTCCTATGATGATTTTTGAAAATTTTCATAATAACCATGTGTGGGCAGATGAAAATTCGCATGAGGTATGCGAAGATAGTTTTCAACAGCAATTCTCGTTGAATGTTTGGGTTGGAATTGTAGGTGACTATCTAATTGGACCGGTATTTCTATCACAAAGACTTACTGGCGAGGTGTATCGCAACTTTTTGGAAGCAACGCTGCCTGAGTTTCTGGAAGATGTATCATTGGCAACAAGGCATGAAATGTGGTTTATGCACGATGGTGCAGCACCACATTTCAGTTAAGTTGCTCTTGATTTTTTATCACGATCAAAGTCTTCAACCAAAGTCATTTTATTGAAGTGGGCCACACGCATGGCCTGCTCGATCCCCGGACTTAAACCCCCTGGATTATTTCTTCTGGGGATAGCTGAAGTCATTAGTTTACGCCACTCCACTGAAGAATTTGGATGATTTGCGAAATCGGATTTCTTGGATAATTACTGGGTGTAACTTAATTAGAAACGACTCTGGTGTGTTTGAAAGAGTTCGGCAGTCAATGAAAGTTATCAATGTGGTAAATTTTGTTCACCCTGTATCTTCGAAAGAAAGGGTTTTTTTCAAAAATCATCATACAACAAAATATTCTTAGAATAAGTCAAGGAATAACCCCTTTAATTTTTGCCGTATGTTTACCTAACACCTATATAGATGGAATATAATTATTATAATGATTTGATCATTTTGAGATTTATGAGTAAAGAAATTAAGAAACGAATGCTAGTCTGACTTCTTAAATATGCCTCCAACTATTAAAATATATCGAACTTCGTATAAATGTTATTTTCAGTTTTAGTTAATTAATGACCGATAAAAGTGTTGCACAAAATCGAGCAAAAGTTATGAAGGCGGTGGCCACCGGTCGGTCAGTTTTAATTCTAACTATTTCGTGCTCATATTAGCCCTTACCCATTTATTCCAAAATCCGGATCGAAGGCTGTAACGTTAGCCACGAAGTGGTTGACGTTAGCCATAGCATTCACAGCCGCATAGTAAACCATATTTTTGAAATAAGGTTCGTTGTCGTTTAGGTCATTCACTGTAACTATCACTTGAGCTACGCTTTTATCGTTCAACATTCCTGTAACAATAAACATACAAAATAAATAAAAATACATATATTCAGCGTCAAAATGTTAGATACCATACAACTACACTTTAAGTAAGCTACCAATTATGTGGTAGTTTTTCGAATATCTCATGTTATCATTCGAAAATTATCTCCCAAAATACCCTACGTACGATTTTACATCGGATTTCATTACTTGACATAATTATTCATATATACAGAGTTTTCAAAGTTGAGTCATTTGTTTTAACAGGTTGCAAAATTCGTAAAAATAAGCAATTTTACCAAAAATCATTTATATAAAACTTGTAAATTGAAAAAGTTATTAACAGTTACAAAATTTAAAAATAGACCTGACCCTTGATATTCTCCACCACCGCATTTTAGAACTCGCAAAGAGAAGTCAATTTAGCTAAAATCATTTATATAAAAGTTGCAGAATAACGAAAAGGTTACATGTTACAAAAATTGTTCAAAATTGTCACCATTTGTTCGGTTAGCACAAAATCTTGCTCGGCGCACCCATGCGTTACTACAAGCGAACAACTACACGAATAACATCACAAACGTTTTCAATGCCCTGTTGTAGTTCTTACACAGTATTTACTTCTCCATCTTGATAAACTAACTTTTTTAAATAACCTCACAAAAAAAAATCGCAATGCGTTAAATCCGGAGAGCGTGGAGGCCAAGAAATGGGTCAAAATAGGCTAGGAAATTCATTATTTAATTCATTTCTGTTGTACTGATGTAAAAGCCAGTGACAAAATCCAACTCTTCTAGGATAATTTTCGGGTTGAAACGCTTGTACGCGTTGATAATGATAGGTGTTCTTGTCGTATAGTCTTCCACACTTTACTATGATCAACTTCAACTTCTAAAATCTCTTCCTCCATCTTTACCTTTTCGCGTGGAGGAGATCTTCCACGTGACCTCCTCGTTGTGCCTTTAAGTACCTTGTGTCGCCAAGTCTTGTACCTAAATTTCCGCAGAGCTAAATGATTTCTTTAAGGAAACCTTTCGACGTACAAACGACATGCTGCGGCTGCATTTTGCTGGCACTCCCCGTAAGTTAATATTATGTCCACTAGTTCATTTTTTCATAAACGTTCCACTCTTATTTAACTGTGTTCTAGAAAAAGTAATACAGGAGTGGCGTGTAAAAAAATCGCCCTTGAATATTGATCAGCCTATTAAACTAGGGAGAACCAACATCAAAATAGATTGTCCGGAGTCTGCTGATGATCTAACAATTTTAGCTCAAGATATATTAACGGCACAAAAACAGACTGAAATCCTAAAAGAAACAGACAGCAGAAAAGGTAGGACTCCAAATTTCCTTTGAAAAGACACAATACATGACCTGTAACAGACTAAGAACACCATTTCTAAAAACAAAATATGGTAACATCGGACGAGTCTCTCAATTCAAATATTTGGGTGAAATAATCATGGAAAACGGATTGGAAAAAGCGGCCAATAAGGGTAGATGTCAAAAAATGGAAACTGCATTGAGACTTACACAACATATTTACAACAAAAAATGCATATCTAAAAACACAAATCTGAGACATTACAACACAGTTATTAAGCCAGAATGTCTATATGACGCAGAAACGCTCATTTTGAATAGAAAGAAAGACATTGAGGAGATTGAAAAGAAAGAAAGAAAAATTATAAGAGAAATCTTAGGCCCCAAGCCAATAAATAGCATAACATACCAACTTCGAGAAAACCAAGAAATCAAACAATACACAGATATACATAGCGATATGAGAAAAAGAAGACTTACGTCAGACACATAAAACGAATGAATCCGAGTAGGCTAACAAATAGTTGAATTTTATGAAAATAGGAGTATAGGAGTATAGAGTATAGAGCTAAAATAGAAACAATTAAATGGGTTGCTGCAAGTAAAGAGGCCCTAAGAGCAGCAAATATTACACAAAGTGAAATTCAGGATAGAAACTGTTTCAGACACAAGGTTAACGTTTGGGAGGTTAGCCAGAGAGAAAAATGTAGGGAGACCGGAACAACTTGGTCTGACGAAAGGAAAAAAGCTCATAGTGAAAGAATGAAATCAGTATGGGTGCAAAGGAAGGCTAACGCGTGGTTTACCAGGGTCCATACGTGAATAATAATATATATTATTATTATTATTCATGTATGCGCCCTAGTGGATGGATCACGCGAAGTGGTATATCAAGATATATAGGGGGTGGAGCGCGGGTGTATTTTCTTTGTTTTTAATATCTTTCTCCACGAGCCCACTTCATTATTTTTTGAACAGACCGGGTATTTACTCAAGGTTAGACGGGCCACGAATGGTCCTGCCCAGTTTATCTGTCGCGGCCGTTTACCGCAGGATGACAGAGCTGTATGTGCTTGCAGCCACCATTCGACATGGCCGCTTTATATGGTCATGACTTTAGTCCCACTTTTTAACCCACTTTCCGAACATTCAGCTCGAGAAACCGGTCCTGGGAGGCGCTTTGGATGGGGGATAAGGGAATGACATCTTTTTAATATATATATATATATATATATATATATATATATATATATATATATATATATATATATATATATATATATATATTAAATTTTAGTATAGGTAGGCAACTATCAATTAGGATGAGGAAACGGAAAACGACGACCAAAAGGAGAGAACGAGTCGAAGATAACCAGAGAAATAGTACCGAGAAGAGACTCGAAGATCACCAGAGAAGTAGTATTGAGAAGAGAGTTGCGAGCCGTCGACTGAAGCCATAGAACCCTGTCTCCACCCGTGAAACGCCGAAAGAGCTCAATTAACATATTTTATTAATATTTGAGAAACCCATTTTGTAGTAGTTATTTTTATTATGCCCGTTACATTTACGTGCGAGAGTTTTAGTGATCTCTATATTACAACAATTGACAACATATATATGAATAAATTTCAATGAATTGCATAAACTACTTTATGTTTTTACCTTTTTTCTCCATTTCGTTGATTTCATCATCAGTTACATAGTAATCTGGATCGTTATTTGCGATAATAACCAAATTATATTCGTCCTTGGTCTCGCGATCGAACGATTTGGCCGCGTACAGATTGCCTGTGGCCTTACTGAGGGTAAATGAACGGTCCTCGTTGCCCATTAATATGTAATAGTAGACTGCGGCATGTTTACCTTCGTCCCGGTCCAGGGCCCTCACTTGTCCTGTAATAAATCATATATGATTTGGTTTTGTTTTCACTGGAATTCCTTCTGCAGCAATATAACTGTTAGTTAGAACTAGTAATGAGTATACAAAAAAGTCACAAGATGTAAGATCAGGCAAATATAAAATTGTTATTAATAATATAACGTTTGTGTGTAGATGAAAATATTTGTCAGCAATTTTAAAAATGCAAAAAAAATTGAGCAAATAATTTACATTACATTTTGTTTCTACGGTGACTTAAACGGGGAAACCGTGGAAGATTCGAAAATATTTTGATTACGAGTACATGTAGCAAGCAATGGAATAAAACACTGAGTGTTCAAGAAACTGACCGATAAAAAAATCACAAATTCCTATCTACCTGATATCAGTTAGAGTGACTTTTTCTTTTCTCTCAGCTGAAGTTATCACCTTATCTAACCGTTTCGAGTCAATAGAGGAAATACAAGAAAATTTTCTACTGGTCTTAAATATTTTTCCAGAAATAGACCATGACAGGTCCTTCTGTCAACTAATAATTCTTCCCGACAAATCTTTAAATTTATCTACTTACCAATCAAAGTATTTGGTTCATTATTTTCCGATATATAAAAGTGATAAGGATTGGTGGCTATTGATCCTGGAAATTCTGGCCGATTGTCGTTCTCATCAACCAGAAGCACACTCAAATGCCTCACCGTCTGATACCACTTTGGCGAACCATGATCACGAGCAATTAATTGCAACTGTAACAGAAAGAATTGACCATTTAGATGGATGACGAATATTATTCTTGTAAAATATACCAACATACTTCGTATCTTGGATTCTCTTCTCTATCCAAATCCCTCTTTAATCGTAGTTCCCCACTTTTCTCGTTGATCAAAAAGTCGTCAGTTTCCTGAACCATATTGTCGTCAACTTTAAAGTGATATGTGACTCTACCATTTTCACCTTGATCCTTGTCTGTAGCTTTCACAGTCAGCACCAGAAAGTCTTTTTCTGCAGCATTCTGAAGAGATAACCATCACAAAAAAGAAACGGATAAAATGAATTGTAATATTCGTACCTCTGAAATCTCGACGGTAGAGTTGGGTAAAAATGGCATCACAAATTCCGGCTTGTGGTCGTTGACATTCAAAACATGAACTTTCAGTGTGGCTCTGTCAAAGAGACCCCCATTTCCTCCACCATCTCTAGCTTCAACAATCAAATTGAAGACTCTGGTTTGACCCAGAAGAGATTTGTGGGCGTAGAGGATGCCTGTCTCCACTCCAAGCAAAAATATGTCTGAAATATAAACGAAGCGAATGAAACATAATGTTTGATTTACAACAATTCTTTACTCACCGTTATCATTACCGGAAATAATGCTGTAATGGACGTTTCCATTAATTCCAGAATCTAAATCAGTAGCATTTAGTTGGATCAGTGGTACTGGTGGATTCAATCTTACATCCTCCATGACGTTAACTTCGTACGCTTGGTCCGTGAATTTGGGAACATTGTCGTTTAAGTCATTGATTTTGATGTAAATAGGTACTGACATGGAGCGTCTGATATTGACTGGTGCATTATCATAAGCTAGAAATGAGAAATAATAATGTTGTTAACATTGTTTTTTTTTGTGATGTGCATTAGGGTAAAAGTGTTTTTTTGTCATTAGGGGAAGCGATAGTTTAAAACAGAGCAACCAACAAGAACAATTTTCAAAGGGGTAGGTGAGAGAGAGAGAGAGGAGAAGAGAGAGAGAGGAGAAGAGAGAGAGAGGAGAAGAGAGAGAGAGGAGAAGAGAGAGAGAGGAGAAGAGCGAGAGAGGAGAAGAGAGAGAGAGGAGAAGAGAGAGAGAGGAGAAGAGAGAGAGAGGAGAAGAGAGAGAGAGGAGAAGAGAGAGAGAGGAGAAGAGAGAGAGAGGAGAAGAGAGAGAGAGAGGAGAAGAGAGAGAGAGAGGAGAAGAGAGATCGACCTTGGAGATCAGGCACATTCGTGTGATCAACCCAGAAAGATTAACAGCTGATTAACTAAATAAAACCAAGAAGAACAGACCATCAAATTAATAGATGAATTGGAAATATACATTGGATGCGCTGAATTTGTAAATAAATGTTTTAGAAAACAAAAAAATGGGGTAAATAAAATTTGAAGGATTTGAAGGAATTGTAAGATTGTGTCTTACAATATATACATTCAGTATACACAGATCGGGTTGTAACATTTTCCGATTTACAACCTCTACTCGTCACTATTTGTGCATACGTCTTCTTCTATTTCTCTTTCACCATCTGTTTCTCTATTCCTTTATTATAGTTTATTCTCGATCATCTCCTTTTTGTTCTTTCTTGCAGTGTCCGTGTTAAAACCCGCCTCGTCCTACATTCTGACATTTTCTGCACATGCCAATAACTGCTTTGTTCTTATGTCTTAAGTGCTTTGTTTTTATGCCATTCACTATAGTGAATACAATTACTTTCATTCTTTCGTTGGTAATTTCTTCTATTCTGTATCTTCCAACGACTCATCTTCAAATTTTTTCTTGTGGCCATCTTACGCTAAGAGTATTCTCGCTCTTCTTTGATTGTAGTTACCATACATGGCTGCTGTAAACAGTAATACTTTCCACAATGGTGCTGTATATTCCGTGTTTGTTACTTTTTAATATACACTGGTTTTACAAAACACTATTTAGTGTTTCTTCCCTGTCTGTCTCGTTCCCCAATTGTTTCGTTCATGATGTTATCTTGCGTGATATTCATTCCCAGGTACTTCTCGCAGTATTTTATACTTTGTTCAGTTTCTAGAATTATACCTTGCTGTGCTGCTCCAATGCTCATAAAAGATTTTTCAAATTGGGAGGTTTTTTTTTAATTCAGGAATAAAACACAGAATTTGTGTTGATTTCAAAGGAAACTTTTTATTGAAAATTGATGCAAAGTGTATGACTTTTAAACACGAAAGACAATATGTGTCAAATAATCACCTGTTGCAGCCCCACAGATCTCCACCCTATTGTCAATTTTTTGGATGACATTTTGCCGTAACCTCTATCTTGCCAATGGCTCTTATAGACCCGGTTCTTCAAGTAACCCCAAAGAAAATATTCTAACGGTGTCAAATCACATGATCTTGGTGGCCAATTAACATTACCGTTTCATGCAATAATTCACCCACGAAATTTTTCTCTCAATGAATCAATTGTTTCATTAGCAGTAAGACAATATATAAGAAGGTATTCCAATCCGATAAGGAATTACGGGAAATGTGTCAAGAGGTGGCGCCATCTCACGTGTATCAGAGGCATAAATTTAAACTTTTTATGGCGTGCCGACTTAACAGTTTAGGATTCAAATCCTCACCATTGGTTTATTTTTTTTGTTCAAAAATTGTATTAAAATTATTCTGTTATTAATTTCCGATAATTATTAAGTTGTAAGTTATTTTTTCAGTTTCTAGGGTTAAATAATTAGTAAAATAAAAAATGTACGTTATTCACCACACACATTTGTTTTTTAATTGAAAAAATAAAAACAGAAAATATAAAAAAGGCAGTTACCTGTAAACATTAAAGAACCAATATATGTGCAAAAAAAAAACAATAAATTGAACATTTTCATTTCCAAGTGGTTTTCGTTGAAGTTCGCATGTATGCACTTCGAGAGTGTAAATGACGATATTCTGATTACCTGGTTGTACATCTAATGGTTCCATCTAATGGTCTGGTTGCATCTAATTTTGATTTTCATACAACCTTACAACATTAGACACTAAAATAAAAAAATAACTTGGAGGCTATACCAATACCTTTTTTAATTCAAGTTTCAAGGCTGATTTTTGGAATTTTTCAAATAAAGAAATAAATGGGACATAAAAACATAAAAATATGTAAAATGACGCACATCTACAAGCATACTCAATACTCGGACATGCGCATAAGACTCAAAGTAGTAGTGAGAGATTTGCATACATAAAATTATGCAAACTGACGCACATATATAAGTATATAATATAAGTATACTCAATACTCGGACATGCGCATAAGACTCAAAGTAGTAGTGAGAAAAAAAGATGCATATATGTCTACACCGTAATGATTTCGCCGATCTCCAGATCTTGCTAGCAATATAGTAGTATTATATATATGTCAATCAGAATATCGTCGTTTACAGCTCCCGAAATGCATACATGTAAATCTCAACGAAAACCACTCGGAAATGTATATATTTCATTTATTGTATTTTTTACTGTAAGTATATTGATTCTTTCATGTTACTGCCTTTTTATATTTTCTGAATAAATTATAATTATAATATAAATTATAATATTATAATTATAATATAAATTAAAATAATTACAATTATTGCAGGATTTTACAATTAAAAAACAAATATCACCATACATATTTGCTTTTTCATTTACTTTCATTGGCTTTTTCAATTAAAAAACAAATGTGTGTGGTGAATAACGTACATTTTTTTATTTTACTAATTATTTAACCCTATAGACTGAAAAAATAACTTACAACTTAATAATTATCACAAATTATTAACAAAATAATTTTAACACAATTTTAGAACAAAAAAAATACAGTAATGGTGAGGATTTGAAGCCCAAAACTGTTAAGTCGGCACGCCATAAAAAGTTTAAATTGATGCCTTGGATACACGTGAGATGGCGCCACTACTTGACACATTTTCCATAATCCCTTGTAGGATTGGAATACGTTCTTATATATTGTCTTAATTAGCAAAGTGAAGTGTAGCGCCATCCTGTTCGAACAACATATCCTCCAGATCAATATTATTCAATTCAGCTTACAAAAATCCAGTTATCATCTCACGATATCCAACATCATTCACGGTTACAGCTTCGCCAGCAGCATTCTGAAAGAGATACGGTCCAATTACACCTCCTGGCCATAATGCACATTAAACAGTGACTCGTTTAGGATGTAAAAGGTTTCTTATGAATCAATCGTGAATTTTCCTCACTCCAAATGCGGCAATTTTGTTTATTAACATAGCAAACAATTTTAAAATGTGTTTTATCTGTATTTTTTTGAGAAAAATCATCTGTTTGTTTGTTGATCCAACTGACAAATGCACGACGTTTTGAATGGTCCAGTGGTCCCTGTGTTATTTGAACCATATATGCCTTCAGAGCTAAATCCTTTCGTAAAATACGCTATATTGTGGATTCACTGAGTTCAAATTATTGTGAACGTCGACTAATGGAAATTTCTGGATCTCTCCCGTACCAAATCAATATGTTCTTATGAACAACCACTACAACTATATATTGCTCTTCTTTTATGTTTCACCGAATCAGTTTCTTGAAATTATTGTACAATTCGATTGATAGTGCTTTCGAATGAACGATTGTGTAAACCGTAAATATCACGAAATTTTCTAAAAACATTTTTCACTGAACGTCCATTTTCATAAAATAATTCAACAATTTTAACGCATTGTTGTATTGTGTACGACTGCATTTTTTAAATTTTCACATATTACACTTCTGAAATGAGATTAGTGTTTTATTCAAGAATTAAAAAACCACTCAATTTGAAAGACTCGTTATATGCCCTTTTTTTCTATATTAATATCTAGTCAGCGTTTGTTGTATTCTTTCAATAAATTAATCGGTAATTATTGAGGAGTAATTGTCATGTTCCAGGATTTTCCAGGTTTTTAATGTTTTCTCTGCGAATATTTTAAATATTGTGGGCGATAAACAGCATTTTTTTAGTCCTTTCGAAACTTCTATTCCTCTCTTTTCTACCTTTTACTTAATTAATATTTATTACTTCCAGGGCTTCTCATAGTTTTTTTTCTGTGATGTCGAATCACATAGATTTTTTTAAATTCACATGAAGTGAATGTACTTTTTGGTTAAAGGAAGTACATAATTTCATATCGGACTTTATCTCCTTCTTCATGGATGGTAAATATTAATCATATTTTCCATTCATGAAAAAAGAGATTACATTACAAGGCTGTCTGCGGCAAATCTTCCAAATAAAATGGCAGGTCTATCAGACCAGTGTGGAGGTACTTGAAAGAACCAACAGTTTGGGTGTAGAATTCGACAGCATAAAATCTCAGCCAAGATGGTTAGGTCATTGCCAAAGAATACAGGGCCCCAGAATGGCGAAGCAGATACTCTATGGCAAATTAAAGAACATGAAATAAAATCTGGGATGTCGAAAATGAACCTCATCCCATTTCATCCTGAAATTCATCCCATTTGGAAACTGGAATGGATAATATATTTTTAGCTTTGTTCCTCCGGAAGGGCTTTAATAGCCTCCAGTTTTCCGAACTTTTTTATTCCACCCTATAAGTATTTTGTTCGTTGCATCTTAAGTTCAATGTTTCGTTCTTATGTCTGTTTTTTCTCTGCTCTTCTTTGTAAATGTTTTTCTTGGCCTCTGTTTTGTTTGTTAGATATACAGTGGTGGACAAAAGTGTTGGCACAGCATATTGTTTTTATAATAAAAATTTATATTGTTAAAATACAAATGTAAAAAAAATAATCAAATGATTATTTTATACTTACAACCAAAAACTAAATTTTTCACGAAAAAAAAAAAATCTCAAATGGAATAGATAAAATAAAATTAAAATGAATATAATGTCAAAAATTGAATGGGTAAAAGTATTGGCACCTTCAAATGTTTTAAGGCCAGACGCTGATAAAAACTTGTTTCTACCTATGGAAAATTATTTATTGTGGTCGAATATTACTATCGCGTGGTTTTCTGATATGTGCATTGGTCGAAGTATCTAGAAACCAAATAATTTTAAATAAAATGGGTCGTAAGGGGCAGGAAAGTACAGTGACTGAAAGAAAAATAATAGTTAATTTGCATCGTGTCGGTAAATCATATTCTGAAATTGCGAAAGTAGTGAGAAAAAGTCGTTACACTGTTCGTAATATTATTAAAAGGTTTAATAATAGCGACAATTTTTAAAATATGCCATGAACAGGCCGACCATCTAAACTTACACAATTGGAAATACGAAACAATATTAGACAAATTAAAAAGGATCCTCATACCTCAGCGTCGGAAATTATTTCAATGATTAGAGAACAGGATAATAAAGATATTAGTGCTAAAACCGTACGGAGAGTTCTGCATCGTGCTGGTTATAGAGCAAGAGTTGCCAGAAAGAAACCGCACATTAACAGTATGTTGATAAAACTAATTGTTTTGGGAGATAGTAATATTTTCAAACGAAAGTAAATACAATATCTTTCATGCGGATGGACGATCTCTTGTCTGGAGAAAGCAAAATACAGAACTTGCGTTAAAGAATTTACATCAAACACTTAAGCATGGGGGTAGAAGTATCCTAGTGTGGGGATGTATGGCTGCAGGAGGCGTTGGAAATCTTGTTTTCATTGATGGAATAATGAACAAAACCGTTCATTTAAATATTTTAAAAAACAATTTACGACAAAGTGCTGAAAAGCTGAATATCGTCAACAGCTTCTATTTTCAACAAGACAACGATCCAAAACATACAGCTTATGTAGTAAAACAGTGTATATCTTAAAACGTGCCACATCAGTTAAACATCCCTCCTCAGTCACCTGACCTGAATCCTACAGAAAATCTATGGAATTGCTTCCTCCATCCAAATTGCATCGTCCATCCAAATGAAAGATATTGTATTTACTTTTGTCTGAAAATATTACTCTCTCCCAAAACTTATTAGTTTTATCAACATACTAGTTTGCGAACTGGAAGCGCTTTTTTTAGTTGACTTTGTTAATGTACATTAATCTTTCTGGCAACCCTTGTTCTATAACCAGCATGATACAGAACTCTCCGTAGGTTTTTAGCACAAATATCTTTATTATCCTGTTCTCTAATCATTGAAGTAATTTATGACGCTGAGGTATCAGGATCCTTTTAAATTTGTCAAATTAATTTTCTTTTTTCTAATTCTGTAAGATTAGATTGTCGTGGCATATTTTGAAAATTATCGCAATTGTTAAACCTTTTAATAACACGACGAACAGTGTAACGACTTCTCACTACGTTCTCAATATCAGAATATGATTTACCGTCACGATGCAAATTAACTATTATTTTTCTTTCAGTCACTGTAGTTTCCTGTTCTTTACTACCCATTTTATTTAAAATTACTTATTTTCTAGATACTGCGATCAATGCATATAGCAGAAGGCTACGCGATAGTGATATTCGACCACAATACTTTTCCATAGGTAGAAACAAGTTTTTATCAGCATTTTGTTTTAAAATATTTGATAAATATTTAAGTGTGCCAATACTTTTGTCCATTCAATTTTTGACATCATATTCATTTTAAAGTTATTTTATTTATTCCATTAGAGATTAACAATTTTTTTTCTGTGAAAAATTTAGATTTTGGTTGGAGGTATAAAATAATCATTTGATTAATTTTTTTACTTGTGTATTTTAAAAATATAAATTTTTATTACTAAAACAATATGCTGTGCCAAACTTTTGTTCCCCACTGTAGATTCTATAATGTTCTTAATTATGTAAACATTTAATTAGCACAATAATGAAATGAGAATGTTCCATCAGATATTCTACATTAATCAAGGATATTGTTATCGCATTAAAATATTAA
Source organism: Cosmopolites sordidus (assembly GCA_031761425.1). Lineage (NCBI taxonomy): Eukaryota > Metazoa > Arthropoda > Insecta > Coleoptera > Curculionidae > Cosmopolites > Cosmopolites sordidus. The sequence continues at coordinate 93,537 of JARFXV010001058.1, read as the reverse complement.
TTAGTACACTGGCATATTAATATATTAGTACAGTTTATTCCGTTAATAATTAATTAACAATATATCTATCCGCGTCATTAATAATAAAATTAAATAATTCAATAATGCATTATTTTCCTGTTAAATAAATATATCATCCGATTCGCGGGTATATGTTTACATAAAGTAGACGCATTCAAAATAATGTTCAGTCTGGAACAATGAATGATGAATAACCCTTTCATATCCATTAATAAATCCTGTCGATAGAACTGAAAGTTTAGAGAGTGGAAAACTAAAACATAAATCAACTTGATTGTTTTGAACTGTACGTTGATCATGCCTATTTTTTAATACCTCATCTATAACAACTGGCAACCAATTCCTTTTTTTTTGTTTGTTATACGAGAGATCCACAAAAAAAGATCGGATAAATGAAGTTAATTAAAGAGTTACAATAACAAAAATTAACCCTGAAAAATCATAATTAATATCGTGAGAAACGTAACAAATAATGTTAAATTTTCGAAGACAAACAACAGAGAACTAAAATAATTTCCCACCAACTATGGAAACGCAGTTTCTAAGAACAACCGAAGAGTAATCAAGAAAAGAAAATAAATATTTTTTACAAGTGAACAAAGACAATTAAGATGATTATGAACTAACAGGAAATATTATAAGGATGCAGAATAAACGTTTAGTGAAACAAAATTGCTACGAATACACGAATAAAGAGCAGGGTGAAAAAAAACATGGAAAGGGAAGATAGAATGAACAGTTTAGAAACTCAACGAGGTGTGAAGTGGGGCCAGATAGGATAATTAGCATCAGATAAAAATATGTAAAAATAACAATGTTAAATATTACCCAACAAAATAAACTTTAAAATGCTATAGTCTTATCAATTATGAATATTTTTATTTAATATTTTTAAACAATGTTGAAAATACATTAAATTTCATGAAAAACATCTTACTGTTCAATATGGCCACCTTTGGCGCGGATGATGGCATCAAGTCTTCCTATGAATGCATATCACGCTGCACGAATGTGAGTCTCTGGAATTCGTTGCCATTACCGACGAAGCGCTGACTTCAATGTGTTCAAACTCTTTTGTGCCGGTATTAAATCTCGCACTTTTTATATCTTGTAAGGCTTACTTCATATTTCAGTATGCGGCATACGCTTAAGGGCCGGTTCTGCAATGCAAGAATATATTACGTATAAGGTATACTTGGAATAGGCCCGTAAAGGCCGGCGCTTACGGGGCTTTGGGCTTTTACGGGCTTTTCAAATTTTGTTCCAAGTATAGCTTTCACCTGGTATATTCTTGCATTGTAGAACCGGCCCTAAATCGGACAAGTTCAGCTGGTTCGCCAGCATATTGCGATTTTCCTTCGAATTACGAATATTTCTTTTCAATTACGACGTAGAACGATATGCATCGTAACAATATCACAAACTAAAGTCTGTCAAATTTTCAGAGCGCTGTGATCAGCTGTCCGGCAGCTACAGCAGCGCGAAGTTGGTACCACTTTGAGTGACGGACCCTATATATATATATATATATATATATATATATATATATATATATATATATATATATATATCATCATCATCATCATCATCATCATCATCATCATCATCAACACCATCATCATCATCATCAGCCAACTTTCACGGTCCTAGGCTTTCCTCTGCCACTCTGGTCCAATATACTTAACGATGTCACCAATCTATCGTGCTTTCGATCTTCTTCGCGAACGTTTGCGATTCAGCGGTATCCACTCCAGGATTGTCTTGGTCCATCTGTCATGATGCCCATCCATCTGCCTATCTCCATGCATAATTCATTTTGAAGTATTGAAACTTGCAGAAACTGTTACGGCTGAATTGTATTACCAACAATTGGACAGATTACGTAACGAATTAGTGGTAAAACTGCCAGCTCTGGTCAACAGAAGAGGGGTAATATTGCAATACGATAATGCCAGGTCGCATGCCCCAACATTAACCCAAGAAAAAATAAGGTAGCTAAACTGGGAGGTTTGGCCATATCCCCCATATTCTCTAGATATAGCACCATCCGATTTTCATTTATTCCGATCTATTGAACATTTCCGAAAGAATAAAAATTTCAAAAATATCGATGATGTGCCAGCTCACCCAGAAACATTTTTCTTCAAGATTTAAAAATATATAAAAAGATATAAAAAGATTAAAGAGATTAGTTATTCAACAAGATAATAATAATTTATTGAATTGTTCAGACAATACAAATATGCATGAATCAAGTCAAAACAAGAGCATGCACAGTGCCACATTACTGTGCATACAAAGAATACATAACAATTAAACCTACAAATAAATATTTTATTCTTGATAAGCTATACAATTTAATAATGTAATAATGTATTTATTCAATCCCCACAGAATACAAAATATCCATGATTAAGTCGAATTGACAGAATTGACAGAATGTTCAGTGACACGACCTCAGAAACAATACATGATATGATTGTCATTCACAAATATATATTGTATACATAAGTATTGAATCTAATTTGTATAAGTATCTAACCTAATAAAATTGTGACTTCCCAGAAACTAATTTTCTAAGAAATTCGCAGACTAATTTTTTAAATTCTTCACACCCCTGTAGTAAACATTATGTTCAACTATCGTACAAGAATGTATTGGTAAAACAAGTCACTATTTTTTACGAATGCTACAAAATTTCGCTCAACAAAGACGACAACCTCCAAAATACATAGTGATGGTAGGGTCAAAATCCTGTTTTGTTTAAAAATTGGCTGACATGTTGCCAGTAGTGACACCCCACCCATCATTCGAATTATCTTTTTTGTATTTCGAAAACCCGCATCAGATGATGCGACCCACCCCAAAATATTAATCCATACCTAACGCGACTGTAGAACTCTGCATAGTAATATGAATGCACAGTATTCGTGGCACTAACCCGTTTCAACCTATAAACAGCATATGAGACAGCGGCTAATTTCTTACATAGTTCAGCTATGTGCTCATCCCAGCAAAGTCTGTTATCGAGATGAACCACCCAGAAATCTAGTACATGATGTAAGATATAGTTGAGTTGTAAATTGTTTTGAGGGTGGTTTTGTAAAATGGATCGAAACGTTAATGAAATGGTAAAAAAAATAAAAATTTTATTAATACAATTTACCGAAAAATCCCAAAAAACAATAGAAAAGAATCGAATGCAGAACCTCTCGCTTCTGTAAACAAATCCGTATAACCGTAGCCTTCGTTCGCATTAAGCTGGGTCCACACCAATAAAATGTTGCGTGTGGTTGAATTTACTGGAAAAATTTATTTGAATTATCTGGTGGATAACAGTTGGTTCGTGTGCGTGCTGTGCGGTGACAATATTTGTGTGTCAGAGCCTTTATATTGGCGCATAGTCACACTACATGCAACACATATAGCCAGCACAATGCAAGTTGTATTGATGTGGACCCAGCTTTAAAGTTGTTTTTTCTTTTGCAGAGCTACGAATTGTTTGTTGAAATTTCACTTGAATCTTAGAAAAACCGCTACTGAAACTTATAATTTATCAAAAAGAGTGTATGGCAATGAATGTTCATCGCGTACACGTGTTTTTGAGTGGTTTAAGCGTTTTCAAGATGGCCGAGAAGACGTTGAAGATGATCCATGCCCGGGTCGCACTACCACGTCAAAAACGGATGACAATGTCGAAAAAATCGGTAATCCGGTACGATCTGACCGGTTAAGTATTCGTGTGATTGCTGAAATTGTAGAATTGATGAAAATGTAGAAATAGGAAATTGGAAGAAGCGCCAATCGATGTACTAGAAGATCTCAAATTCACCGAGAGCCAAAAATGGAGAGCTCGAATGAGCAAATCAAAATTTAAAGCATTGATAATTGTTTTTTTTTTCGATATTCATGGGATTGTACACCTTCACTGGGTTCCTGAAGGTCAAACTATTAATCAACATTACCACCTTCACGTTCTTGCTGAACTCCGTAAAAGAATAAGGAAACAACGACCCGAACTGTGGAAGGACAAGTCATGGGTTCTCCACCGAGACAACGCGCCGAATCATTCCGCATTGTCTGATTCCAACATGGTTTCTAGCCAAGTACAGCATCCCAGGGTTAGACCATCCGCCTTGTTCGCCGGATCTTGCGCCGTGCCACTTCTATCTGTTTAGTAAGGTAAAATCGGCATTAAAAGAAACAAGATTTGAGTTGGTTGAAGCTGTAAAAGAGAAAGCTGAAGGCGTTCTGAAGGAGCTGACAGAAAAAGACTCTCGGTACTGTTTCGAACAATGGCAGATTCACATGGAGCGTTGTAGGGATAGAGCAGGGGTGTATATTGAAGGTGATAATAAGTAAATATGTATGAAATCAAAAAAAATGTTTGACAGCGTCAGTATCGTTATTTAATAGTCTCACCTCGTATATACGAGGATCGTCTGAAAATAATTCGGAGATAATTCACAAGATAAGGCCTGATACAAGTATGACCTATGACCAATTGACTATATATAACGCGTGACAAAATTGTTCTTTGTTAATTGATAAAAGTTCTTTGTTTCATAGGGTTCAATCTCGATGGACATACTAGCATATATAATGGATGGAAACCTTTTCAACCTGGCACGACTTAAAGTTGTATTAAAAATAAAGGAGCAAATGGTGCTGGACTTAACTAGCCTATGGTGACCGAAAGGTAATAAAAACCTTTTTTGCTGGCGAAAAACATTTATTTATTAAAGAAATCTTAAATACTAGTCAACAAAATAATTTCCATCATTTTCTAATACTTTTTGCCAGCGTAAAAGCAGTTGTTCGATTCCCTTAAATAGTCCTTTGATTTTTTATTGAAAAACTTTTCCAAGTGCGTTGTCGCTTCTCCAACATAGTTACATTTTTTGTGAGCCCTCGCGTTGTCGTTTTGAAGGATCCTTTTTTTGTTATTGACCAAAACTGATGGTTATTTTATGAGCTCTTGCTTCATTCGCTTGAGTTGTTTACAATACACTATCGCTGTAATGGTCTGACCAGATTCAAGCAATTCATAGTGTGAGATCCAGAAAAATCCCACCATACACAAATAAGGACCTTCTTTATTGTTAGTGATGGTCGAGGTGTCGGAATAGGTGCTTCTCCGGAAGCTAGCCATTGTCTTTTTCGTACAGGATTATTGTATAGAACCCACTTCTCATCTCCAGTTACATTTCCTCGCAAAAACGGATCGGCTTCATACCGAGACAAAAGAGACGTGCCGCGCCGCCAATTCACGAGGAAATCAAATTCCTTGCCTGTACAATTTTCCTATGCGATGAAGATGATCCTGAACTGTAGACCATGGACAGCCAATCTTCAGTGATAATTCCTCAATTATTTGACGAGAATCTGAATCCATGATCGCCTTCAGGATATCATCATCTAATTTGTGGGGTCGTCCTTTTCGTGCGGCATCTTTCGAGATTCCTATTTCCATTTTTAAACCATCTATAACACTTGTTTAGTTTCAAAACATCCCCATAAGTATCGTTAATTTTTTTTACTGCTTCCTTTGCATTCATTTCTTGATCGAACAAAATAGCATACAATGACGTAAGTGTGCTTCTTCTATTGTTGGTCTTGACATCTTTCCTCCTTGGTAGAACAAAAACTTTTTAACCGAAAAATAAAATTTACAACCAAGATTGAACGTAACAACAAAACTTCCGTGTTTGCGGGGCTATGTCTCGACACAAACTGACTGTAAATGAGTTCATCGAAGAGATTTTGATTACTTTTCGGTCCCCTTAATACAATTAAATGATCGCCGACTAACGATATGCGATCCTGCTGGCATCGTCAAGATCTGGATATACTAATTTTACTACATCTTGCATGATGTTTTGGATATGGAAGAGCCTTCCCCTCGATGGGTACCGCGCTTGTTACAAATCGCATTATACAGAGTTGAACAAACAGCATTATACTGAAGGTATTATACAGTTGGAACATTATTGGTTTAGGTGTATTGAATTCCAAAGGGCCTACGTTGAAACAAAAACGTAAAAAATTGCTTGTTTTCTTTGTCAGGCCGATAACTTTTGGTTCTAACTTAAGGTTCAGAGATTTCATCATCGACACAAAGATCAGTAAACAGAGTGAGAGTTGTACAAATAGACAAAAAACTTTGTATGCAGCGATTCGCGTTAAATGATTGAATATCATATATAATTTTACCGGATCGAACAAATCCGGCAAAGATCAGCGGTTACCGACGCAATAATAGGAAATACTTATATGAAATGGAATTGGATTGGACAGAATTGGTCGTAAGGATACACAGTGAGAGATAGACCAAAAATTATTATGAAATGGCGACCAAAGCAGGATACTTTTAGAAGCAGTATTTGAAACAAAACGAGATGGAAAAGATTTTTGAGAGAAGCATATATAATGCAGTGGAGTAGGCAATATCTCCTTATGTAACACAATCGAATGATAAAGTTATAAATAACAAAACCCAAAGTCATAAAAATCAATAAAGGCATTTTCCTCTTACCTACGACTTGTAGAACACATTCCGTTATCGCCTCGTGATCCAAAAAGTTCGAATTGGCGACGGTAATAACGCCGGTTTTCGGGTCGATATGGAAATTTTCGCTGTGCTCTCCAGTTAAATTATAAAATACTTCACCGTATTCGTCCGCATCCTTATCTACGGCCGTTACTTGTAGGAGAACGGTGTCGTTGGGGGAATTCTCGTCGATGGACACGTTGTATGATGTCTGCGTAAATACGGGATCGTTATCGTTGAGATTGATGACTTTAACTTGAACCAGAGCGGACGCGTTCAATTGAGGAACTCCACTGTCATAAGCGTATACCTAAAATTAACAAAATAATACAGATATTTAATTAGTTTGAATTTTATGACCAATAAGGTCACCAACAATAGGGTTTGTTGTGACCAACAGACTAGAAATTGAAGAGAAATTGAAAAGAAAAATATCTATTGTTGCTAGATACGAGGTAATCGTAAAGTAAATATATTTAAAGGTGAAAGGAAGGGAGATATATATTATTAAAAGTATTTTCAAGGAATCTGATATTAATATTATTTTAGATTAAAGAAGTAATAACGGTGTTGGATGAGATAATTAAGGAAATCATGGAAGAAATGAAATCAACACTTGAATTTCTAAATATGAAATAAGTAAAAACAGAACTGCGAAATATCCAGTGATTATGAAGTGGAGTGAGTGGTCTAACCATAATGTTGTTTATTATTATTCACGTATGGGCCCTGGTGGACCACGCGAAGTACAATTAGAGGCGTTTGTTGTCGTTAGCCTTCCTTTGCGCCTATACTAATTTCATTCTTTCCCTATGAGCTTTTTTCCTTTCGCCAGACTTTGTTCCAGTCTTCCTATATTTTTCTCTCTGGCCAACCTTCCAAATGTTAACCTTGTGTCTGAAACAGCCTCTATCCTGAATTTCATTTTATGTAATATTTGCTGATCTTAGATCTTCTTTAATAGCAGCAATCCATTTAATTATTTCTACTTTACTACTACTCCTATTTTCATAAAATTCGACTATTTGTCTAGTTAGCCTACTCGGATTAATCCGTTTTATGTGTTCGTAAAACTTAAGTCTTCTTTTTCACATATCGCTATGTATATCTGTGTATTGTTTGATTTCTTGGTTTATGATTTTTCTTTCCTTCTTTTCAATGTCCTCGATGTCTCTTTTTCTATTCAAAATGAGCGTTTCTGCTCCATATAGATATTCTGGCTTAATAACTGCGTTGTAATGTCTCAGTTTTGTGTTTTTAGATGTGCATTTTCGGTTGTAAATATTTTGTGTAAGTCTGAATACCGTTTCCATTTTTTGACATCTAGGCCGTTTTTTCCAACCCATTTTTCATCATTATTTCACCCAAATATTTGAATTGAGAGATTCGTCTGATGTTACCATATTTTGTTTTTAGAAATGGTGTTCTTAGTTTGTTGCAGGTCATGTATTGTGTATTTTCAAAAGAAATTTGGAGTCCTACCTTTTCTGCTCTGTCTGTACGATTTCAATCTGTTTCTGTGCCGTTAATACATCTTGAGTCAAAATTGCTAGATCATCAGCAAACGCCAGACCATCAATTTTGATGTTGGTTCTCCCCAGTTTAATGGGCTGGTCAATATTCAGGGCCGATTTTTTTTCACGCCACTCCTGTATTACTTTTTCTAGAACACAGTTAAATAAGAGTGGCGAGAGTCCATCCCATTGTCTCACTCCAGTTTTAATTTCGAAGAGCTCTGAGATGTCACCCATGAATTTAACTTTTGACCTTTCAGATCAAGTCCTTCTTTCAAGATTTGGAATAAAGATTCGCGGTCAATAGAATCATATGCTTCTTTTGAAATCCACAAACGTACAGACGCGATTTTTATTGTACAGTTTTTGATGTCTTAGGATCAACTTTAGATTCAGGATCTGTTCAGGGCAGGATCTGTCCGGTCGAAAACCTGATTGATATTCACCAATTTTAGGTTCTAACTGTCGCTGTGCTCTGTCTAGCAGACATAGAGATAGAATCTTGTAACAAACTGGGAGAAGAGATATCCCTCTGTAGTTGTTTATATCCGTTCTATCTCCTTTCTATACTAAAAAGTTATGTATATTTCAGATACACTAGAACATTTAATCCTGTTTGTTATGAGTATATATTTTATATCAAATCTGCTTAATATGGACAGAATCCTGCAAATTCAAGTACCGACAGAATCTTGAAAAATGTAATCCTCGTATTTCAACATTTAATGTACAGGTACCAGTGGCGGCTTGTGGGTTTTTAAAGTGGGAGGGCGTAAAAGAAAACAGTGTTGCTGAAGATTTTTTTGCTTTCCCCTTCTTCCTTTTTACTTTTCGTGTTGTTGAAACCCTATACAAGAGGTGAACCAGGAAAATGAGTTAAAGGAAAGAAACTGAACGGAAATAAAATATGGTGTTTTGCTCTGAAAAATTGTTTACTGTTATAAATGCTGGAGGGATGGCGCCCCAACGCCCTACCTCACGAGCCGCCACTAACAGGTACTTTCCTCCTATTTAATATTTATGAACAGGCACGGTAATGTACATATGCAACCATATATTATCCGAAAGATATGAGGTTATTTATATAGGAAGGCCTATTTTCAAAAAAAAGGTATTCAGGAGGGAATGGATAGCATATGTCGTATCTTTGGAACAAAACCTATGTCCCTAAGGGGAAAAAGTGCGTCATGTGATGTCGAAAATTCAAAAATGGACGGAAGAGAAACAATAGATGACAGTTTGAAACATCCTAGAATTTTCGTAATGTTAACTTACCGTAAAGGCTAATTCGATCGTTTCTTCATAATCGATTACTTTTTTGATTTGGACGATACCCGTGCCGTTGTTGATCTGGAAATATTCATTTTCGGGGTATATTGAGTATCCAGCGATGTCAGAATCCTCGTCGAAGGCTTTATATGTAGCGACTATCGTCCCAATCGGTAGTTCCTCTTTGATCTCCAAGAAATAGATCGGATGATCTACGGTCCACGGTGGGACAAAATTTGGTGGTGAATCATTCACATCCAAAATAGTAACGACTAGAAAGATAAAAATATTATTATTGCAAATTAAATAGAAAAAAAAAAGAATGACTTACCTAACAGACCTTGTCCTTGTTGCACAGTAGGTGCGGTAATATCAGTAACTAGAACAGGTATCCGAATTACTGCAGCCAAATCTCTTTGCAATGGACTAGCCACAAACACCTTCCCGCTATTTTTGTCCACCGAGAAAAACTCTTTGAACGTTTCTGATCCGGATACCTCAACCCCGTGCTTATCTAGGGCGGTAATTGGTTCAGTAGCAGCAAAGTTGAGAGCTTCGGATGTATTGACATCAGGATCGAGGGCGATCAGTGTATGAATGATGGTATCAACTGGAACATCTTCCATAACCTAAGAAATATCAATAGATACCTTACAGTCGTTTCCCGCGAGAAATGTTATCTTGTTACCTCTGCTTTTTGTGTTGCTGGTATAAAATAAGGCAGTTTGTCGTTGGTATTGATGATTTTGACCGTCAGGCTTGCTGTACCAGTCAGTGGTGGTTCTCCGTGATCTGTAGCAAGTATTTCGATGTTGTACGTGTTGCGACGATCGTAGTCTAGTTTGGAAGCGACTGTAATTACTCCTGAGGTGTTGTCTATCACGAAATCCTCATAAGCTCCTTTGGACAAGAAATATTCCAACTCTGCATTGATTCCGGTGTCGGCATCCGTTGCTTCTACTTTCAACAGAGTTGTCCCTAGAAAATTGAATTTGATTCCATTAGTAGAATAAATACTCAATCAGTGACAAAGAAAATTACCCAAAGAAACATCTTCTGCCACAGCTTCCAAATAACTTTCCTTGAGAAATATTGGAGCGTTGTTGTTAATATCCAAAACTGTAATATTAACAGTTGCAGTGGAAGTAAACTGACCATCACTAGCCTGCAAGAGAAGTGTACAAATTGTGACTAGATTAAATATATCCAACTAATAATATTTTTCTATTATCTAAACTAAAAACTAAAACTTATCTTAATCATAGTCTGTTTGGTAGATACATGTCCAGCGATGTGCTCCACAATACACTTATCACTCTTTTCATGTGATTGACACACGCACAGAATAAGATCCGGGCACCCTTCATTGCCACTACACTAATTCGAACGGTTTCAGTCTCTTCAGCCACCGAATAAGTCCGTTGTTGTCGAATAACGAATCACTTTGACATTTTCATGGCTTTCCAGCCTCTTTTGGTGTTTGCTTGCAAACCTCTTGATCTCATCTTCGACCTTAGTGCTTAGGCACTTTCAAGTCTAGATGGATGTCTTAATTTCGGATGTACTATGGGACATTGACGATACTGCTAAGTACTTTATTTTGGAACGTCTGAATGACTTTTATATTAGATTTCTAGGAGCATCTCCAAAGCTGGATGCCATAAGTCCATATAGGCTTCAGAAGTTGCTTATAAAGAAAGTGGTTTATTATGTATTGACAACACAGAGTGGAGCTCTAGTAGCCAATAAATTTTTGTGAATTTGATACCCAGTTGTTCACGTTTCTTCTTCACATGCGTTTTCCATCTTAGCTTGGCATCTAGAGTCATGCCCAGATACTTTTCTTCGTTCGCATGAGAGATTCTTTTCTGGTTGACTATCACTGGTATATAGTTAAATTTCCTGTTGGTGAAATTGACATGGGTCGACTTCGCCTCATTTAATTTAATGTGCCATTTCTTTGTTCAATTGGTGACATTGTTTACAGCTGTTTGGAGTTTGTTTGTAGCAGAATTAATTTCATTTCCAACAGCGGGTAAAGCAGTATCATCGGCGAATGCTGCCGTCACTACTCCACTGCTGTGCGGGATATCGCTGGTGTTCAGCAAATAAAGGACAGGTCCCAGAACGCTGCCTTGTCGCAGTCCAGCACATACCTTTTTAAGATCTGAATATTCTTCACCATGCTTGACTCTAAAGTGACGGTCAGTGATGCATGAATAAAGAATTTGGCTCATTTGTTGTGGTAGATATTTTTCCAGCTTGTATTCGAGGCCCTTGTGCCACACTCGGTCGAATGCTTGGGCCACATCGAGGAATATCGTTGCACATATATTTTTCTCTTCTAGTGCTCTCTCGATTACATCAGTGATTCAATGTACTTGATCTATTATCGAGTGCATATTGCGGAATCCAAACTGATGCGTTGGAATAAGATGCTTCTCCTCTATAATTGGTTTGAGGCGTTGTAGGAGCAGCTTTTTAAACAACTTGAATATAATCGGCAACAAGGATATTGGGCGATATGATGTTTTGTCTTCAGGTGTTTTGCCAGGTTTCTGGATCATTATAACTTCAGCAATCTTCCATTACACTGGCACGTACCTGATCCGTAATACAGCGTTGAAAAGATGAGCCAGTTTCATAATAGCTTTACGTGGTAACTCTCTGAGCATTTGCACTGTTATTAGGTCATAACCTGGGGCTTTTTTTGGATTGAGATGTTTGCCAATGGTTGTGTCAATCTCTGATGTGGTAATTGGTTTAATTGTCATGCCATCTCTATTGCAAATATCCGGGATTTCTTCCAAGCCAGTTGGTGGATGAGGCTGAAAAGTATTCTCTAGAGAGTCAGCGAATATTTTTGCTTTTTCTTCATCTCGCCGTGCCTTGTTACCATCACTTTAGCGGATTGACGGGTCATGGTTCTGTGGCCTGTTCAAAGATTTAGTCGCTTTCCATAGCGAGTAGTCAGAGCTTTCCTGATCTGTTAACTTACTTAGGTAATTCTCAAAGCCTTCATTCTTGATGGTTGTGATTTCATCTTTGTGCCGTTTACATAGTTTATTTAGCAGTCTTTTGTCATCCGGGGATCGAGTTTGCTGCCATGTTTTCCGAGTTTTCCTTTTTTCGTGTACCAGATCTCGAATTTCCTTGACGTAGTTCAATCGTGGTATTTCTGGCTTCAGTTTGGGTGTATTATTGTACGCAGCTTGCTGTAAATCAACCACTAGTTTTTCAGCATCATAGTCTAGCTGCTCTCTCGTCTTCATGGTTATATTTAGCTCAATTATCTGTTCAAGATCTGTTCGAAATCCATCCCAATCAGTTTTCCGGTTAGTAAAATACAGAGGCTGTTACTTGGTGATTATGTACTCACCTAGTGAGAGCACAATTGCTGAGTGGTCAGATGCCAAGTCAAAGCTTTCTTCAATGCTGACATATGAGGATGCAATGTTGCGCAGCATGAAGAAGTCGACCAAGCTTGGCACCTTGTTTCTATTAGTGGGCCAGTACGTTGGTTTGCCTGTTAATTGGACGTGGCAGGAATTGGCTCTTTGCAGCTATGTACAGTTGTCTTCCTTTCGGCGTAATGTTAGTAGAATCCCAGTAGGCGTGCTTGGCATTGAAGTCGCCTCCGATAATGAAGCGATCTCCTAATAACCTGAAGAAGCAAGTAAAATGTTCCTCCTTTGGTGACTTTCTTGCTGGGCAATATATTGCACTATTGGTGATGTCTTTAGATTTCATCTGGACTGTCACAGCTGTCGCTAGTATCTCAGGGTATATCTCATGGCATATTCAACATTTATGTAGTGCTTTATGTTTTCTTTGATTATCAATGCTGATCCGCCTTTTCCTGATAGGTCCGAGCGGACAGTGTGATAGACTTTGTATCCTCTTATTTTACAGTAATTTGATTTGGTCATGCACGTCTTTGAGATGAGAACTACATCAATTCTATCATTCCATAGGAATGTTTCGAGCTCATGAGATCTTTGTATCAACGCATTGTTATTCCAGGCTGCTATTCTGATTAAATTGTCCATTACTTCTTCCTATTAGCAGCAGCTCCCTTGCATCAGGCTCCTCCTGATCGTTTTTCTTTCGTTTGGTTTTACTGCCTATCGTAGTTTGGGCGAATGTATTATCCTCTGTGACAGGCTTTGTTACTGGTTTCGCTTTGATCGACTGAGTTGTGGGTTCTGGCACATTGAGACTTCTCATGTTTAGCTTCTGTTTGCGAACTGCGTCGTTCCTAATCTTTTGAAGTTCCTTGGCCACTATGCATCCTCGATAGTTGGTCGGATGTGCTTCATTGCAATTAGCACATTTAGGTGCTCGGTTCTTTGGATGACTGCATTCACTAGTTTTATGCTTTCCAGCACATCTAACACATCGTGGTGTTTTGAAGCAGTTATTTTAGATGTGCCCATAACCTTAGCATCTTTTGCATTGTAGGATCAAAGCAGATCTTTTCGTAGAGGTTCGATCTTTACTTCCATTCCCAAAATGGTTTTAATTTGATATACTCTCTTGATGTCTTCTTCTATATATATAAGAAAATTAGCATGAAGATATGGATGCGTCTCTTGGTGACTGTTTCTCCCCTTTTTTCTCTCTTTATGATGTTTACCTAATCGTCGATTAAGAAGTTCTTACTTGTTAGGTAATCAATCATTTTTTCTATACATGTGGGATCAATACCTTTTGCCATTATTTTGATCGGCCTGGTGTTTTTATCCTCATATGTGTAATGTTCTATTCCCGATTGTCTCAGGTAATCTTTCAGTTTGTGATACTCTTCGCCGGTAGGCACATTTACTTTATGCACTCCGTTTAAGATTTTGACTTAATATGTTCCTATTGAGGCATTATGCATTATCGCAATAATGTCTTCATATACTTTAATTTCAACTATGTTTATTGGAGGTGGTAGTGGTTTTTTTTTCGATTCCGACATCTTTGACATTCCCACCATTTGTGGTGGAGAGGTTTCAGGTGAAGAGTTCTCTTTTGGTTTTTTGCTACCTCTTCTTTTCTGTACTATTCACTCCGTTTCTTTCGCTAAATCTTCATCATCAGTATGATATGAAATTTTTGATACCTTAATACATCTCAATATATATATATATATATATATATATATATATATATATATATATATATATATATATATATATATATATATATATATTGAGATGTATTAAGGTATCAAAAATTTGATATAGAAAAAAAGAATGACTTAACTAACAGACAGAAGGATTTTCAGGGAGTACTTAGGAAAAAAAATGTGTTATATTGAAACCTTCGGTGTGAAACACTAAATTCGAAGAGATTTACCACTAAACACCGAACACTCGAAGAGATAAATCTCTTCGAGTTTATCTCATTGTTTTTTTTTAAATATAGTTAATCATAAAAATTGTAAGAAACAAGGAATATTGTGGTTCAGAAAGTGGTGAAAGGCTTTGTCGTAAGTGGTTTAGAAAGTTTGGTGAAAACGGTTTTAATCTTCGCGATGCATCAAGCAGATGGAAATGAATTATTGGCGCTAATTAAAAGCTATGGGCATAGAACAGTTTGAGAGTTCGGAAAACTTCTTGGGATCAATCAGTCAACAGTGTCAAGGTGATTTCGTCAACTTGGAATAGTTAGCAAGGATTCCCATGAGCTGTCGAAGAAGATTCTGTATTGAAATACAAAGAAATCGATCCATTTCTAAAGAGGATGATTACAGGTGATAACAAATGGATTATGATCAAACAGCGCAAAAACCAGTTTTTATCCGAAAAAGATTATGCTATGCATTTGGTGGGATTGGAAGGGAATCGTTTATTATTAGCTATTACTTGAAAAATAAATCATTAATTCGAAGAAATAGTGTTCACAAGTGGGTGAATTATAGTGATAAATGGATTAGAAGCGGCCTGGATTGGCCAACATAGTGTTCCATCCAAAATAGTGCTATACTGCAGGACTACACTTGATTTTGGCGATCCGATATAAACTTTTACAATTTGACTGAAATGTTTTGGTAGATTCATCTTTCTGAGCTAGCAGCCTTCGACTACCATTTATTGAGATCGCTCCAAAACAGCTTAGGTGAAAAAAAAACGTTACTTTCTTAGAACACTTAAAAATCAATCTGGATCAGTTCTTTTGTCAGAACTTCTACGAGCGCGGGATTATGTTGCTACCGGAAAGATCGAACAGAATGGCACAATCAATATTGATTATATGTAATTTTTAGTAAACAATTTTTTTCTAAAAAAAACGTACTTTTGTATCAACCCAAAATTTATTGGGTTATTAAGATTAGTTGCTGTGTCTGGTTGTTTATGTTTGTAAAACTTGTCGAATTGTAATTTGTTATCAGCTTCGTTCAATTCTTCGTTCAGACTCAACCAATTATAATTAAGATTGAGACAATTTCGGATAACCCTCGTATATGTTTACCTAAACACATCTTTCAACTCACCATTATAGTCAACGGGATGACATTATCGCTATCTCTGCTGACATCCAATCCCCTGCTATTTGCAATCCTCAACTTCCCCGTTTCTGAATCGATTTTAAACAGATCTTCGTCATTGCCGGCGATAATGGAATAGGTGACGTGAGAAGTCTTATCTGCGTCGATGGCTTTGATAATGACCTCAGGATCGAATCTGGTTGCGCCTTCGTTAACATAAACCATATAAGTTGATTGGCTAAACGTTGGTGGGTTGTCGTTGCTGTCAATTAACGTTATTTTCAATGGTACAGTCGATGTTTGACCTTTACCATCATCATCTGTTGCCTGAAAAGTATAATCAGTGTTACTAGGGATAAAAATTTCTTTAAGATGATGCTTACTATAAACTGAAGCTGATATTCTGACTTTGACTCGTAATCGAGGCAACTGGGCTCGCCCACGTGTTCGCATGGTGCCACTGTGACTGCTCCTGTGCGATTATTAACCGTAAATCGTTCAGCGCCGTTTCCAGCTAGTCTGTACACCAAACCGTTTTCACCAAATTTGCCGCTATCTCTATCTTTTGCCACAATGGTGATTACGAGAGTGCCAGGGGAAGCTATTTCGGATACCGTTGCTGAATAATTGTCTTGGTCAAATGTTGGTGCATTGTCGTTGATGTCGAAAACTGTAAATATAAATTTTTGATATCAATAACTTACTCAAATAAAAAAAATAACTGGAACTGGTTTAATAAAACGAAAAATTATAAATTTGTTGGTCTAAGTGCTTCGTTCCCTTTAGAATAATTTAAATATGGTTATTTCGCTACTTAAAATACCTTGCAGTCATAATTTCTTTAGAAATTGGTAATCTTAGTTTAGACTTGAATTGGTAGCTTATCTTAGACTAACGAGTGACCACCGTATAATACTTTTCAGAAGGCATTCGGCTTTACCCCAGACTTGAACTGACGAGACTGAGGTATGATTCTTTGGACAGGAATAGAACCTGCCACTACTAAATCATGTGTTGTACCCGGTGGCGGTTCGTGTTTTTTTTTTAAATTGGAGGGCGTAGAAGAAAATAGTGCTGCTGAAGATTTTTATTTGCTTTCCCCTTCCTCCTTTTTACTTTTCGTGCTATTGAAACCCTATACATGAGGTGAACCCGGAAAACAGTAAAATTTTGTATTGTTACTACTTACAAGGACATTGGAGGATGGGTTGCTTGTTGCACAGATACAGGAATGAATAGTAGGTACTTACCGTTTCCCGAAGAGTAAACCATTCAAACACTTTATTGTAACTACAAATCAATAGAGAAAATTCGAAAATGTTCATGAGAAGTTCGAAAAGTAAAAAAAAAATATCAAAGTTTTATGACAAAAAAGGGTTATTGTATACATAGGCAACTCGTCGTTCCCTAGTTTTTAAAGTGAAATTCCATTCGCCTGTTTTAGTACAAAATAATTTTTTCATTAACTTTAAAGAAACTGAACGGAAATAAGATATGGTGTTTTGCTCTGAAAAATTGTTTACTGTGATAAATACTGGAGGGGCGGCGCCCCAACGCCCTCTCCGTGAATCCTCTGAAACGCGTTACGGTCTGAAAAATTAGTACTAATAATTTTAAGTTTGACATTAAACGAAGATAATGTGTAAATTTTCCTTTTTTCTTGAAATGTATGGACTTTGGCTATCAAAATCGATCTGATATTGGGTATTCAAAAAAAAAACACGACGATGCGACGTTGTCAATTTTTAAGATCATTACAAAAACTTCTGACCGTTTTTCCGCGGAAATGGTTGCATTTTGGATACATGTCTTTGGCAAACTTTTTATTCAAAATAATATAAAGAATCGTCGGTTAAAATTATGAAAGTTATTTCGCTTATACACTGTATATCCGTGAAACACGTGGAACATTCCATGAATGTAATTCCATCCTCTGTATTTTCCCGTAATAAGCGCATGAAAAAAAGGGTGCTATTTTAATCGATTCGTGACTTTTAGCGCACCTTGTATAAAAATAAAAGCCAAATCTGCGGGAATCTAAGAAGCTTTGAAAAAATCATTATCGTTAAATAAAAAAGTTTAAAAATATTCAAAAAATAACGGAAATTTTTCACGCGCTCCATGTAAAAATTGTCCACTGTGCAATTTTTCATGGGTCAGGTTGGTTACACATAGTAGTACCGTTTCGAACGTGAGCGATGACGTGAGCTGCATTTAAATGCTGCTGCTGCTGCATTTAAATGCGCGATTTGCCTATAGACTGTGTAGAGACGCTCTCGAGACACGGTCTTTAGACAGTCTAGAGACACCGTTCTTTGTCTCGTCTAGCGTCCACACCACGATGTGAATTTCTCAGTCTCATCTTCGCAGTCCACCATGGAGGACGTTGTATTGTGTGGAATAAGTTCCTGCTTAGTGCTAATTATAAGTGAAAGAACGCGAAAACGTTGGTGGACGCGCGAAGGATCTAGGTTCGGTAATGCATTATTAAATAAATTAAGACTGGAAGACGCCAAGGGTTTTCGAAATTTCACCCGGCTGACACCTACTGTTTTGAAGATTTGTTTCTGGCGGTTGGAGGGATAATAATGAAGCAATATACAAAATTTAGAGAAACCATCCCAGGTTCTCTTCGAATGGCACTCACGCTGCGTTTCCTAGTAAGTAGAGACTCATTCACGAGCCTCATGTACCCCCTCAGAATATTATCCCATAAACAATAAGACGCATGGTAATCTTCAATTGGTTTTAAATTTTCTTGTTGGACCACATGTTTTTAAAAGAACTGTAACTTTAAGACAGACTGGGACGTGTCTAGACGCCGAGTGACGTATCTAACGTTGCATTCGTTCTTCCATTTCGATCAGGAGACTTTAGATCTGCAAATTTTGGTTTCGCAACAGGCCCGTATACGGGGATTGGTTTATAGACATGTCTACGTAGACAACCTGAGACACGTCTCAGAGACCAAAATCGCGCAACATGTGTACTAGTGTCAACTAGGTTTTAAATCCGACTTCGGTCGATACGAGGGTTGCTATTTATGTATATGGAATTGGTAACAGATGCTAGGCGCCATCTGACATAAACATCGTAAAGTTTGACATTGTTGAATGTAAACGTACTCAGATCGTTTTGTCATAGGGACGCTATTGGTGTTGTTCATTGATTTGAAAATTTCATCTCAATCAAAAAATAGAATAAACTCGTGGGAATTTTCGGGCAATGATACGACGACTTTCGACGTGAGTTGTCTTAAAAACAGTGCATCCATCAGCTAACTTCGACTTTTGGCGATGAAGCACCATCTAAAACCACTGTAAATCACTGGTTTAGCGAATTCAATCGTGGCCGTCGTTTGCTTAAGGACGAAGTTAAAGTAGGTCGTGCAAAATCGGGTGTTGTGCTAGAAAACATCGAACTGATAAAGCAAGATCGTCATGTGACATACCGTGAGACTGAGGCATCCCTGGGTATTAGTATGATAAGCATAACCAAGATTTTGCATGAACACTTAGCCGTGAAATCGATTTAGTGCTTGTTGGATCCGCATAATTTAATATTCGCACAAAAAAGGCTCTTGTCGATTGGTGCAAAGAAATGCTCAAAAAATATAATCGTGGAGCATCAAAACCCGTATATAACATCTACACAGGTCACGAATATTGAAACTATGCGTATGAGCCCGAAAGTAAACAGCAGTCGATTGTATGGGTCTTTCAAAATGAGCCAAACCTAATAAAAGTTGTTCGCGCAAGAAGCATTTCGAAGCAAACGGTCGCTTGCTTTTTTTTATAAGTGGGTATGTGGCTACAGTTCCACTAAAGAATCAGAACGGTCAATTCTGAATGGATGGTACACAACTATTTGTTTAACAGAAGTCTTTGAAGAAAAATCAACCAGCGACGCAGGATCATTCTTCACCATGACAACGCGAGCACTCACACATAGGACCAAACAACTCAATATTTGATCAAAACACTGAATTGATGGGTCATCCGGCGTACAGTCCTGACTTGGCACCCAATGATTTATTTTTTTCCTGCCCGTGAAGAATAACCTTCGTGGTCAACGATTTTTGACGCCAGAAGAAGAGGTTGATTCGTTCAAAATGCATGTTTTGGAGATACCTTAATCGGAATGGAAAAAGTGCTATGAAAATTGTTTCAAACGTATACAAAAGTGTGTCGGTCATCGCGGAGAACATTTTTAAAAATAATTTTTTCAATAATAAATATTTGTTTTTATTTATTATTAGCTGTACGAGGCTACGCGTTGTTGTGGCTCACTCTGGTTAAATGGAAAAGAAGGAAAACAGAAAGCACACGTTTTTAATATGTTTAATTTCACAATGCTTGTGGGTATACAATATTTTTTGTTGTTTCATTGTCTGTGCAGATATAGAGATTGTCTGGTTTGCCGACTCTAGAACACGCAACATATAACGTTGCTCATTAATTTTTTTACAGCAAGCCGCGTGCCTTTGCAAAGCTTTGGCTGGTTGATATTTCGCAACATGATAATTGGCACGCCGATTTTCAAATACAGTACGTGCAGTGGGGTCCCTGGGTATCCCTGGTAGATCGAGTGCATTCAAGAATTTTGTTGGATAATTAACCGCTTCATCTGTTTCCATAACAGTGCCGACGGACTTGTATGTGACAATACTCACGAAATGAACGCTATGGTAAACGACACAGCTCAATTCCAAAGCAATGTCACACGAAATAATTAAATCAAAATGAAAATAAATCTAAATCTATGAAAATTCAATTTAACAATACAATGGGAAATAAAATTTCAAAGCGATCGGTGAAG
The DNA here is from genome assembly GCA_031761425.1 of Cosmopolites sordidus. NCBI lineage: Eukaryota > Metazoa > Arthropoda > Insecta > Coleoptera > Curculionidae > Cosmopolites > Cosmopolites sordidus. The sequence continues at coordinate 72,890 of JARFXV010001058.1, read as the reverse complement.
AACTTTCGGAGATTTAAGATTTTGAACAAACGAACATTTACATTTTTATTTATTATATATATATATATATATATATATATATATATATATATATATATATATATATATATATATATATATATATATATATATATATATATATATATATATATATATATAGATCCCGGATATATAAATAGTAACCCTCGTATATATTGTCAGGATCCTTGGACAACCCTTCAGTTGGTTTCGAACGTTCAATTCGAGCCCGACTGATGACAGCTTATGACTTTGTTGACGTTTGATTTTTACGTGGAGCAGGGGAAGTATTTCCCTTGTTTTTTGAAAATTTTAAATTTTTGAATTTTAAATATTCTTTTATAAAAATATTGATACTTATTTTTGAAGAGAGTGAATTTTAAAAAATCTCACCTGAAACTGTGATGGTAGCAGTAGATGAAAGTTTTTGTTCGGTGTATATTTCCCTCGCGACAGCTAAAATGATAAACTTCCTCTGGTTGGGATCCTCATAATCCAACTGAGAACTGTTTGCAACACGAATTGTAACATCTGCAGATCCTCTTCCTTGTCGTGGTTCGATGGAGAATGCACCTGATATGTCGTTCAGTTCCAGAGAGAATGCAGAATTGTCACCCTGAAAATCGATGTTATTGTCATAGCTTGAATTATATTACAGGCCTACAAGAAAAAAATAATTGGTGCCTAGGATTTTAGAAGTGATTTTAGCTATATTTGGGGCGATAATTTAGATACGTCCATTAACTATCAATGTTTTTTTCAATTCAATACATTCAAGTATAGGTGTACACCACGGGCGTAGCCAGGATTTAGTTTGGGGGGGGGGGGGGGGGGGTTAGTTTGAAGTAAATAAAACAACAAAAATATACTTACATGAAATTTAATATCTATATATTTATCGGGAAAATTACGACATATTTATAAAGTTTTTAACTCTAAATGAAATGGTTAAATTAATTTCGTTCCTCTGCGCTAAATCTAAAACCATTAAAGAAGAAATCTTTGGCTTTTTCTTTTAAATATATCCACTACTTCATCTGCATGAATTTCTGTTCCATAGTGAATGTTCATGAGGGCCAAACCATTAAGTCTGTTTTCACTTGTAGTGTTTCGTAAATAGTTTTTCAGTGTCCTTAGGCTCGAAAAAGACCTTTCTGGGGTAGCAGTGGATACAAGAATGGTAGCCAAGATTTGTAGTAATGTGTAAATATTAGGATAAAGGTTTTTATGGCATATATCTACGCATTTCAAACTAGATTTCGGGGTAGGCGAGATACTTGTCATCACTGTTTTCCATACTTGAAGTTCTGCTTTAACTACTGATATGTTGCTTTTGGGAAGCAGTGACGAGTAGATGGAAATTGCTTCTTCAATTTCAGAACTGGCAGTAAAATTTGGAGGTAGCACACCAGATAATGCTGATACTACTTTACGATGTTTGGTAAACCTTTCAACCAATTGTTGAATTGTATGATCCAGAAATGGAATGAACAAATTAATTTTGTAATACGTGCATACATCCAATGCAGGAATGTTCGGTCTATTTAATTGTCTTCCGACGACGCGTGGCATTCGCAGTATACCACCATTTTCTTCCAGTAAAACCTTTGCGTCTTCATAGAGATGAAGATATTCGACGTCAGTGTTGTTTCTCAGGAGTTGTAAGACATTAATAACATCATCTACATGTTTGAATGCCGTGATAAGATCGATGTCAATTGTCTGTAATTGTTTTGATAGCGACAATGTATAGCTCATAACTTTTTGAAGAATCACTAAACACATCACAAAATCCGAAGATCGAAGCGTACTTAGCAATTGGGCGGCTTGTTGCGATGTTTCCTCATTGTGATTAAATTGGAGTTCTTCGAGAGCATTCACAATCGCTGAATAAATTTCCCTGAATCTTATAATAGCTTCATGTTTGTGGACCCACCGTATTTCACACATTGAGAGCAAGCTTTTTTGGTTACCGGGTAGTAGCTCTTGAATTTTTTCTTTCAACAAAGCAGTGCGTTGAGCAGAATGTCGAAAGTAGGAACCAATAGACTGCACAATCCCAATGCAATTTCGGACATTTGCTAATGAACATGAATCGGCAATAGCAAGGTTGAGAGAGTGTGCACTACAGTGTACATAAAGAGCAAGAGGACATTCTTGGCGAACATAAGCTTGGGCACCGTGCAAATACCCACTCATAGCTGCAGCCCCATCGTAACCTTGACCAACCACATGAGAACATTCAAGTCCATGCTTTTTCAGAGCTGTAATAATAAGATTTGCGAGGCCGGATCCTGAAACATCGATCGTTGGAATGTACTCAAGGAACATCCCTTTAAGTATATGGTGTTTATTATCTGTAAAATCAACATATCGAAGACATAACGAGACTTGTTCTACACGTGCGATGTCGGTGGTTTCGTCAGCCAGAATCGCAAATAGTTTGGCTTTCTTTACTTCTTCAATTATTTTATGTTGAATTAATTCACCACAAATGTCAATTATTTCGTTTTGGATCTGAGGGCTTGTGTACAGGGCATTCTTCTGTGAAGTATTCAAATGCTCAGCCAGATCTTTATCTCCAGACTCAGCCGCAAACCGCAACAGGGCTCTAAAATTACCATCATTCTGTAGTGGTTGTTCAGGTTCTGGTGATTCTGATGTAATTTGTATGCGCCCCGAGTCGATTTTACCTCTCAAGGAGATGCCTTGTTTGCCGCAAAAAATTATTGCTTTTACGATAGGGATTAGTTTCTTTCGATTCACCTCTTGTTGTCTCTTTCTTTCAGAAGACAGCTGTTCAGTGACCGAAAAAGCCTGCGAAGACATTACTTTTAGAAAGTTATCTGCCAGTTCTGAATTTCGCTTGTGGTATCCCGATTTCGCATGAGCTTCAAATATTTCTAGGGCATTTTTTCACTTACAAAAAGGTTCGGTTACCAACTGGCCGATCCTTTGATGACAGCCTTTTCCTTCATCAAGCGAACGTCCCATTACCACGCAAATTCTGCAGTATGCTCCACTTTTATATTCCGAATATGACAACCAGGGGAATCTCTCCAACCATTTCAATTGAAAGCGCAAGTTTCGTTTTGCGGAAATTGGAAACTTATAATCTCTGGGTGGGTTCCATGGCGTTTTTAAAATTTGGACTTTAAAATATTCATCCAAGATTTTTTTCTGATTCGCGTAAAAACCAACATCCAACTTAGCTACAGTTGTAAAATATGAGGTAACAGGCAAGCTGGCCTGTTGCAGACTAGATGTAGATTCGGCAGTTAAAGGTCACATGGCATCGATTTCGACATTCGGTATTGTGATTGAGGTCGAGGTCGAGGGTCCGCTTGTCATCACAGTCTTCTTATCAGCATGCAAGGTAACTGAAGCTTTGATAGCTAAATCAAATTTTGTTTCTTTATTAGAAACCCCTTGACTACACCACTTTTTCCAGTAGTCCATACCTTTAGTTTATCACCCTTCCTTTTTTTCCCCTCCATTTTTCGACAGTAATAATGATTCACGTATCTATCCTTAACAAGATCACCGAATAACACTGCACTAAAATTACTCACTTACACGGTACACTTAATTCTCTTCACTATTAGTTCACCACTTTTCACTTATATTCGCTTCGAGTTCGCATGGAACAATACTGCCGCAAGCGCGGTCACGCGCCGCTTATATAGCAGCCCAGTAGTAGCCGTCCAGAAACTACCACAAACTTCCACAAAGCTCCGCTCATTCCGACCGAGGGGCGTGGCGAATAATCGAGAAACAACGCAAAGTTTCCATACGATACAAAATAGTTCGACTATTCGACAAGAGATGGCGTTACTGTGCGCAACGTCCACTAGTTCGGATATATATATATATATATATATATATATATATATATATATATATATATATATATATATATATATATATATTCTATTCAAATGTAATAATTTAACTCTCTTCACTCCTCGTATTTTTTCGGTATAATATTAGGTAATATTTGGCCCCCCAAACCCCCTCCCCCTTGGTTACGCCCGTGGTGTACACCCACCAAATGCACATTAAACATCCTTGCTTCATATGCCTCTGGGATAGCAAAAACAAAACACACCACTGGGTTAGAAAATATTGGTCTAAGGGGAAAACATGGACGTTGGGGAAAAGAATGTTATTAACGACTCCTTAGTTGGACGAGAGAAAGTCATCTTTCCTCCATTGCATTTCAGCTGGACCTAATGAAGCAATTTGTAAAGGCTCTTTATAAGAATGGATCATGCTTTGCATATATAGGAAAAAAATGCCTCAGTTGAGTACGGAAAAAATTAAAGCAGGAATATTTGACGGTCTACAAATAAGTTAATATACAGGGTGCGGCAGAATGACCTCCCCGATTTTAGTTGGACATAGCTGGTATCGGAGTGGGGGCGCCGCAGTTGTGAGTGCGTCGAGGCACGGCAAGACACATGCCGTTTCCAGTAGGCATCATGGCTTGGTTGGGAGTGCACCGCGCATTCGTCGTCGAGGAGTTCATTAGAAATGGCGGTTCGCCGATATTGACGCAGCGTGCCTTTCGCACCCACTTCGCACTTGGGCGACATGACCGTTCCTGACAAGACCGATGTCGTTCCTGATAAGAAAAGCATTGGTGTTTGGGTGTCAAACTTCAGAGAGACAGGTTCGGCATTAAAAAAGAAACCTCCTGGCAGACCTCGAACCGTAACAGGACCGGAAAATGTGGCCGCTGTCAGAGCTTCGGTTGAGCAGTCACCCCGGCGATCTGCACGAAAACTCGCGGCAGCGCTGCAGTTATCTGACCGAAGTGTTCGCAGAATTCTACACCGAGATCTCAAAATGCATCCTTACAAAATTGCAGTTACACAGAAATTGTCTGAAATGGATTGGGAAACCTGTAGAACCTAGTGCCAACAGCTTCAAAACCTTCCTCGCGGAAACGCTTTGATCTTTACGGATGAAGATCATTTCCACCTTTCAGGTATGGTCAATAAATAGAATTTCCGTTACTGGGCAGAAAGTAATCCTCGAGAACTTCACCAACGCCCACTCCACATCCCAAAGGTTTCGGTATGGTGCGCTGTTCACGAATTTGGAGCATGGGATCCGTACTTTTTTGAAGAGAATGGTGTCACTGCAACGGTGACTTCTGATCGCTATTGCGCATTACTGGAGAATTTTCTCCGGCCCAGATTGGCTGATCTTTATAATCAACATGGGCAAGAAAATGAGTGGTGCCAGCAAGATGGCGCAACAGCCCACACATCTCGTCGTTCACTTGAAATTGTAAGACAACTGTTTCATGGACATGTAATCTCCTTGCGTCGCGACAATGGCTGGCCTCCTCGTTCTCCAGATTTGTCCCTGTGCGACTTCTTTCTGTGGCGCTATCTTAAGTCGAAGTTATACCAACGTTGTCCACAAATTTTAAAAGCACTTAAGGAGGCGATAACCCAAGATATTGCGACGATTCCCCCTGAAATGCTACGTCGTGTAATGGAAAGCTACCGAGAGATGCTCAATCAATGTATCGATAATGGAGGCCGCCACTTGAGTGATGTCATGTTTAAAACATGTTAATTTAAAACTGTTAAAAATTTCAGAAATATATAGGTTTGTTTTGCATCTTTGTTGGTTAGGTTTTTATTAGAGTTCCAAATGGGGGAGGTCTTTCTGCCGCACCCTGTATTAAGGATCCCGTAAATTCAATCCTTGTAAATTCGATGAATGAGGCTGAGCGACAAAGCTGAAAACTATGTTGAACTGATAAACAGGACTGCTTAACAGTTTCATATCCCTTGGGTCTAACATAAGCATTAAGGTGCACTATTTACAGAGTCACTTAGGCAGTTTTCCTTAAAATTTAGGAGACGCCAGTGAGGAACAAGGTGAAAGATTTCACCAGGATATTAAGACTATGGAGGATCGCTACCAAGGTAGATGGGATACACACATGATGGCAGATTACTGCTGGAGTTTAAAAAGAGGCTGTTCCAAAATACATTCAAGAATGTCACGGAAAAGAAGCTCGACTTTTTCCTCTATCTTTATATATAATAATATTTGTATAATGTAATAATAACAATTTCTGTGTTTTGTTGTTTTATTTGACCCATGGATTTAACGTATAGTTCACTAAAATGTTATATCTAGAAATTTGTTCCTAGGCAAAAATTAACGCCATATTTGAATTCAGGGCATCAAATTCGTACGAAATCAGCTCCTAATATCCCGGTACCAAAACAACCGTTGGCCTGTGTATTCTTTAAGGGGTTACAGCCACCACTTTGAGATTTTCAAAAAATCTAATATATTTTTTTTTTGGCTAGATAAACTGTATACATTTAAGAATATTTTAAATGCTTAACCATTTCAAAATCCAATTTTTTTTAGAAGTTATAGCGACTAGAAGTGAGCGCGGTAGTGAACGGACCGGCTTGAGCTGTTAAAGCCTTGACAAAGGGTATTGTTCTTTTAGTCAGCCCTTTATAACAATAATTCCTTAGGGGAAGTCTAAACGCTGTCATTTGGTCTATGGATCCAAAAGTGCATTACAGTGGCGCAAAAATTGTTGAAATTGCATCTTATATTGCAGCTAGTATATTTAATGATGGACATACTAGTGCAATTACAAATGATACAATTATTAAATCTTGTAATTGGCCCAAGCGCTGCGATTTGCCGAGAACTTGGATTCTCAACGAATCTATATCTATAGCCAACTTGAGAGCCGAACAGGAAACTAAAAGACGCCACGAAATTAAAAAGAGCTGCTCAAAAGGAGTCGGAGAACATTGCGGCAACAATGGAAGACCTCATGTACGGTCCAGGAATGGCTTATTGATGGTAATTAAAAAAATATTTGATTTTAAAATGCCGACGCCGTTCTGTTTGGTCTTTTGCGTTTTTTTCGTAACTACATTTTTCAAACTGGTGTACAAGATATCTCAAAATTAAAAATTATAACACATATTTTTTGTAATATTATCTAAGACAAAGCGTAGGATTTTTTAATTGGGTGCCACATTCATACATTTTTTAAATTCAAAATTTAAATAAAAATCAGATTTTTTTCAAACAGCTGTCATTTCTACAAAAAAATAAAAAACTCCGTATGCTACGTCTTAGTTACTACCTTTCCAAATAAGAAACAAATATGTTTTTCAGACCATGCCTGAGGAAATAATTACACCATCAACAAGGATTTTCAAAAGAGGGTCCTACTTGATGGCTCATATCTCCGTTATTTTTTAATAATTTTTATTCGTTATTATTTCAAATTATTCAGAAAAGTACTATGTATATGTGTAAAATAAAAATTACTTGATATATTTAATAATTGCGTCAAGGTAATGTAATTAACCCCTTAAGACATTATGCTTAGAGGACTTAAACTTCTCAATGTTATGATGCTAACATGGTTAGCGAAACGCTCGTCGAGAAGTTTAATAAAAAAAAGTAATTTGATGTTATGTTGTAAATCACTTTGAGTTTAGTGTCCCACGCCAAAGGTTTTAATACAACAATTGACCTTCCTTGGTGTTCTCCTTTCTGGTCCAGCCACTTGCCTTAACCATCTTATTTTTTTGACCTTTCGTAGTGAAGTAATTGTTGGAGTCACATAGTTCTCTCAGTTCTGGACATGATATTTCTACCTATATGTCAACTTTTTCTTTCATAAATTCGTAGTAATTGTCTTTCCCTTATTTCGAGCTATTATTCTGCCTTTACATTCATTATTCATAATATATATATATATATATATATATATATATATATATATATATATATATATATATATATATATATATATATATACTGCAGAAAAATACTGAAGAAGTATTTGTTAAATAACTTGTTGGAGTTTCTTCCTTTTAAATAGGAAGTGTCTTTATAAATAAAATGTGGCTTACCATTACAATTTCAGAACTAGAAGTACACAACCTTCCTTTAATTTTCTAATATCCACGCGACTAGTGATTTATTTAAACTTAGGAATTTTAATTTTTTTTGTTGAATTATTTACAGGTGGTATCATTTGTTACCAAAAATATTAGTAAAATTTCCCCTAGATTTGTCATCGTGTAAGAGTTTTATTAGTTTCTATCTATTAGCTTCTTCCCGAACAAAAAAACATATTTTAAAAGCTCCTCTTAAACACACCTTATTATTTAAAATAAATAATTTTCGTTATTTGCATTTAATCGACAATATTTTTCATAAAAAATCTACATGCCCTTCTCTTCTTCTTTTTTCCTTCCATAGTATTTGCTCTGATGGAGTTATTTTAATTTTTTTATTACTTTTGTTTGAAAATATTGTAGGACTGGTCAAATATTATATTTATTTTCGTTAGTAGTGCAAAACTGTGTATATAATTTAAAGGAATATTTGTAAAAACTGAAGAATAATTGAAACTGAAACTATTATTTATAAACTTATTTATAGAAATTTAACTAAAGCATTCAAAGAGTGGACCAGTCAAAAAACAGAAATAAACTATAACATCTTTTTGGAAGTAAGATAAGAAACGTTGAAGCTAATTAGACAAACTAAAAGAAAATATGAAACCAATCAACTTAATGAAATAGAAAATGATTTCCAAAAAAATAACACCGTAAATTTTTACAAAACAGTTAAAACTAAATTCACAGGCTATCAACCCCAAAGTCTTTGCTTCTGAAAGGAAAACGGACAATTAGCTCTAAATAACCAATTGACAATTGCAAAGAGCTTGCCAAAGATTTTGAACACCTACTAAACTGTCCTGAGCTCTTAAACAGATTACAAACATTAAACCCTAAACAAACAAACCTAGATTCATTACCACCGAATGATGATGAAATAATTAGGCAAATTAAACGACTTAAAAATAATAAGGCTTCTGGTGAAGATGGAATCACTGTTGCACTTTTAAAATCCGCTGGTCCAGGTACAATCAAGGAAATAACTAATATTCTACAAGTTTGGCGAACCGAACGGATTCCGGAAGATTGGAAAGATGCTATAATCCATCCACTACATAAGAAAGGAGATAGAATGGATGTAAAAAACTATAGAGGGATATCTCTTCTCCCATTTCCCATGTTTTCAACCGGGCAGATCAGGCCTGGAGCAGATCCTGAATCTAAAGTTGATCATAAGACCTCATAAACTATACAATAACAATCTCGTCCGTACATTTGTGGATTTCAAAAAAGCATATGATTCTATTGACCACGAATCTTTATTCCAAGTCTTGAAAGAACAAGGGCTAGATCTGAAAACTCTGGCAATTATTAAAGCAACACTAACACAAGGTCAAAAGTTAAATTCATGGGTGACATCTCAGAGTCTTTCGAAATTAAAACTGAAGTGAGACAAGGGAATGGACTTTCGCCACTCTTATTTAACTGTCTAAAAAGGTAATACATGAGTGGCATGTAAAAAAATCGGCTCTGAATATTGATCAGTCCATTAAACTGGGGAGAACCAACATTAAAATTGATTGTCTGGCGTTTGCTGATGATGAACCAGCAGAAAAGGTAGGAGTCCAAATTTTCTTTGAAAACACACAATACATGACCTGTAACAGACTAAGAACACCATTTCTAAAAAGAAAATATGGTAACATCGGACGAGTCTCTCAATTTAAATATTTGGGTGAAATAATCATGGAAAACGGGTTGGAAAAAGCGGCCAATAAGGGTAGATGTAAAAAAATGGCAATTGCATTGAGACTTACACAAAATATTTACAAGAAAACATACATATCTAAAAACACAAATCTGAGACATTACAACACAGTTATTAAGCCAGAATGTCTATATGGCGCAGAAACGCTCATTTTGAATAGAAAGAAAGATATCGAGGAGAATGAAAAGAAAGAAAGAAAAATCATAAGAAAAATCTTAGGCCCCAAACAAATAAATAGCACAACATACCAACTTGGAGAAAACCAAGAAATCAAACAATACACAGATATACAGAGCGATAAGACAAAAAGAAGACTTAAGTTTTACGGACACATAAAACGGACGAATCCGTAGTAGAATAATAGAGCTAAAAATAGAAACAATTAAATGTATTGCTGCATTTAAAGAGGACCTAAGATCAGCAAATATTAGACAAAGTGAAATTCAAGATAGAAACTGTTTCAGACACAGGGTTAATGTTTGTGAGCTTGGCCAGAGAGAAAAATGTGGGAGGACCGGAACAACTTGATCTGATGAAAGGAAAAGAGCTCATAGTGAAAGAATGACATCAGTATGGGCGCAAAGGAAGGCTAACAACAACAAACGCCTCTAACTGTACTCGTGGTACCATACGTGAATAATAATAAGAATAATAATAAAAACTGAAAAAATCCAATAAACGTATGTCGAAATTTAAGAAAGTTAGTGATTTCATGTTAATCATTATCAACATTAGTGTTTAGTTAGTGATTTCATGTTAATCAAACCAACCAACGAGTTGGTTGTCTACATTTATAGGTCACATATTTTGGAAGTAACCGAGGGCTCTGTATATTATGATGTTAGGATTAAGAAAATATAAATTTTACCTCATCAGGATCGGTAACTGACATATCCAAACCAGGCAGCGCCGAATCTTCGGAAATATTCTCAGGAATTTCCACAAAATACTCGCGTTTGTTAAACGTTGGTGGTTCATCGTTGACATCAAGTATTTTGACGAAGGCTTGTGCGCTGGTTACAGTTAACGGATCGTTACCTCGAACACCTTCCACCACCTCATGGGCTCTGATTTCAAATTTGAGGAGTCCTTCCGGATTGGATATCGCCTCTTTGTCCACTGGTCTGGCTGTGTGAAGCTCCCCTGTCATCGGATCCAAAAGAAAATAATCCATAGGATCTGAAAAAATGGAATGAAGATGATGCAAATATTATTTTCATCATTCCTCAAATTTGTATTCATTTTTAAAAATAAATGACGGGCCTTTTAAATTGAGCGGTTTTTATAGTTCTTGAATAAAACGCAGATGGCGTTGTGAATTTGTCTAGGTCTAAGATAATATATAAGAAGGTATTCTAATCTTGTAAGGGACGATAGAAAATGTGTCAAGCGGTTCCACCACCACAAGTGTGGCCGAGGCATCAATTTAAACTTTTTATGGCATGCCGACTTACAGTTTAGGGTTCAAATCCTCTCCATTTTTATTAAAATCATTCTATGTTATTAATTAGTAACATCTGGCTATATACCCGGTCTGTAAATACGAAACCCGAATTTGCTCATATATTGATCTAGTTGTCAATGTAGTTACCGTTAAACCGCGTTATTGGCGCCATTTTCTTGTTGACTTCTGACAAAGATTTTCAACTAACAATAATATAAGTTGCATATAACAATATCGTTCGTAATAACATTGAAAATATCGAATTTTGTGTCCGGACACTACGATTTGCGGACAGAATTGATTTTTTGTTACCATTTGAAGAAAACTGCTATATAATCGCATCGAATGCTTGTCAAAGCTTACGGTGAGCATGCTCTTGGTAAATCACAGTGCTTTGAATGGTTTAAAAAATTCAAAAGTGGCGCTTTTGACGTGAGAAACGAAAAATGCGGAAGACCACCGAAAAAGTTTGAAGACAGTTAATTGCAAGCATTGTTGGATGAGCATGACGCTCAAATGCAACAATAACTCGTGGATCAATTAAATGTGACACGAGAACCCGTCTCTATACGTTTGAAAATCATGGGAAAGATCCAGAAGATGGGAAAATGGGTTCCACATGAACTAAATGAAAGACAGTAGGAAAACAGAAAAACCACTTGCGAAAAGTGGATATATTTTAAGAATCCCAAGAGTAAAAAATCATGGCTAACTCCAGGCGAACCATCGACTGCAAGGCCGAATCGCTATGGGCGGAAGATAATATTTTGTGTTTGGTGGGATCAGAAGGGCGTGATTTATTATTAGCTGCTAAAACCTGGCGAAACCGTTAAGACTGAACGCTACCGACAACAAATGATTGATTTGACTCAAGATTTGCGTGAAAAATAACCAGAATATCAAAAAGGGAACACAAAGTGATTTTGCTTCATGATAATGCACCATCACACACAACAAAACTGTCCAAGGACACTATTGAGGCATTTCGTTGGGAAATATTTTCTCATATGGTTTACTCACCAGACTTGGCTCAGTTCGATTACTACTTATTTGCATCGATGGGACACGTACTTGCTGAATAACGCTTCACTTCTTACGAAAATGGCTCGTTGAATGGTTTGCTTCAAAAAACCAACAGTTATTTTGGGGTGGCCCCCACAAATTATCAGATAGGTGGGAAAAATGTATAGCTAGCGATGGGTAATATTACGAATAAAATATTTTTATCATTTTCATACAATAAACATACATACATTTTTTATACAAAAATTCCGGTTTCATATTTACATACCTGGTAGTTGGACAGTTTTACCTTTAGCTAAGAATATCGTCATTTACGGTTCTTGAAGTGTACACATGCGAACTTCAACTAAAACCGCTCGGAAATTATTGCATTAAATTTATGTTTTTTCTGTATATCGATTCTTCAATGTTATTGTTTTTTTTATTGTTCAATTTAAAAAAAGATATGTTTGATGTACAGTTTTTATTTTACGAGGGTGAATCAAATATAAAACGGAATTGTTTTATACATATTAATTTTAAAATAATACAAAAAAATATCACTGATCATTTTTCGACGTAGTCTCCTTCGCGCTCTACACATTTTTCCCAGCGGTTTGACAGCTTGTAAATTCCTTGCTCGTAGAAACTTTGAGTTTTGGTCATCAGCCAATCGCGCACGAAGTCCTCAACATCTTGATTTGATCGTTGTCGAATCGTAATCCCTCCAAGTGCATCTTTCAAGGGTACAAACAAAAAATAATCACAGGGTGCCAAATCTGAGCTGTATGGTGGGTGTTTAAGGGTTTCCCAATGCATATTCTCCAGTTTTTCCTTCTGATCCACTGATTCTGATCATTCTGATCTTCTGATTCCACTGATTTTATTGAAGCCAAGATGATTTTTGATGATTGTGTCAGCACTTCCAAAGCTAATACCCAGCTTTCAAGCGATTTCATGAATACTGAGCCTCCGGTCACCTTAGATAAAGTCACGAACTGCACCAATGTTGTCAGCAGTAACACTTGACCTGGGACGTCGATTATGACTTACATTTTTCACAATTAAACTTCTTAGCCTAATCAAGCACTTGGGTCTTAGATAGGGTTTCGCCCCCATACTGAAGCTTCAACTGAGTTAATATTTCATTTTTCGCGTTTCGCGCCCTCCATCCACCCGAGATTATTTTCTAAAATAATCCCGAAACTTTACTGTTGTTAGATGGGATAAGGTTTCCGTAGTCGTAACGCTACTCACAAAACCATAATCTTCTCTTCCATTGGTGTTTCCGCTGCTTGGCCGCCGGACGGGGTGGGCCAAGCGCTTCGCACCACTCCCCTCTGGGGGACAAGTACCAGAGGGGGGTGTAGTCTTAAGATATTATTTTTATTTGCCGATGACACTGAAGGTGTTTCGGCGTAAATTATCTTTCTTACCTTTGTACCTGTAAGAGAAAAACTTCCACATCACTTTTCACTAATTTCCTTTTTTCCAAACCGGGACGTGGCGTCCCTTTACCTCGATGTTGATCCCTCGTTGGGCAGCAGTCAACCTAGTTCTCCAAAAGTTGGAGTGTCGGTCTTCTGTGCCGTCTGCCACCCAAAGCTGCGAAGTCTTCCGGACGACTTGGGTGGTCACGTATCTTCAGGAAGGCTTTCTCTGCCTTTTCTTGCATGCACTGCCTAAAGGGAGTCCACATCATCTCTCTGTGTATCTGCACATTGGAGATGTACCAGGGGGCATCGAGAGCTAGTCTCACTAGCTTGTTCTCGTAGCTTTCCAGTTTCTTGATGTAGGATTTTGCCGCGTAGCCCCACGCGATCGATCCATACATCATGACGCTTCTCACTAATGATCTAATCATTAGGATCTTCAGCTTCACGTCTAATTTGCTGGTTCTGCAAATTAGCGGGTAAGCTATCTTCGCAACAGCCACGGCTTTACACCGTGCGTTCTTTGCATGTTGCCTCCATGACATCCTCTTGTCGAAGGTGACACCTAGATACTTTACAGTATCTTTCCATGTCACTCTTTCATCTTCGATTTCCAGCTGGTGACCGGGTCTGCTCATTCTCTGCGTGACGTAGATAGCCTGTGTCTTGGCGAGTTAATATTTCAGATGGTTTAATGCCTTTCTTATAGCTGTACTGACAAAAGAACTGAGTGAAACAGCTCACTGAGCATTTCCCCCACTCCTAAGATATCGCACTACAACTAGATTGATAGCCTGCTCGTGATTGGCTGAGGAAAGTAATTGTAAAATTCCGGTTTATATTTGATTCATCCTCATACTAATTATTTAGCGCTAGAGACTGAAAAAATAACTTGTAACTTCATAATTATCAGAAATTAATAACAGAATAATTTTAATATTATTTTTGAAAAAAAAATATAACGGTGAAGATTTGAACTCCAAACTATAAGTCGGCACGCCATAAAAAAATTAAATTGATGCCTCGCACACACTCGTGGTAGCTGCACTGCTTGACATATTTCCCATCGTCCCTTACAGGATTTGAACGTCTTCTTACATAATATCTTACCTAGGTATAGTCTCATTTGAGAAGTGTAATGTATGACATGTAAAAAAATGGAATTGTATCCAATATAGCAACGCGTTAAAATTGTTGAATTATTTTATGAAAATGAGCGTGATGTCAAAAATGTTTTTAGGAAATTACGTGATATTTACGGTTTGCACATTCATCCATCTAAAAGCACTATCCATTCATTTTTCAAAAATGTCAAGAAACTGGTTCGGGAGAAGATAAAAGAAGAGCAATATAAAGTCGTAGTGGTCATTCACCAGAGCATATTGATTTGGTACCTGAACGTATTGCTGAAAACCCAGAAAATTCCATTAGTCGACGTTCATAACAATTGGACATAACATGGGATATTTTACAAAAGGATTTAGCTCTGAAGGCATATAAGGTTCAAATAACATAGGACTATAGTTACTGGATCATTCAAAACGTTGTGTATTTGTCATTGGATCAAAGAACAAACAATCTTTTCAGATGGTGAGCACATTTTGAAATTGTTCACTATGTTAATAAACAAAATTGCCGCATCTTGGGTGAGAGAAATGCGGTCTTGATTCATGAAAAACCTTTGCATCCTAAATGAGTCACTGTTTGGTGTGCATTATGGTCAGGAGGTGTAACTGGGCCGAATTTCTTTTAGAATACTGCTGGTGAAGTTATAACTGCGAATAGTGTTCGATATCGTTAGACAACTGGATTTTTAGGAGCTGAATTGAATAATATTGATATGGAGGATAAGAGGTTCCAACAGGATGGTGCTACATCTCACTCTGCTAATGAAATAATTAATTTATTGCAAGAAACGGTGATCTTAATTGGCCACTAAAATTATGTGATTTGACACCGTTGGACTATTTTCTTTGTGGTTGCGTGAAAAGCCAGGTCTATAAGAACAACCCACAATCGATTCCTAAATTAAAGGATGAAAGTATTCGAGTCATTGGTGAGATAGAGCCACGGTTATGCCAAAATATTATCCAAATTTTTGACAAAAGAGTGGACTTCTATGGAGCTGCAAGAAACCATTTGACAGCTATTGTCTTTCGTGTGTAAAAGTATATACACTATGCTTCAAGTATCAATAAAAAGTTTTTTGAAATCAACGCAAATTCTGTGTTTTATTAAAAAAAAAATAGAACCGCTAAAATTTAAAAGACCCTTTATAAGGTATATAGAGAAATCCAGCCGTGTATTTAATAGTTCGGTGATTAATTTCGTATTTGCAATTTTAATTCTTTCGTTTATATTGTTTCTAATATTTTGTATTTCTTTTATATTGTTAGAGTTATAATAAGAAACTAAGAGAAGTACTAAGGAGGACATCAATTAGATATGTATTATATTGTGTTGTAATTGCGTTGAAAACTATATTGGTAAGTTTTAAATAATGTATCAGATTTTAGATCGATAATAGCTGATATACTACTATGATCAAAAAGTAAGCTTTATTAAAGTAGACTTTATTCATTGAAATTTCGTATTTTACAAAAAAATTAATGTAAATTCTTTTGTTCTTACATTTTGCTAGTTGGGAAATAATATGAAACTTCTGTCAGATGTCAAGGACAGTAATACCAATTTAAAAAAAATGATTGTATTGATACGTAAAATAGGCGAATTTTTACAACAAAAGTCATCTTTCTTTTTGATCATAGTCGTATATATCCATTGGGATTAAAGTGATCTTCTAACACATCACTCAATAAGGTCACATATTTATCACATTACACACATCACTTTACACTTATCTTTGGCCTCAAAATAGGCTTCAGTTTCGAATAGGGTTCATTTCGATAGGGTTCATTTCTTCATTGGAGTTAAATATTTTTCCTTGGAGCTTTTTTTTTAGGTCTGCAAACAAGCTGCTGGGACTCAGATCCGGAAAAATAGGATGGATGCAAAATAGATGCATAAACGCACCAATAACGCCGTATAGTATTCGCTATTTATGGTCCTTCCTTCGTCAAGGTAATCAATGAATAAAATAACTTGCGTATCCCAAAATACGGATGCCAAAACCTTACCAGCTGACGTTTGAGTTTTTGGTCGCCTTGGGCGGCTTTCGCCAGTTTCTGTCTACTCAGCTGACTGCCGATTTCGCTACGGAGTCTAGTGATGGATCTATATTTTAACCATCGCTGAATCGTCGACGCGTTACTGTTTACGATCAACTGTGACCAAACTGCGGTATCCATTTCGAATAGAGCTTTCTCATAGACAAATGTTCATGCAAAATAGTGAATACACTGCCTTCTGATATCTTTAAAGTGTCAGCTATATCACGTAACTTCGATTTACGATCGGCCAAAACTATTTTGTGGACTGTTTTTATTTTTTCTGGAATAACTGCCGAATTTGGGCGACCAGAGCGTTCAGCGTCATTGGTATTTGTACGGCCGCATTTAAAATCAGCAAACCACTGCTTTACCATTTGTCTCGATGGAGCAGACCGAATAACTCTTTTCAAGTCAGTGCTTTGCTTGAACGGTATTTTTTTCCATTAAAAAAACAATGCTTTATTAACAGACGGAGCTCAGATATTTCCATTGTTTTCAAAATTACAAGATTAGCGGCACTAAAACTACTGTGACTTGTAAGCTACACTTCAGATTGTAATGAAATTTTGATACGTATCATTTGAAGGTTAGCACTTCCTAAAAGTCATATGGATTTGTCAATAGTGGCGCCAGTGGTGACATATATGTCATCCTACGAACTTATTCAGTGATCAATTCTTCTATTGGAACCTTTGGTGTGAAACACTAAACTTGAAGAGGTTTACCACTAAACACCAAATCACGTTTTTTTAACTGCTCGACGCACGTTTCGCTAACCATGTTAGCATCATCAGGAGATGATTTAATCTTTTTTTAAAGGAGAATAAATCATCTCCTGATGATGCTAACATGGTTAGCGAAACGTGCGTCGAGCAGTTAAAAAAAATATTTGGTGTTTAGTGGTAAATCTCTTCAAGTTGATTATTGAGTGATGTATTATATCTTTTGCACTCCAACTCCATTCACCTCTATATCTTCAAAGATTCTTCTCCAGTTCTATTTCTTTAATTTCTCTCCTATTTCATTTCACTCCAGTGTATTCAATGAGTAAAAATAAATGTATTTTAATATAATAACAAGAAACATATTTGCTATATAATACGAATATTGAAACCTAGAAGTTCTACTAAAATGATGTCAGGGTGATAAATTCCTAAGAGCAACATTCCTAACATGGATTAGGTCAGTTATACTAACCTAAAAGTGACGTTTGTCAAAATCAAAACAACATTTTTCAAATAAATTTGACATTTGTAGCTTTATTTTTTCATATTATTAATAGTATTGACGAAATAATTATACTTACTATTTACAAGTTCGTAAACTATTGTCCTGGGATTTCCTCGGTCTCCATCTTCTGCCTGAGCGGTAAAAACTAACGTGTTGATTGGTGCCGACTCAAGTATTTCAGCGGTCAGATTGTTCAAAAAACGAGGAGGTGTATCCTGTACGTCTCCCACTTTGACAGTCACATTTGTTGTGCTTGTTAAGGATCCATCCTGCATAATGAAAATCAATAGTTTTTAGACTTTTTTGTTGTGATAACTGAATGTTAATATAAGGGGTTTTCCAATAAGAGTGTCATAACTATAAAATGAGGCACAATGATAATTATAAACGATAATCCGATATATTTTTTTTAAAACAAATAATGGTATTAAGTTTGGAAAATAACGTGGTTCAAATATTCCGGTTGGCTTCATCTGGTGGAATGCAGTTTGGAAAGACAATTTTCGATTACTCTTTAGCACATATCGCGTTGTATATTTCCAATAGTGGTCTGAATGTCTCGTTTATGGCCAAGAATTGTTCGGGGTTTATTTCTGTAAACCAGAAATTTAACATAAATCCACAAAAACAACACTGGTCAACAAGGTTTTTGCCCAACGATGAGTTCTAATATCAAGAAGTACGCGGTAATTACTCATCAACAACATAAGTGTCACAGTTGGCTTTGCTTGACTTTACTGAGTCATGCAGGTTGAAACATATATATTATTGCTAACTCTGGAGAGTGTGATAAATAAGAATAGATTAATAGAGCACTCTTGAACCCGTAGATTGTTATATATGGCGGTATTAAAAAGTTGGCACATCATTGATTTAAATGTATTGAATTGCAGGGTGAGTGTGTCGAACAAAAAGTCTCAAAAATCAAATCTTTTATTGGAACATTTGCTGTGAAAGACTAAATTCAAAAGAGATTTCCTATTAAACACCAATTTCCTTTTTTAACATCTGCACGCGCATTTCACTAACCATGTTAATAAGTGTTTCACTTTATAATGTCGATCTTGCTAAAAGATGGGGTTACTATTACATTTGTTGGTATAGATTAATGATGCCTATGACGTTTTGGAGTGTAAACATACGCCATCCAAAGTCAGTTGGTTATTAACTGTCATTGTACAAAAAACATAATTTTTCATAGCTTTGAATATGTCAAATTATGTAACAGAAAAAGACTTTTTGCGAGAAAGTTTAATAACTTTCTTTCTTTCTTCCTTCTTTCATTTGAAGAAAACGACTGCTGAAAGTTATCGTTGGTTGATGCTTATGGTGAATATGCTATAACCTAAAAAACTTGTGTACTATGTTTTAAAACGTTTTAAAACTGGTAATTTTGATATAAAAGGCAAGGAGCGTCCAGAACAGTCGACAGATTGAAGATGCAGATTTGCAAGCGTTACTGGATGAAGTAGCAGGTCATACGTTTCCGTAACATTTCCGAACGTCTACACGGATTGGGTAAGATCCAGAAGGAAGAAAAATGGGTCACATATGAACTGAAGGAAAGATACTTTGAAAGGCGAAAAACCACTTGTGAAATTTTGCTTGTCAGATAGAAAAGAAAAAACTTCTTTACATCGCGTTGCGACAGGTGATAAAAAGTGAATTTTGACAACCCAAGCACAACAATTGGGTATACCCAAGCCAACCTTCAGAATCACAACCAGTGCGTAATATACATGGAAAGAAGGTTTTACTGTGTATTTGGAGGGATAGTAGGGGAGCTGTGTATTACGAACTGCTGAAACCTTGTAAAACGATTACGGCCGATCGATACCGACAACAATCGATAAAATTGAATCGAACATTGAAGCAAAAATGACCAGAACACGCCCAAAGGCACGATGAAGTCATTTTTTAACATGACAATGCTCGGCTCCATGTTACAACATGTGTAAAAATCTATTTGGAAAACTTTAAATGGGAAATCCTATCCTACCCGCCGTATTCACCAAACTTACCTCTTCGAACTACTACTTATTTCGATCGATGCAGCATGTACTTTCAGAACAACCCGCCGCTGAACGAACGCTCTTACGAAGAAGTGACAATTTGGTTTGATGAATGGTTGACCTCAAAAAAACCAAAAGTTCTTTTTGCGCCGAATCTATTCTATGACAGAAAGATGGGAAAAATAATAGCTAACGACAGCCTATACTTTGATTATTAAGATAATTTATATTGTTATGGAAATAAACGCTCCATTTTTGCGAAGAATTCGACATTATTAACCGAAACACCCATTAGTATCACCTAGAGGCAAGGCCGTAGCCAGTGAGGGGATCACCAGGTTTGTTCTCCAGAAATTTTAGTTGGTATGAGAGTGAACAGGCCATTCAAGTCGATATTATTAAGAAAATGTTTTATTTTTTCATTTCAAAAAAATAAAAAACCGAAACGTCATTATGTACATTCGAATGTCAGCTGAATGTGAATTTTCGAACCAACAAACATTTGGGTTGGTGGTTACCGAAACCTAGAATAGATACATCCCGCTTCCTTACCAGATCAAATGTCCGAAGTGTAGTCGCGTCATATATAATATATTCAGTGATCCTTTAGTTATATGCGCCTTTAGTTATATGTGCTTGTGCTCATTATTGCCAGTGTAAACGATACTGCTCTAAGCTCTAAAAACTGTGTGTGAGTAAAGCTATTTCGAAATAAAAAATAAACAATGGGTAAAGTAAATAATAAATCAAAAGTTAAAATACAAAAAAATAAGTCAAATGTGAACAAAAATACTAGGTATAATTATAATAAGGCTAACCTAAAATTAGCAGTCGCAGAAGCTCTCGGTGGAATGATAGTTGCCGAAGTTTCTAAAAAATATAACATACCGGAGTCAACAATCAGAGGGGCAAAAGTGATGGAACTAGGGATATGTGGATGGTTTAAAGGAGTTTGCGACTATTTCACTGAAGTTTCAACGGATGAAGACCTTTCGACTATTGATCCTACAAAGGTTTTTAATGGAGATAAAATTGGTGTTTTCATGAATTCTAAACCGTCATCAGTGCTTGCACCAAAAGGTACTAAGAACGTGTACAGTATTGTCAGTAATAATGAAAAAGAAAATGTCACTGTCCTTGTCACTGCAAATGCAGCAGGCAATCTAGCACCAACTTTGCAGGTCAAAGCATACCTAAAGACGTTATAAAGGTAGCACCACCAAACTTCAGTTTTGGTTATTCTGATAACCGTTGGATGACGGCAAAACTTTTTTACGAATATATAACAAATATTTTTTTCCCATAGGTTGTCCAAAGCAATATTCAATTGTACATTGATGAACATAGTTCACACGTAACTTTGCCTTTGAGCAAATTTTGCAGTGAAAATAAAATAATTCTTGTTGCTTTACATCATAACGCTATACATATCTAACAACCGTTAGATGTAGCTCTCTTTCGTACATTTAGAGCAGCTTATCAAAGATTTTTTCAAGCTTTGTGTGATGATTCTGGAACAATTAGTATCAAAAAAGCCAAGTTGCTCATGTATTGAAACATTCGAGAGTTTGAATTAAAAAAAAAAATAGGAAATGGATTCAAAACATGTGGATTATGTCATCTGAACGCTAACGCTATTGATTACAGTAAAGTATTCAAAAAGCTTGAAACTTCATCTATTGAAATACAAAGCTCTTCTGAAGATATAACAAAAGTATCCAAACAATCAGAAGCTTTAAAAATTTTGGAGAGCTTAATAGATGAAGATACATTAACATCATTCAGATGATTAAAGTCTTTTTCATTAAAATCACTAATCAATCTGGCAACGAAATTTCTTTTGTCCAAGAAGTAAGTAAAGCATATTAAAATATTTGACGCTATGTCAATTCTTTTATTACACATATTTTAATTTATTCATCTTTTTTTGTATAGTAAAACATCTCTGATGACGAAATTGTGCAATCTCTGGCTGAAATGATCGATAAGATATATGATATACTATTTAATAAGATAAGAATATTTTGGTCAGTTATTAATATCTTAAGACTTGCTGTGTTAGTTAAGTAAGTTATCGTTTATATTTTTATAAATTAAAGTTATTGAATTAAATAAATTATTATCTTTCTAATAAGTTTAATTCCATTTTTAATTAGATCCCAAAGTTTTGCAGTCATTGGATTTTTCGCAGTAATAGACATGCAGTAACTGGATCATTCGCAGTAACTGATATGCCGTAATAGGGGAAAACTATTTTTATACCCGCAGTAATAATGCATTTACATAATTTTATTAATGCTTTTAAATAAATGAAAATATTATTTTATCATGTTAGATTTTTTTATAAGCCTAAAATCAGTTAAACATCATAATTAATATATATATATATATATATATATATATATATATATATATATATATATATATATATATATATATATATATATATATCAAAGTGGACCCAATAATAAAAACCGCAGTAATACCCACATTTACCCTATCTCATAGGAAAACCTTTACGTCTCTTTAAAATAGTCTACTAGACTAACTTGAAAAGTTTATAGTTGAAAAAAATGACTTTATTCTTCCGTATATTCTCTCTTAAGTTCAATAAATTTTTTCCAGCGGTTCTTCAATTCATTTATTTCATCTCTCAAGTGATTTCCATCTCTGAAGTCCTTCAAAATACTCATCTACGGCTAGAACTTCTTCATTGATCAATTGCTTGCAACGTAGGAATTTTTTGAGGTTTGGGAACATATGAAAGTCAGAGGGAGCCAGATCTGGTGAATATGGTGGCTGCTCCAACAATTCGTAGTGTAACCCCTTCAATTTGGCCATTACTAGAACACCTCTGTGAGCCGGTGCATTATCTTGATGAAAAATGATTTTTTCTTCGCTAAATAAGGTATTTTCTCATGAATTATTCCATCAAATTGATCTAAAACGTTTGAGTAATACTGTCCTGTTATTGTTTTACCGGTGTGAAGGTAATCAATTAATAAAATGCCTTTTGCATCCCAAAAAATCGATGCCATAATCTTTTTGGTTGGTATCTTGCAGATAGCTTTCTCCAGACCAATTCCTTTTTCAAAATATGAAACACCCGTTCAGTTGGGATGTCCATGGCCTTAGCAATTTCACTCAAAGTCAATTGTCTGTCATCCAAAACCATATCATGTATAGGATTAATTATTTGTTCAGTAGTTGCATTTATGGGACGTCAAGAACGAGGATCGTCATCCAGGCTTGTACGATCACGTTAAAACTCACCTGCCCTCTTACATTTACCCCCCTAATACATTTACCATTACCATTTCACTATGAATTTCCATTGCTTTTAAACCTTTTGTTAAAAGAATTTAATCACTACACGATTTTCAATATTTTCCATTTAAAAAAATTATACTTTAAGCTGCTGTTCTTGTACGAATTAATTGACAGATAGGCTTGAAACTTCACATATGTTACATATGTATGAAGGATGACACTTCAAAATGTATTAGATTATATAGTTCTTTTACTGCTCTAAAGGTTGCTGCTGCTCTAAAGGCTGCTCCGCGAACTTTTCAATTGGCCTAGTGTTATGATTGGTTGTCACTGAATTAGACTGATTCATCCCCTGATGATGTTAATATGGTTAGTGAAACGCGCGTTGGGAAGTTTAAAAAGAATGATTTGGTGTTTAGTGGAAAATATCTTTTTTAGAGTTTAATCTAAAAAAATCTTGTGTTTTTTGTCAGTCTGAGATTGTTTTGACCGAAAATAATGCAATATATTTATTTGTTATTTGCTAATGCTGCTCCAAGCCGTTTTATATCCCAAAGAACTACAATTTTCAACATTTTCATCCATTTACATATTAAATTGAAGCTAGTGGGTCTTACCGTCGCTTTTAAGGCGAAGGCGTACTCCTTTTCCACGCTGTAATTTAATTTCTTAGATAGGATTATCGTGCCATTGTAGGAATTTACGCTCGAGCTAAGGTCTTGTATATGAAAAATCTCGCAGGCGTCACTGAAAGACGGTATATTGATGCAAGATACTTCTATGCTTTGTCCCACTGTGTCTTTGTCTATCACCGATATGTCAGTGAAAATTGAGGTTCCTACTTCAGTGTCTTCATCTACTTCTACGTTATAGGGAATCTGAAACATGATACAAGGGTAAAGTGAAAACTTTGTACTACAGATACTAATGATAATGATGTTTGTAATACAGATACTAAACTTTATTAAGAGATATCTTTCAAAATATAATATTGGATTGTACGGAAAGTTGGTAGGAATTTTCGTTCCTTTTTTAAGGTTGGTAAACAAAAATCTGTGTTGGATTAGTAATTTTTATTCACAGATTACGAGGTATATTTTTTAAATAAGGTCCATTTTTTAGTAAAAAGAAAAATACTATAAATATCATTCAAATATATATTTTTTCTCATATTCTACATACTTTTTATATACTTTTGTACATAATTTTCATTTTTGTTCAAACATTTGTCATACTGCTCAACAAGTTTTTAAATTCCGACGTCAAAGAAATCTGCCGCCTGTGAAGAAGCCCAATCCATGACTGCATTTTTACTTCTTCGTCGTCGTTGAACCATATCATTATCACCGTAAACCTCACAAATCTGACGGTGATTTTTCGCTGTTGTCAAGTTTCTTACACTCAAAAATCGAATTACAGATTGTATTTCACGGTCGGCGGGCGACTCAACTTTTTAAGCATTATAAACTTCTACAGCTCGGGACAGATAGACGATGCGGCTGCAAAAGGCACCTAAACGCACTAATGCATGGTGGTAGCAGACGTGCAAGTGCACTGCGGCGATTGTGAGATCATTCTCACTCTCATTCATAAACGGATCTTATTTAAAAAATACCCCTCGTATTAATTCATGTGGTATTTACAATGTTTACGTTTAGATTCGCTTTGATTTATTTTCAGTTAGCTTTTTGCTTTTCATAACTTGCCTTTCAAAAAGGGCAAGAACGCTATCCCAATAAAAAACAATATTTAGAGCGTTATTTTGTGAGATCACGGTGAAAAGTGGTTTAATCAGTCTAGAGGCGGATAAATATTGGCACATCGACCTGGTCAGATGACCATCTGAAAAAATTCTGAATTTCATTTTTAACCATCTGAAAAAAAGGTACGCTTGCTGTACGAGATGTGGGTCTTTCACGAACTTAGCAAGCAAAATCAGCTGGGCCAAATTTCTTGCACGCGATGCACGCGAAACGCTTCGAACTCATTTTGAAATAGACGCTTCCACTTTGAGATTTCGAGAGATACTGAAATTAATTTATGTGTGTGCCGTAGTCCTGGATATAGTGGGTTTCAAGATATATCGTTGACCGATTGGCTGCAATAAACTCTTAACAACCCCTGCCGTAACGAAACCCGGCAAAGTTGCAAGAAGCGTAAACAGGGCCGGGTCTAATAAAATATCGGTAATAAAGTAACAGGTAAAAAAATTAAAATTAATTTTATAACTGGTTTAGCAATTTCGAAATATTTTAGTTTAGTTCGCATTCTTTTTTTAAACGGTGCAGTTCTATAATTTCGATCATATTTTTTGTTATTCCAAATGTGCTAGAAATGTGGCGTTCTTGGCAAGATAATGATCATTGTGACTCCGGTAGTGTTAATTTTAAAAGACCAAGCAAATTGTTAAAAATGTGTATGTTTCTTTATGGAATAGGGGCTTAATAAAATGCAACCGTAGCAAAAACGTCTTCATTAACGAAAACTTTGTTGTCTACAGTTAAAGATTGACGAATGACGAAGCGAATTAAAGCCAAAAAAAGTCCGTATTGATTCGTTATCGTTTAATTCGAAACAAAATTAATGCTTATGCTGTATGAAAAGCAAACTGTACCTACATTGCAACAACAACTAAGAAAAGATGAAACCAACATTCTTTGCAGCAGAACTAGGTTTCGGAGACTATTATCTCAAATGAGTTTTGCATATTGGACCATTAATAAAAGACAAATATTAATGGAATCACAATGATTGCGACGATGGCGGTTTGACTACTTAAACTCTATAAAAAAATACAGATTATAAAATCGTCCTGCTATCTACCTTGATGAAACATGGTTCGATATTCATGCGACGCCAGCAAAAGGATGGGTGGATATATCAAGAAAGTGCCAAACCAAAGCCCCAGAGAACAAGGAAAAAATAATTACAATTTTACATGCTGGTTCCGACGATGGATGGGTTCCAAATTGTTTACGGTTCTCCTCCAAAAATATTAAATATTCATCTTTGAACTACCTTGACGACACCACAGTAGAATTTTTTGAAGATTGGTGTATAAAAGCCGTTTGCCCAATGTGCCTAAGGAAAGCGAAATTGTAATGGACAATGCTAGTTATCATAACCGCCAAATAAATTAAGTTCCTAATGCAAATAACACTAAATTGGAATAAAAATATTTGTAAAAAAACGATATATACTTCGAAAATACATATAAAAAATGTGATCTAGAAATATTAATGACGTTCAATATTAAGAAGGAATATGTATATGATACATATGCGTGTATATATGTATACCATTGCTGCCGATATGGGACATACGGCTTTACGCCTTCCCCCGTATTTCTGTATTTTTAATTCAATTGAACATATGTTGCATCAGGTAAAATCCAATGTTAGAGCAGAAAACATTTCTCTGACTCTAAGTGCAAGTGCTGCAATATTAATTAGGAAGATTGTAGATAGTATTCCCAAAGAAAGTTGGATAAATTCGATTAACCATGTTATTAAAATAGAAGATTCCTATGTATCATTTAGTAATAATACAGAACCACTTATTATTAATGTAGATCAAAGTGACAGTGAGACC
Organism: Cosmopolites sordidus; assembly: GCA_031761425.1. NCBI lineage: Eukaryota > Metazoa > Arthropoda > Insecta > Coleoptera > Curculionidae > Cosmopolites > Cosmopolites sordidus. Next base: position 46,036 of record JARFXV010001058.1, on the reverse strand, counting down.
GAAACAGAATTAAATGTATAATTAAATTTAAGTTATAATTTTCATTGTACTAATAAATAAATTTATTTATTTATTTATTTTTATTGTACTAATATATTCAAAATACACAAACCAATAAATAAAGTTTTTGTCATACATAATAATAATAATAATAAAATTAATTTAATCATAATTTAACAATATTTAATTTTTCCCAAAATTTTTCAGAAGTTAAACCGCTCGGGCTCTGGCGTCTTTTAAGACACTAGGGATATTTTTATTGATATTTATTGGGGTAATTTACATTTTGTCAAAGGACAACAAAATATCTTGAAACGGACTATACGGTATAATTGCATCGCGAAAACGAAACAGAGATATCTCTCGCTCTTTCGAAAAAAACGCTTACCTTATCTTCTGACACAGATTGTATAATCGAAGTACTTACATTTTGAAATTCTGGAGGATTGTCATTCTCATCAAGTATAATCACGGTTATCCTTTCTTCCACGATATTGTTTTTTACTCCGCGTTTCACCTCGTCTTCTATACTAACCACCAAGTTTAATGTAGAATTAGCCTGGAAAAAAATATTATATTAACATATAATTTACCTTTATAGTTATAGTGATTTATTCAATTATATAAGTCGACATGATTTTTGTAACATTGATGAGAATGCTCTTTTTGCGTTTCATTTCGGTAGTTAAAACACCTTTTCACAGAAATGGCCTAGCACGTCCTTTTTTCAAGTACCTGCTGCTCCTTTATATGTATGCATGTTTATGTGTAACTATAAGAAACTATGTAACATAGTTTGTATTTGAAAAAGGCACTGTGTGTCGAAACAATTATTATACATACAATTTTAAATATAGTGGAAATTTCAGATATTAATCTTTGTTTATTTATTTAAAATTAATTTCCATCAAGTATTGGCTACCTCAGTTAAATTTATTAACTCATTTAGTACGTGATCTGGGATTGTCAAAACAAAAATCGGAACATCTTGGTTCTAGACTTCAACAGTGGAACCTGTTAGATAAAAATGCAAGTGTTTCACTTTTGCAAAAACGGAATGTAACATTTTCAAGTTTTTATAAAATGAAAATATCGCTATGTGTCTGTTGTGATATTGATGGTTTAATGAATTAGCTTAATATGGAACATGTTCCTTCTGAGTGGCGTATTTTCATCGATTCGTTGCAATACAGCCTAAAAGCAGTCTTGCTTCACAATAGAAATAAAAACCCATCTATTCCTTTAGTCCATTCAGTGAAAATGAAAGAAACCTATAACAATTTAGCAACCATATTAAATCGCTTTAAAAATGGGCAGTATCAGTGGTTCAATTCTTCTATTGAAATCTTCGGTGTGAAACACTAAACTCAAAGAGATTTACCACCAAACGTCAATAACTTCAAGAAAAGAAAAAAAAGTCAAGAAAAAAAAAGTGATTCGATGTTTAGTGGTAAATCTCTTTGAATTTAGTATCAGTGGGATATTTGTGGGGATTTAAAAGTGATACGTATATTGCTACGACTTCCAGCGGGTTTTACTTAAAAATGTGTGTGTTTCTTTATGGAATAGGGACTTAATGTAAATGCAGCCGTAGCAAAAACGTCTTCATTAACGAAAACTCCGTTGTCTACAGTTAAAGATATTATGACGAAGCGAATTAAAGCCAAAAAAGTCCGTAGTGATTCTGGTAAAAGCAGATGTATTAACGATAGCGACAAAAACTTAATTCGAAGCAAAATTAATGCTTATGCTGTATGAAAAGCTGCACTATGCCTACATTGCAACAGCGACTAAGAAAATATGAAATTGAAATCTTGAAATATGAATTAAAAAAAAGGGATTCGATGTTTAGTGGTAAATCTCTTTGAATTTAGTATCAGTGGGACATTTGTGGGCATTTGAAAGTGATACGTATATTGCTACGACTTCCAGGGGGTTTTACAAAGTATTGCTGTTTTTTGTGTTTATAGGACAGTTAGGTAACAAAAGAACATTACAGTAAGAAATACTAGCCTCATAGAACTTCTTTTGAACCTGGTACTTTAAACATAAAATATGTCCCCTTTGTTAGCCCAAAAAAGGTGCTTCTTCCATCTCTCCATATTAAGCTTGGATTAATGAAAAACTTTGTTAAAACCATGGACAAAGAAGATAATGATTTCGAGTACCTAAAAGAAATATTTCCTCAATTAAGTGATGCAAAACTAAAAGAAGGTATATTTATTGGATCTCAAATAAGGAAGCTTCAGGTGATTTCCGTTTTCAAGAAAAATTAAATTAAGAGGAATTGGCAGCTTGGAAGTATTTTGTAAGTATAGTGAAAGGATTTCTGGACAACAAGAAAGATGAAAACTATCAAAATCTCATAGATGAACTCTTGAAAGCTTATGAAATACTAGGGTGTCGCATGTCCTTAAACATGCATTTTTTGTACTCCCATTTGGATTTTTTCTGGAAAATTTTGGTACAGTAAGCGATGAATAAGGAGAGAGGTTTCACCAGGACATTAGGACGATGGAAGCAAGATACCAGGGACGCTGGAACCTATTTATGTTGGGCGAGTACTGCCGGGTTTTAAAAAGAGATTATGCTACAGATCACACGACGATAAAGTGAAAGTTTTTGTCGCTGTATGACATCTAATATAATATATTTTTATTCACATAATCCTCAGTTATATCTTTATATAGATTTAACACGTTTTACATGTTTATATTAAATAAATATAAGATTGTAAAATATGTCATCTCCTTTTTTTTCCCTACCACCGACCTCCTCTAACAAAAAAACTGTTAAAAGAAAAGTAAAAAAATTGTTTTATTGCTTTTTAAAAAGTAAACTATCACAAAGTAACGGACCAATCAATCAATAATTTAAAAAAACTGTACGTGTTATAGTAATTAGCCTATCATTTTCGAATTTACGATTACAAAATACTTCATATACACCTATTTTCATCAATGTTACTTCAAAAAAGTTTAAATTTGTTGACCTGTGTTATTAATCTAACGATGTTTCTCGTAAATATAAATATTCTTACCTCATAATCTAATGGTTTGACCACTGTTACTGCTCCAGTGACGTGATCTACATCCAACACATCGGTTCCTTGTAAGTCATACCGAACAGGTCCATCCTCTGGATCCGTACCTTCTAATTTATAAATTTTCGTTCCCACCGCAGTGTTTTCCGATACGACGATGTTGTTCATGTCTTGAGTGAAAATTGGTGGTAGATTTGCATAACATTCTGTAACAAAAAATATGATTTATTTGATAAAAATGTAGATTTTGTTTGCTAAGTTCATAATGTTTAAAATATTGCAAAACATAATTGGAGACCTTAGCTGTGTTATTAGGCAATATTACAGTTCGAATTTAAGCCAGTCTTCCATGCTCTAAAAATTGGGGGTTCGCAACTGCTCGAATGACGATAAGGTGAGCTGTCAAAGCAAACCCTTTAAAAATACCCCATGTAGATGATCTCAATCTCAATTCTTTTAAACTTGATGAGATTTACCACAAAACATCAAACTACTTCTTTATAACTTCTAGACACGCGTATCGCTAACCGTGTTAGCATCATCAGGAGATAATCGATCCTCTTCTCTTCCTTCAGATTGAATATTGAATTGAAACAATTTTCTCGATGAGCGTTTCGGTAATCAAGTTAGCATCAACAAATGATAAAAACTGACAAAAAAATCAAAAAGATTCCTATATCGTTGCCTGAAGATTCTGAAAGAAAACTTTCCATCTCAGCTCGTTCAGTCTTTCATGTTAAATAATCTCTGTCCAGTTAAATAATGATTGTACAATTACACTAACGAATCTCTATTAAATTAAATGTAGAGATCCCTTCACTCTACCGCCCTAATTTCCGAGATAAATTTACGATGTACCCTCAAACTAAATCGAAAGGCCATGCCCGTAAAGTTCATACCATTTTTCTCTTTCTTACGAAATTGGCCTTTTTTTGAATGTTACGGTCCACATCTACGAAATTATCCATTATTGAGGCACTTCATTAGGCTGATCTCAAGTTGGATATAAAGGTTTAGAAATAAAAAATTTGGTAATTTATTCGGATAAGAAAAAAAATGTTTTTACAGTTGGTTCAATAGAAATGGTTTAATGCGTTTTATTGCGCGATATGCCATTAGCATCCATGTCTTTATCTCGCATATTTATGGTATGTAAATGGAATGGTTCTTTTCAGTTGTTTTCCGTGCTTTATTAGTCCATCTTCAGAGTTAATCAACAAGGATTGTAGTTCTTCAGCATCTCTGTGCAGTAGTTATGCCATCGTGCCTTTAAACTAAACTTGAAGAGATTTACCACTAAACATCAAATAACTTTTTAAAACTTCTTGACGCACGTTTCGCTAGGAGGGCTTCATTAGGAGATGATTTGATCTTAAAAGATTAAATAGTAGTAGATAAAAAGTAGAATATTTTGAAATGTTACAAAAGCTTTATAGATGGTAGAATAGCAGTAGATGAGCCTCCAGAAAGACCTTCCAAGTCGACCAATTAACCTCAGCTCATTAAACATATTTTCAAGTAACAGTGTCACTAAATATTAGTCATAATGACTAATAAAATGAAACTTCATTTTTTTTCTGAATGATGGCACTTATTATTAAACAAGTAATTGGTATTTACTAAATTTTCTGAAAAACTACCACAAATTTCATAAACTTAATCCTTGCACTCACTGCAAATTGAAATATTGTGTTCGCCGGAAATGGCATTTCTACAGGATTGGCATGCGACTTTGGTCATTTTGTGTTTCTGATACGGGCAAACTGAGCAAATTTTGCGTTTGTTTGGGTGTGCTTGAGAAGTACTTGACACAACACTTGACACACTTGACACACAAATATTTTTGATACTGGCCTTAATATCTCTCCTCAAAGTCACAGTTTCCTACCGTTTCCGCAACCACGGCTCAGTAAGAATATCAGCTAATCACGAATGCTCTGCATTTTAATGGTTTTTGCCGTTGTCTAACCGTGTTAGATACTTATAAAACATACGCGTTGATTATGCATAGGTTCAGGATATCATAAAATATGCATTGAAGACATTTATTTGTTTTACCCCGTCAAACGTTCTGAGGGGGAATTTTCTTCCTCCCTCTGAATACGGCCTTGACGTCTTCGACGTACTCTAGCCTTGTTTGCGATCGTTCTGTACAGTCCCAATTATCTGTTTCCCCTTAAGCTAAGTTGCTGTTCGACCCGTGGTGATGGCTGAGTGGCAGCAGAGGGTATCGGCTGTCGCGAACGGGGCCTCCAAAGTACCTCCCGCGCATTTGGAGTATCTAGGGTTAGCAGGGTAGGGTAGCACTGTTGCAGTTGAGTTTTATATATTCATAAATTATATTTTCTTCCAAACTAGTGGGATACTTATGTCAAAGACACCCCGGATCGCATCTCCTATAGAAAGAAACAACACTAGTCCTGATTTTCATAAATACTACATAATTAAAAGCACTGAAGGCTCATTAAAAATATTTCTCCATTCACAATTCATAAAACTATTCTTGAAAATGTAGGCGACATAGAATCATTGAAAAAATTTAAGGACAGAACATTACTAGCTGTGTGGTTTCAAATGCCAAACAAGCTAATAGTATTCTAGATGTTAAAAAAATCCACACATCAATGTTGAGCCGCATAAATTTTTAAGCTATTGCAAGGGAGTCATTTCTAGCCTACACCTTCTAAACTGTGAAGAGTCGGAAATCTTGGATAACCTGAAGTAATTTGGCGTTAAGGCAGTTAAAAGAATACTCACAAAAAAGGAGGGCTCAATCGTCTCAACTAGCAGTCTAATCTTAACTTTCAGAAAATCCTCTCTGCCTGATAGAATTAGAGTTGGCTATTCATCGCTTAACGTTAGACAATATGTCCCGAATCCAATGAGGTGCTACCAGTGCCAAAGATTCGACCAAATTCAATGCCAAATATTTCGCTGAACTGCATCTTTTCTCTATTATGCCCTTCTTGTGGTAAAGCTGTTCATAATGATTCCCCATGTCTCCCTTCACCAATTTGCCCCAATTGTGAGGGTGATCATTTACCGAGGTATAGAGGTTGCCCGGTCTGCAAGGAAGAATTTCAAATCCAACGAATCAGTCTATAAAAAAATCACTTACTTTATTGGTAAAGCTAAAGTTAAAAGTTCCACTCCCTCAAATAAGCCTAGTTATGCAACCATAGTAAGTCGCAGCAAAACAATAGTGTAAACTTTCACTCAATGAGACCTAAACATTGACCTATGGCCTTCTAAAACACATGTTAAGGTGCAACTTCCCACACCTCATGACTCCCTACTCCCTCCTCGTCCGGCCCTCCTTTTACTCTCCCCTTATCCTTTCCTATTCCGATCTCCAAATCTTCCCTACAAGTTCCCCCCAAACCTTCCATTACTTCTTCTTCTTTTACTCTTACTTCGTCAAAATCTCTTACTGCTCGTCATTCAAAATCTCTCTTCAGCAAAGAGATACAATCTCTCTCTCAATCTTCCAATAAATCCTTCTCTCAAATCTCCTCTTCAATGGAAATTAAGTTTCTGAGGAAAATAGAGAACAAAACAAAAAGAGACAGAATTAGAAATCAAATAATTAGAGAAAACCTACAGATTGAACCCATAAATGATAAAATAGCAAAAGGACAACTAAGGTGGTTTGTACATGTTTGTCGCATGCCGGAAAACAGACTCACAAAGAGAGTGTACGAAGCGGGAATACAAGTGAAGAACTGTAAAGGAAGGCCAAGAAGAACATGGAACGATGGGATCAGAGAGGAGACCGGAAAAAGGGGCATAATATGAGATGAAATTATGGAACTGACACAAGATAGGAAAAAAAATGGAAAGATATGTATAGAAGACAACCTCAATTCCACATGCTTGACACCAAATGGTGTAAAGGCATAGGATTAAGTAAGTATAACTTGACAGCCCGTTGATAGATTCTTATGATGACAGTCTCGTTTTATAGAGGAGATATATAGCTTTCAGATTATATATCGTTTCAATAGATAGTGCTAGTGGTTTTCTTTAAATTTAAAAAGTTCCTTTAGTTTTCCGACATACTGTGTACATTGGGCATGTTGGATATACTCTGGAATACATGCCCAGGCACTGTCTAGATACCAGGTATGTTGAGAGAGCTTGTTTTACGTAGAGTACGGATAAATTTGGCTTGTTTTTAGATATTTTAAATATTCTACACCGGTTCACTATGCAACTTATCATACATAACACTTACTCAGAGTTTTTAACAAGATATTGAATATATTTGGAATCAATAAAAAAACTACCTAACGCCCCATAATCACACTCAATTTGACCCTTTTAACTTCGAAACATTCCTATTGTTCTCCTTAGGTTTTTTTCTTTTACCATTTTCTAAACCGAGGTCTAAAAAGTAATACCAAGTTCGCGTTAAAATTACCAAAACTACAAGACCGTAATATTTTAAACTTATTATTTGTCACCCACTCAACTAGATTATAATCTTCTGGAGTCTCTTAATTTTTTTTTCTCTTCTTCTTCTCTTTGGGATTAGTTCGGATTAGTTCTCCCGCTTGTTCCGGAAAGTTCCGGAAACGACGACCGAGTTTTATCTGTTGGGAAATCATTACTTGATAGAGAGCTAATGCTCCAACATATTTTTTGATCGCGAGTTTTAAAGGGTATTTAGGTGATATTGAACGAAAAATACGGACAAGAAGTGCTTTTGGAGGAGATTAATTTGAAGGGACGGTAGTTTTTGAAAATTCTTTTGCTGCAGGAATTTGGTTAACCGTTTTAGCTTATTTTATAAAGATTGATCAATGTGTGATGTTAGATGATCTATATTAAGTCCAGATGTCAGGGCTTAATAATGTTTTCATGCCGTGTGCTTTGAAGTGACAGAAGCTGTCACTTCAAAGTGTTTTGTTTAAGAAAAAGTATACATACGAGGGTGACTTGAAAATATCTTGGCTTGATATAGAGATGGTGCAAGTATGTTAGAATTATTCTTCCGGGTGTCAATTCGTTCGTTTGATGAATTTTCATATTCTTGACGATGTTTCGACAAAAACTCATTTGGCGCCTTCAAGTCTTCACATCATTAAGTATATTGGACCCAAATGACAGAAAAGCTCAGTTAACAGCGCAAGTTGAAAGCGTACTGAAGAGACCTTCATCCTGGCCGATGAGATATATATATATATATATATATATATATATATATATATATATATATATATATATATATATATATATATATATATATATATAATTGTTTATTCTCTACTAAAAATAGTGAAGGAATAGAATCTCGGGTATGCGGTCTGTTCTTATGAATTAATACTAAGGTTTAATTTTTTGATAACCCAGTCAGAAATAATTCTGACAAAATATATTAATTTCGTTAGAATTATTTCTGACTTCTTCAGGAGGAATACCATCTACAAAAATGTCATATTACAAATAAAATTAAACAATAAATATATCATGACTTACGATGTTTAATATTCAGTTGAAATGTTAAAATATATATAATAAAACAAACAGAAAATATAGAGCAACACTCACACGTAGGAAAAAAACGTTTCTAAGGAAAATATATACAGTTAAATTCAATGATATTGTTTTTTCTTCACACATAATGACCCTTTTACACCGTATTCATAGTGAAAATATCAAGATACTAAGAATTAAAAATATTGTTTTCTTTTATTTTTACTTAAATTGTTATTTTTTATTATCTCTTTTCAGTTTCTCAAAATGTTTCAATAGATGCCACTCAGACCCTCTATATCACACTTGAAATAAACATTATTTTTGTTTCTTTTGATGTGAAATATCTCCAGGAACAAACGTTTAGTGATATTATTTTCAGTCACTAGAAACCTAACTATTATAACCCTCAATATATCAAGAGTTATCAATGAATGAAATCTTAGTATTAATACATAAGAACATATATATATATATATATATATATATATATATATATATATATATATATATATATATATATATATATATATATATATATATGTAATCAGCTCGTGTCGATCTACCTCAGTATGAAGCCCTCTTCAGCATGCTTCCAACTTTCACGGTCCAGGTCCAGTCCAATATACTTAATGATGTCATCAGTCCATCGTGCTTTTTGTCTTTTTCGCGAACGTTTACGATCAAGCGGTATGCATTCAATTTCAATTGCTTTACTCTTCCAATAATGTCACATACTTCAGTCTGTTTCCTGAACTTTACAAGGCTTTTTGTCTGGTCTTGTAACAGCAAACATACATCTCTCCATTCAACTCTGTTCTACCCGAAGATTTGGAATTGATTCCGATGTGAGTGTCCAGTTTTCACTTCCGTATGTCACAACGGGCAGGACGCACTGATTGAAAACTTTTCTCTTCAGGTAATGTGGGAGATTGCTCTTAAACACTATGTTGAGCCTGCTTGAGCTAGCAGGCATTTGCCTGCCAGCCAAATTTAATACACCTTTCCACCTCTCGGGTCCTTCCTAAAATCCCTTCCCTTCCTAAAACTGAAATTATTCTGTCCTCAGCGAATTTATTGAACATAACCTGAGTCTTTTTCAGGTTTATTTTTAAACCAAATGGTTCGCCAGCTCTCTGCAGCTCTTGTATGTGTCTTGACAGCTTCTCTGGATCTTGAAAAGGGAGAACGATATCATCTAACATTGTTTAAGTTTGCACCATTGATCATTACACCATCCAGTTCCCAATTTAGAATATGGAATACTTCTTCAAGGTATGCCAAGAAAAGAACAGGCGACATTGCGTCACCCTGCCGTACACTTCGCTCTACATTAATTCCAACTTCAAGATCATCAAGGTGAATTGTCGCTGTAGCTTCATCATGTATCGATCCTAATAGGTTTACGTAGGCTTTGTCTACCTCCTGGCTAAGAAATGCATCCATTATGGCCTGCTTTGAGATGGAGTCAAATGTTTTTTCGTAGTCGATAAAAGCCAAGCACAGTGGCATGGTGTATTCATTGTGCCTTTTTATGGCTTGCTATATGCCCTGAATGTGATCTATTGTACTGAATCCGCTTTTGAATCCTTCTCGTTCTCTTGGTTGTGCGTGAGTCAGTTTTCTTAATATTTTTTTAGATATGATCGTGAAATATATTATCGATATATTCTTTTAGATATTATCGATATTATTCGTGAAAACTTTATACATTACTGATAGGAGGCTTATTGGACGACAGTTTTTTTAATCTTCCTGTGCTCCTTTTTTATATAAAAGGATCATTTCTGTATTTAATTTTTTTTAATGCTTATTTACTCGATAACAATAAAATAAATATTTTAGATAGTTAGATAAAATATTTATTCATAAAAACAGTAGGTATTTTCAAAGTATTTTATTATATTTATTTTCTTAATAGATAGGTACGGTACGTACGAACTGTATGGGCAGTCATGGCATAGTCAAGGGGGTACTGTACTGTACGTACGGTACGTATATGACTGCCCCCTTGACTATGTGAACGCCCCTCATTTACCTTTGGACTCGCTACCGCCCCTATAGAAGGCTCCAGCGCTCACTGTGAGACGATGCCTCCCCCGTTGGTAACCTATGATCTAAATGAATTACAAGGTGACTATGTTGAAAAACAATTTTCCCAAATCTTGCCTTTTCTTTGTCAGATCGAGAACCTTTTGAATAACCAAGATTAGGCAACATCCTGTTGTTTTTAGGTTAAAAGAAATATTTAAAAAGTAAATCGAAAACGTTTCAAGCCATTGTTCCAAATATGTTATAAATTTTAAACATTATCGGGCCATTTATTCGAAATTGGGGAGCATCAAGGGTGAAGTTAGGAAATGTAGGTCATCGTCATTAAGTGGCAATTTTTATGCAGACTCCACCTCAGTAAAACACTCCAGTTAGTCGCTAACAAAGTTTTGTCGGAGGTGAGAGGAAATAAGAGTTAATTAGAGCAATTTCTAAGCTTTAAAGAAGCAACGTTAAGAACGTTATCATTAACTTTTAGTGTCGGTTGTTTGTACGTAAACGTTCTGAAACTAAACAGTTTTGTCTTGTGTACAGTCGGCGAGAAGGCGCCAGGGAAATTGGTTCAACGCGTTATATAATAAAAATAAAAGCAGGTGGACTTATTATTTTAATTTATGTCTTTTAATATTTACATCAACGTTTTCTATAGAGCTAGTCTTCTATTTAACTAACAATTATGTTTTTACATATAATCCTTTGTGTAGAGCACGGTTTCTCAACCTGGTGGTCGTGATCCCTAAGGGATCGCATTCAGGAAATGGGGTTAGCCGCAATGTATTCAAGAAATAAAATCCGCAAATGAAACATTTTTTTATTAAAGAATTTTTTTATTTAAAAACAAGCGTTAGAAAATTAAATATTACCAGGTTCATTTTGTTTTTTACTTAAAAGTTTTCCTATACGTGGATCATCATTGCAAACACACATAAGCAAGTTATTTTTCAGTGATAATAGACAATTTCTAAAGCCACCATAAACGAGAAGCTTTTTTCGTATAAGTACTGAAGGGGATCAATGTTTTCAAAGCCTCTCTTACTATTCACATAGTCGTGTGAGCCAAAACTTATCTAAATCTTGAGTTAAAAATCCTAGTTGCAGAGTTTTGTCGGCTGATGTTTCAATAAGTTGGTTGTGAATCTCAATAGGTCAATGAAACGGATTGAGAACTCATCTTTTCGATAAATCATCGCTGTTATCTGGAAAATATTCCGGTAACTGAATTTTGAATTCGCGTAAATGCGTTTTCGTGCTTTCCAACACACGATTAATAACAACATTTTCTAAATCCATGGTTTTTGGTAATATAAGCCAAATACCAAGTATAATCCAAATACCAAGCTTCTTAATGAAGGCAATGGCTTTGCCTGTCATTAGTAAAATGTTTTTGTTGCGGCCTTGTAAACTCGTATGCAAGTCATTCAAATGTGAAAATATATCATTCAAGTAAACCTACAGTTATACAGTTTCTGCATCTTGTAAAAACATTGAAAATGAGATATTTTTATTTAAAGGAAGGATTTTCAGATGCAATTTAAAAAGCCTCGTTACAACTTTTCCTCGCGACAACCACCAGACTTCAGTATGGAAAAGCTGTGAGTCGTATTTGGCACCCATTTCTTCGCACAATGTGGAAAACAATTTAGTCGGTAATGATCGGCTTTTAATAAAATTAACAATTTTTACGGTTCTACTATCATACCACTGTTCTTCCCCGTTATCGATTTCGCGCCATTAATATATACTGCAATGCATTTATTATAGTTCTAGTATTTGTTTTCTGTTTCATCAATAACAACTTTAAAGAGTCCTTTGTAAGTTGCACGACTAGAGATTGTTGTGCAAAATAAATAGTATATTTTCTTTGACCCCTCGCATTCGTATTCATTGGCTATTTCAATAATCTGTCTCGATATGTTCACTGTCATGATGAAATACGTCGCCATTCCTGTTTTCTAATCCTGGCCGGTTTTCTTCAATTACTGGCTTCAGCCGATTGAATATTGTAATCATTAGAGGTCGGTGTAGATGATTTGGTTGTGTGGAAGAAGCTCAAATTGTATGGGTCTCTTCTAATCCCACCACATGTAAATCATAATTTTCTTCGGAAGAAGGCAATCTTTGCCCGTATTTAAAATCGCTGACTTTGACCACCTCAATGATGTTTTTCATTGCACGTTGCTGAAATGGGGGACAAACGGACCATTGTCACAGTGCATTGTCGTAGTGAAAAAGAACATTTTTCTTCTTATATCTGAAGACTACATGATTAGGAAACGATTGTTTAACGGCTGCATCATGCATCGATATTAATAGAAAGAAATCTGGTTAATTGTTGTAACATTTTTATTTGCATCATACATAAAATAAAGGCCAACAATGTTAAAAGATGATATGTATATTACATTTTAACGAGTGTACTGTTGAGGGGTTTCTCATGAAGTTAGCAAGGGTTATCGTGAAACCAATATCGCATTTTTTAATGCTAAAATCCGATGCTCTTTATTTCTCATGCACTTCTCTTATGCACTACCAGAATTTTGTATAGGTGAAATTTTAAAGCAAAAAGTTTCGTAAACTCCTATCCCATATGTTGAATGAAATTGCAAGTCGACGAGCAATTCGGAATATCTCTGTGTTTGAAGACACTAAACTTGAAAAGATTTACCACTAAACACCAAATTGCTTTTTTTACTTTTCGAGATTAAAGATTAACTCATTTAAGAGTAAATCATCTCCTGATGATGCTAACATGGTTAGTGAAACGTGCGTCGAGAAGTTAAAAAAAAGTGATTTGGTGTTTAGTGGTAAATAAATCTCTTCAAGTTTGGTATCTGTTATATGATAAGTGCCAAATTGGAGATCAAATTGGCTTCTCGTGTTTGCTGTATGAATTGTCATACACATTTAGTGCAGTGGATGTCCATTCTACCAGTATCGCAAGAAAAATTCTATGTCGTTTGCTGTTCCTATGATGTGGAGAGAACCTACTGACCATGGTAAGTGGTAAGTGATTGCTATTTTTGTACCACTAAAACAGAACGGATTTCAAAAAAGCAAAGGAACAAAATTCGGAATATCCAAATTTGCCTTGTGAACTTAGGCCAGGTCCTTATAGCCAGGAACTACCGGTTCCGATTGCGCCTTTAAACCTGAACAACATGTTTCCAGGTGATCTTAATTCTTCATCAGGATCTGATCCGCAAATTCCTGAGAATATCAGTTGTGACCCAATATTTTTAGCAACTACCAGTGAACCTCAATTAATAACTCAGAATGATTTAAATTATTTGGTACGTGACCTGGGATTGTCAAAATAAAAATCGTAACTTGTTCGATCCAGACTTCAACAGTGGAACCTGTTAGATAAAAATGCAAGTGTTTAACTTTGCGAAAAAGGAATGTAACATTTATAAGTTTTTATAAAATGGAAAGATCGCTATATGCTTATTGTGATATTGTCGGTTTAATGAATAAGCTTAATATAGAACATGTACCTTCCGAGTGGCATATTTTCATAGATTTGTTGAAATACAGCCTAAAAGCAGTCTTGCTTCATAATGGAAACAAAAACCCATCTATTCCTTTAGCCAATTCAGTGACAATGAAATGAATCTATGCAACCATACTAAATCGCGTTAAATACAAACAGTATCAGTGGCATATTTGTAAGGATTTAAAAGTGATAGGTATACTACTAGGACTTTAAAGGGGTTTTACAAAATATTGCTGTTTTTTTTGTCTCTGTGGGACAGTAGGACAACAAAATAACATTACAGTAAAGAAGATTGGCCCCACCTAATTTCTTTAGAACCTGGTACTTCAAATATAAAATATGCCTTCTTGTTAATCCAAAAAAAGTGTTTCTTTCACCTCTGCATATTAAGCTTAGACTAATGAAAAACTTTGTCAAAACCATGGACAAAGAAGATAATGGTTTCAAGTACTTAAAAAAAATATTTCCACAATTAAGTGATATAAAACTTAAAGAAGGCATATTTACAGGACCTCAAATAAGGAAGCTTCTAGGTGATTTTCGTTTTCAAGAAAAATTAAATGCAAAGGAATTGTCAGCTTGGAAGTGTTTTGTAAGTGTAGTAAAAGGATGTCTGGGCAACAAGAAATATGAAAACTATAAAAATTTCATAGATGAACTCTTGAAATCTTATGAAATACTACGGTATCCTCAAAAATGCATTTTCTACACTCCCATATGGATTTTTTTCGGAAAATTTGGGTGCAGTAAACGACGAACAAAGAGAGAGGTTTCACTAGAACATGAAACGATGGAAGTAAGACACCAGGAACGGTGGAACCCATTCATGTTGAGCTACTACTGCTGGATTTTAAAAAGATATGTTGCTATAGAACACAACAGGAATATGTAAAAGTTTTTGCCGCTGTATGATATCTCATGTAATATATTTTTTATTCACACAATCCTCAGTAATGTCTTAGCATGATATAACATGTTAATATTAAAAATACATATCAGATTGTAAAAACATGTCTCCTTTTTTTCCCATCACAACCCTCTGTAACAAAAAAATGTACATATTACAGCTTATTATGCTCATATTTAGGACTACAAAATAGTTCATATACATCTATTTTCATCAATGTTACCTCAAAAAAGTTTAAATTTGTTGACCTGTGTTATTTATTAGTTATTGACGTTTTCTTGTACCAAGATAAAAAATAAAAAACAAATATTAATACTCTCAAAAATATAAACGTTTTTTTCCCATTAAAAAGCACAATTCCATCCATAAACAAAACCTTTAATTGAAGAAAATCTTCCACCCCCTAAACAACATTTTTTTCTCTCTTCGGGGCGTTTTTTCCCATTTTATATTGAAGTGGAAAATGTTTTTTTCCACTAAAATGATAAGACTCGCAGTCTTGTTTCGAAAAAAAACATTTCATTATGCGTACAAAATTACATGGATTTGATTTTACGAAAAAGAAAATATGTATAAGAAAAATCGTGACATTTAATTGGTAGATTATGAAAAATTTGTTGACAAAGAAGATTTTGTGACGTGGATTGTTGGGAGTATTAGAAAGAAGACCCATTTATGATACAAGTCTAGGTAACGGGTTTTTCAAACTGGGCGGTTGTTTATAATTATTGTATATTCTTGAATAAAACACAGATGGCGTTGTGAATTTGCCTAGGTCTAGTCTCATTTCAGAAGTGTAATGTATGACATTAATAAAAATGAATGAACAATGCGTTAAAATTGTTGAATTATTTTATGAAAATGGGCGTTCATTGAAAAATGTTTTTAGAAAATTACGTGATATTTACGGTTTGCACAATCGTGCATCTGAAAGCACTATCAACCGAATTGTTCAAACATTTTCAGAAACTGGTTTGGTGGAAAATAAAAGAACAATATATAGTCGTAGTGGTAGTTGTTCATAAGAGCATATTGCAGTGGCGGCTCGTGGGGTTTTAAAGTGGGAGGGCGTAGAAGAAAATAGTGATGCTGAAGAATTTTTGTGCTTTCCCGTTCCTCCTTTTTGCTGTTCGTACTATTGAAACCCTATATAGGAGGGGAACCAGGAAAACATTAAAATTTTGTATTGTTACTACTTATAAGGACATTGGAGGATGGGTTGTTGCTTGTTACGCAGATAAAGGAATGAATAAGTAGGTTTTTACCGTTTCCCGAAGAGTAAACCATTCAAAGAGTTTATTGTAACTACAAATCAATAGAGAAAATTCGAACAATTCAAAAAAGTTCGAAAAGCTAAAAAAAATATCAAAGTTTTATGAAAAAAAAGGGTTATTGTACATATTTTTGTTGGTGAATAGCACCTCGCCGCTACCTAGTTTTTAAAGTGGAATTTTATTCGCCTGTTTTTGTCCAAAATAAATTTTTCAATAACTTTTTCATTGAAGTCCGGAATTAGTTCGACTATAGCACTTTTAATATTTAATATATCTAAAGCACAAATGTTTTAGATCCCTCACTTCTTCGCGAGTCCATTGCTGCTCACCACCAAACAATAAACATACGAAACAAAACAGATAATTAGTGTATTCACAACCAAATAGCCACAAAATGTTATTATGTAGTTTACTGGAAAATTTTCGGGTAAAACTTGTCCTATTTTAAATTAGTCATTATTAGCTGTTTTAAATCAGATACTTTCATGTTTGCAATTAGTCGATTATTTTTATTTAAAAAGTACTACTCTGTGTGTAACACGTATGTACACGTGTGTACACGTAGTAAATTCCAAATCAAAATAACTACTCACGAGTGGCCGCTGGCATATTTATTTGGTACGCTGCTGGTATGCTGCTGAAGATCCAGAAATTTCCATTAGTCGACATTCACAACAATTTTGACACAGTGAATCCACAACATGGCGTATTTTACGAAAGGATTTAGCTCTGAAGGCATATAAGGTTCAAATAATATAGCAAACTAAAGCCACTGGACCATTCAAAACGTCGTGCATTTAACAATTGGATCAAAGAATGATTTTTCAAGAAAAAAAAATTCTCAAAAATGATCTTTTTAGATTAAGCACATTTTGAAATTGATGGCTATGTCAATAAACAAAATTGGGGTGGGGAAAATTCACGATTGATTGGTGGGAAACCTTTACATCCTAAACGAGTCACTGTTTCGTCTGCATTATGGTTAGAAGGTGTAATTGGGCCGTATTTCTTTTCAGAATGCTGCTGGTGAAGCTGTAACTGTGAATGGTGTTCGATATCGTGGGTTGATAACTGGATTTTTGTGGGCTGGATTGAATAATATTAATCTGGAGGCATATGTGGTTCTAACAGGATGGCGTTATAGTTCACTCTGCTAATGCAACTAAGACAACAATTGATTGAAAGGGTGATGTTAATTGGCCACCAAGATCATGTGATTTAACACTGTTGCACTATTTTCTTTCGGGTTACGTGAAAAGCCAAGTCTACAAGAACAATCCACAATCGATTCCTGAACTAAAGGATGAAAATATTAGAGTGATTGGTGAGATAGAGCCACGGTTATGTTAAAATGTCATTCAACATTTTGACAAAAGAGTCTGGGAGCTACAAGAGGTGGTCATTTGGTAGATATTGCCTATCGTGATTAAATGTCATACACTATGCTTCAATTATCAATAAACGTTTTTTGAAATCAACGCCTGCCCAAAACCTGCTCAATTTGAAACATCTTTTAGTAAATATTTCGGAAAATAATTATACTGGTCTATAAAATTCAAACTTTTTTGTCACACGGAAATGTCTGTCTAATTTAGATAGTACTATAGCTACCTAACAAGAATATATTAACAAAAAAAAAATAACTCGCCAGGGTTCTTCATGACATTCAAATACATATTTTTATAAAAAATTCCGAAAATACTATTTCACTTATACAATCGTCCATTTATACACAATGTTTATGATTTTCGGCAGTACCTAACTTCCGGTAGGTCGCTTTTCAATCCCTAACAGTAATCGGTTAAAATCCCAGGACTCCATTTCCCTTAATATCGCATCTCTGTAAGGGAAATATCCTGGAAGTGTCCCTCGCCATGTTCGTCACTCACAGCACTCAGGTTTTTAGGGAAAAAATCCAAATGTGAGTCCAGGATATGTATCTTCAAGGATATATTGCACCCCAAAGCTTTGTATGAGATTAAAAGTTCATTAATTAAATCTTTGTAATTGTCTGCCTGGTGAGTGTAACTTATTTCCAGGCGAGTTTGTCAAGATCATTCAGTTTTTGCTCAAAGCCGTTATGCTTCATTAGTTCTCTTATTTGGGGACCTATAAATAACCCCTCCTTAATTTTTGCGTCGTTAATTTTGGGGAATTTCTCTTTAAGATATATAGATATATACTGTACTTTAAGATATATACTGTACTTTTAACATTATTCTGCCCTGGAGAAAGTGACTTACGATTGGGCCACTCTTTCTTTATTTAGTAATTTTTTAATCTCTACTCTCCCATTCGCAAATAAAACAGCAATGTATTGTGTAACTAAGCTGCAGTCCAAGCAAGAGAGGAATAACTTGAAAATCTCCACAAATTTTCCAGAAGTATTTGCTGTATTCAATCTTTTCCAGAAAGAATTTCATATTTTCGTAGGTTTCTTTGATATTAGATTCGGTGGTGTAACAACACTGCTTTTGAATTTGAATGGTAATCAAAACTTAACAGCTTGAATTTTGATTTGAATCGTAATCAAAATTTAACTTCATTAGTGCATGCATGTCATTACAATAGACCAAATCATTTGTTTGAGAAAAATAAGGTTTCAATTCATTCGTTGCGATGGCGAAAATAGGAAATAATCGAGATTCCAAAAGCTCAGCCTGTTTATTAGATAAATGTAAATCACGTATAGTGCGGTTCAAGATATATCGTTGACTGAATGGCTACAATAAACTGTTAACAACCCCTGTGGTAACGAAACCCGACAAAATTGCAAAAAACGTAAACAGGACCGGGCTTAATAAAATAACAGGTAAAACAATAACATTAATTTTATATGTGGTTTAGTAGTTTCGAAATATTTAAGTTTAGTTCGCATTCTTTTCTTAAACAGTGCAGTTATATAATTTCGATCGTATTTTTATTATTCCAAATGTGTTAAAAATGCGGCGTTCTTGGCAAGACACTGATCATTATGTTTTCGGTAGTGCTAATTTTAAAAGAAAACATTTATCGTCCGATTCTAAGCAAATTGTTAAAAAGGTGTATGTTTCTTTATTGAATAGGGGGCTTAATGTAAATGCAGCCGCAGCAGAAACGTCTTCATTAACGAAAACGCCGTCGTCTACAGTTAAAGATATTGTGACGAAGCCAATTAAAGCCAAAAAAGTTCGTAGTGATTCTGGTAAAAGCAAATGTGTTGACAAAAGCGACAAATACTTAATTCGAAGCAACATTTACGCCTTGTATGAAGAGCAAACTGTGCCTGCATTGCATTCATTGCAACAGCGACTAAGGAAAGATAAAACCAACATTCTTTGCAGTAGAACTAGCCTCCGGAGAATATTATCTTTAATGGGTTTTGCATATCGAACCATTAATAAAAGACAAATATTAATGGAATTACAACGATAGCGATGATGGCGGTTTGACTACTTAAACTCTAAAAAAAATACAGATTAGAAAATCGTCCCATTATTTACCTTGATGAAACATGGTTTGATACACATGAGGCGCCAGCAAAAGGATGGGTAGATACATCAAAAAAATGCCAAACCAAAGCCCGAGCAAATAAGGGAAAAGTAATTACAATTTTACATACTGGTTCCGAGGATGGATGGGTTCCAAATTGTTTACGGTTATCCTTCAAAAATATTAAACATTCATCTTTGGATTATTATGACGACACCACAGGAGAACTTTTTAAAGATTGGTATACAAATAGCCTTTTGCCAAGTGTGCCTAAGGAAAGCGTAATTGTAATGGACAATACTAGTTATCATAACAGCCAAAAAATAAAGTTCCTAATGCAAATAACACTAAATTGGAATCTCAGAACTATATGTTAAAAAACGATATATACTTCGAAAATATGGGTGAGTGAGAAAACCTGGTCAATTTCTGTTTTAGGTAAAAAAAATAAACCCATTTTTGTTTATCAGTATAATTCGTATTTTAAAAAGCGAAAAGTAAACCATCAACGGCAATGCGTAGAAAAACTGTTATCATCTATTAGCGCAAATGTGCATTAAATAAAGGGTGTCTCAGAATGTTTTTCTTTTTTGATACTTAAAAAATAAAACATCAGAATTAATTCAAGCTTGTTTAATTGCTATTAAATTACAAAGTAATATTTGAATTTTTATTTATGAAAAACAACCACCTTAAATGCGCACCATCTGCTTCTTTACACTCATTTCGCCTGGAACTGAAATTTTCAATCACTCGCAGGAGCATCACTCTTGAAATCGCGTAGATTTCGTCCGTTATTCTTTGCTTTAAAACATTTAAGTTGGATGGCAATGAGTTGAAAACCTTACTTTTTAAGTAGCCCCGTAGGAAAAAATCAGCAGGTGTTAAATCTGAACTCCTCGGTGGCTAGTTGATGTCCCTTCGGCGACTAATCTCCTCTTCGGGGAATAAATCATGAAGAGCTGTTAAAGAATAATTCGTGACGTGGGAAGTAGCTCTATATTGTTGAAACAAAAGTGTTGCGGGTGTAGTCAAACGAGCTTTGCATTTCTGGAGCGAGAAAAGTCCGGATCATATGGCAATAATGATCGGAATTAACAATCTGAGAGCGATCACGGTTATCCTCAAAAAAGCAGGGGCCGATAATTCCTTCGTTTGATATGGCGACAACCTTAGGGGTGCGCAATTGTTTCTGGTGCAGTTTCAGCGGATTGTCGGGAGACCAATATTTATCCTTTTATTTATTCACGTGGCGTTTGATGTGATCATTTTATTCATCAGAAAACCATATGTTATTGAAGCTCCTAAAACGTTTTTTCATTGTCCTGCAGAATTCGACTCGTTTGGCTGGATCATCCGGCTTCATTTCTTGCACAATAACAATTTTGTAGGGGTGGAAATATAAATCTTTGCGAATAATGCAATGAATCGTGGATCTGTGCAAACGTAAAGAAGCTGCGTGGAGTGGATCGTCGTGGATCGTCTCTAACAGAATGGCGAATGCTGCTAACATTCGTGCTTGTTCTTGATGTTCTTTTGCGCCCTGCTGATTTATCCGACATTGTGTTTTCAGTCTCTTCAAACTTGATTCAACACCCAATACTTGATTAAATTCGTACTTGGCACATTTTTCATGGCCGCTAAATTAAAATGTGTCTTGTATAGACGTGGACAATAGTGTAGGAATCGTTGTTGTCATAAAACGCTTGAACGCAAAATGCGCGTTGTGGTTCCGTAACACGATTCATCGCTACCAAACTTAAAAAAGCCTGTCAAGCATTTGTCACCACTCCCCTTTCCTCCGCTGTCAGTATTTGGCGCGTAACAGTCAAAACAAAAACGAAAAACATTCTGAGACACCCGTTATTTAAAGCTTGAACTTAAAAAAGTTTCAGAATTCGTAGGGTTTCGTAAGTGCGAACTGTACGTTCTCTTTGGAAAAAGAATTGTCGAATCACAATCGGTAAATAAAACTGTAACTTAAAAACTCACCCAGCTTTTTTTTGTACAGACGGAATAAAAAAGGAAAAAATACCTAAAACCTCAAGTGAAATAAAACTCTCCCACATTTGAAATTTTCATTAACCCGTAGCGTGGGGTGTCCCGCAGTTTCGTTCCCTCGCGCACAATTGAAATATCAAAGGGGGGACATCCCTTCCTAGCGGCTCGCAATTCAGTTGCCGAATGGGGAAACTCGTCTGTTGCTCACTTCACAGCATTATCCTGATTAGACGAATGTAAATAGGTAAACAGGAGTGGGGTTTAATTATCGGTTTTGTTTGCTGGAAGGGGGGGGGGGAGAGGGAGGGTTAAGCGGGTGGAATTTCCAAGTTGGATGGTTGTGGAGATCAAGGGGAGAACTTAACCCACTCTTTGAATGAAAGGCTTATGATACATGCGAATTATTTGCACCATTAAGCGTATTAAATGCTCTTTTGATCTTGATGGTTTTAAGTGTAGGACGAGAGTTTACGAATCATTGTTTTCAACGTTTATTAAATCGATGATGAAAGGCTTTGATGCTCTTGAAAAAATCCATTCCTCTTTTCTGTCAGCTATTTGCTTACATCAGCTATTAGTTCATCGTTTTAGAAAAAATTAGTTCCTTCAGCAAATATAATTGTTTATATACCTTTGCCCAATTTTCCTCGTCATATGATAGATGTTTTTGACAACGCGGCTACCACAATTATATTATTTTGTTTATATATTTGTACATTGTATTGTATGTTTGCATGTGTTCTGTACGAAACAGATAATTAACAACATTACAAAAATAATGTTTAAGCTCTTCGAGCGTTAAAATTTAACATTTAAAATATTTACAGCCTAGCATATCAATATCATATTTGAATGAAGACATTTTTCCAAGTGCATCGTCGTTTCTCTGTCGACATACATTTTACCATTCCGATTTTTCACTTCCCTTTGCAATTTATTAAAAATTCAGCGAATTTTCCTATGCAGCATTGCAGGTCCTCGTCATATTCGTGCACAGACAAATTGATGGATGGTTTCTCTAACAATGGTACCCTTTTAAAGTACACACGTGCAAATATTAATAACTGTCGGGAAGATTTATACTGCAAAATGGATTTGTTACAGTACGTTAAGATAAGTCTTATTAGAAATTTCACTCGTGCTAGTTTGTAGATATGAATATAACAAATTCTTTTTAGTTCGGGGTGTAAAGTTGTGCGCTATGCGAGTTTCTACGAGGGTTATTGTGCAAGAGTGAACATGTTTTGGAAATAAGTCAAAGCTCTGGTGCAAAATTGAACCATCGCGTGGTTTCATTGAAACCCCATGCTCCGCGTAGAAGTTGAAGGACCATATGTATATACTGATGGCCAATAAAACCAATAAAATAAGAGTGGCGGAGCTTTATTAATAAATGAGGTGTGGCTATTAAATAACCAGATTGACGCTGCTACAGAAGAAGTACGCATGCGCCAAACACCAGCGACCAACAGCTATTTAGCGTGAAGCCTTCCCTTTCCAATTCAGTACCTCTCGCTTCTCTAAACAAGTCCCTATAACCGCAGCCTTCGATCGCATTAGAGTTGTTTTTTTGTTTCGCCGGAAAAATGTTAAGTGTAATAATAGAGCAACGAATTGTTGTGAAATTTCACTTGAATCTTATAAAAAACTGCTGCTGAAACTTATAATTTATTGAAAGAAGTATATGGCACTGAATGTTTATCCCGTGCACGTGTTTTTGAGTAGTTTAAGCGTTTTTAAAGGGTTAGGTGGGTTTGAAAACTTCAAAAAATCGATTTTTTTTGTCTTATTAAAGAGCACAATATATTTAAAATATTCTCCTAAAATTTCAAATCGATCCGAGTAAAATTCTAAGAGATAGACCCTTCGAAAGTTTCGCCCATTAGGTCACGTCACTGCAGCGCTTCGCAGGTATACGGAAGCAGCTGCATAGCTATTGTTGGTCGGCCTTTCCTACTCTCTTTTACAATTCAAGCAACTTTGTGCAACTCTAGTGCAACTAGAGTGCAAATTAGTGCAACTCTAATTAGTTTTTAATATATTAGTTGATTGTTGCTTCTTGAGCCAATAGATTGATTTGAGGTTATAAGTGTTCGTGAATTTTTACTATAAGTGGTTATAAATTTTTATTTATAAAATATGGGTAACGTTACAAGATCTGATCGAACAACTAGTGGTCGAAGAAAAGATAGACCAAAGAAAAGAAAACAATCATTTAATATGAAAACTGCTGAGATAGACGACGACTCTTTCACCAGCACGTCGGCAAAAAAACTCCAAAGCCAAGATGAAAAACACGTGCCAGAGGACGGTATTCTGCAGTATACAATCATCGATTTTTTCAACACTATCTACTTTTGTGAAGTATTCTAATGTAATAAATGAGAATGGAGACGACAAAATATGTAATGGTAAAGTGGATTTTAAACAATGTGTGAAATTTGGCCTTGGTTTCAAAATTCTCGTAGAGAGTGAAAAATGTCAGCCTAGATACACTTTATCGTGTCAAAAAATTGGTAAATCATATGAAATAAATCGTAGGTTTATATTTGTGATGCGAATATTAGGGTTAGGACTTGCTGGATGTAAAAAATTCTGTGGCTTGATGGATATAAGTTGTTATTTTTTGAATAAGTCAACATAGGATTTTTATGTTCAGAAAATTCATGAATGTGTTCAGATAGTTGCTGAACCACTTTTGTCATCGGCTACAAAAGAAGAAAAACAATTAATATGTGATGAAAGTGGTATTAATGATACGACATATGTAACTGTATCAGGTGACGGTACTTGGAAAAAGCGCGGTTTTTCATCATTATACGGTGTGTCTACGTTAACTGGGTATTATAGCGGAAAAGTTTTGGATATTTTTATAAAATGTTCATATTGTAAATTATGTGAAGTTTGGAAAAAAAACTGAACACAACAGAATTTGAAGAGTGGCAGAAAGATCATTTTGGAAAAAACGAATGTAGTGCCAATCACCAAGGACCAGCTGGTAATATGGAAGTTTCATCAATCGTTGCAATGTTTCACAGCTCTTTTGAAAAATACGGCCTAAGGTACTCAAATTATATTGGTGACGGGGACTCCAAAACATATTCCGGAGTTCTTAATGCCAAACCTTATAGCGACGATTTTATTAAAAATAAAAAAGAATGCGTAGGACATGCGCAGAAGAGGATGGGCAAGCGCTTACGTGATTTGGTCAATAAAACTTTTGAAGAAAAAAAAACAAGACCGGTAAAACAATTAGAAAAAAAACTCTGTCTGGCAAAGACAAACTTACTGGCAAATTTATTGATAAGTTAACAGTTTATTATGGTCTAGCTATAAGAAGAAACTGCTTTTCGGTGCAAAATATGAGAGACGCTATATGGGCAACTTATTTTCATTATATCTCCACAGACAAAAATCCATAGCACGATAAATGTCCAAAGGACCCTAACTCATGGTGCACTTGGCAGCGTGCTTCAGCAATGAACACTCTTTCATCATATAAACACGGCTACGATCCATTACCAAGTGAGGTTTCATCAGCTGTCTCATGTGTTCACTCAGCAAAGAAGAGCTCTTGGAGAGGTGTATTGATAGCTTCACGCAAAACAGTAATGCAATTTTGAACCAGTTAATTTGGAAAATTACTCCAAAAATACTTCCTGCTGGTTCAAAAATAGTAGAGATTGCTGCATATGTCGCTGCTGGCACTTTCAACGAAGGAATCTCAGCTTTGTTGCTTTTTATGCATGGCATGGACTTGAAACTTGGCCGAAACAGCCACGAGTATGCCCGAAAAGAAGATGAGAACCACATACTCATTGCCGAAAAGAAAGCTGGCTCTGCGACTCGTGAAGCAAGAATTCGTCACAGGCAAGAGCAAAAGGATGCCCTGGATATTGTCGCAGCAGCAGGTACTTTGCTTTATGGTGCCGGAATCGATGATTTTATGTAAGTTAAAAAAAAATTGCATGTTATTTCAATTTAAAACTTTAAACGCGTTTATCTCAAAACTCAATTTTTTAAGTCGGTGGACACGATTTCTCGAAAAGTTACGAAGCGATTTTATTCAAATTTTGCACACATCTTTGAAATAACATTATCTAGTCATTGAACGAAGGATTTTTTTTATTGCAACTAATTTTTTCGAGCCAATACATGGCGAAAATTTGACCAAAAAATGTGTTTTTTTGTTCAAAGTCTGTCAAAAATTAAAATTTTACTAAACTTTTAAATTGTACTAACGAAATATTTTTGGTTTTTTGATTTTAAATGAACCAATAATGAGTTATGCTGTCCACGGCAAGAGCATTTTTTTTTGAGACGTCAAGGGAGATGAGGTACCAACGGCTGAGTTTTCGGAATTTTTAAATAAAAATTTCACAAAATACTGTTTAAATATGTATCTTTGATATGCTGCATTGTTTAAATAAAATATATGACTGGCAATATCGAAATAATGGATGGCAATATCGAAAAAAATCGGTAATCTGGTTCGATCCGACCGTCGCGTCGGTTAAGTATTGGTGCGTTTGTTAAAACTGTAGGAATTGACAAAGAATGCGTACGACAAATTTTACATAATAATTTTAACATTCAAAAAGTGTGTGCCAAAATGGTGCCTAAATTTCTCACGTTTGAACAAGAAGTTCGCAAAAATTGTACTTTGTATTTGTACTGTCACTTTGAATGTCATTGAAAATGATCCAAACTTATTGGAAAGAATAATATGTGACGAATCGCGTTTTTTCTACTTATGATCCTGAAACGGAGCGCCAATTCATGCACTGAAAGAGCCCAAATTCACCGAGAGCAATGATGACTCAATGAAGCAATGAGTTTTTTTCTATTTTCATTCTGTATCTTCACTGGGTTGCTGAAGGTCAAACTATTAAAACTATCAACATTACTACCTTCACGTTCTTGCTGAACTCCGTGAAAGAGTAACGAAAAAACGACCCGAATAGTTCAAGTCATGAGTATTCCAGCAAGATAATGCGCCGGCTTATTCCGCATTGTCTAGTTATATATATATATATATGTATATATATATATATATATATATATACATATATATATATATATATATATATATATATATATATATATATGTATATATATAATAATATATATATATATATATATATATATATATATATATATATATATATATATATATATATATATATATATATATATATATATAATATATAATATATATATATATATATATATATATATATATATATATATATATATATATATATATATATATATATATATACATATATATATATATATATATACATAAATATATATATATATATATATATATATATATATATATATATATATATATATATATATATATGTATATATATATATATATATATATATATATATATATATATATATATATATATATATATATATATATATATATACGTTCCTAAATCATTCCTAGTGTTGATCCATTCGTTCTATGAAGAGTCACGACGTTTCGCCCAATTCATTTTCAACTGTTCACGTACTCTCCAGTCGGAATACGAAGAATGGACGATGTGGTGGAACTGGATTCCTCGTCATTCGAAAGCTGAAAAACAGTGTCGTAAAATTTTAAAGGATGTTTGACTGACTTACCCAATGCTTTATACAGCTGAATAAAAAGTTTAAGCACTATTACGCGCAACCGTTTTGCACCAACTATAATCCATTGGGATGAGAAAATTGGGATGAGACATTTTCGGATGATGATGCCCAACTTTTAGACAAAGAGAAGTGTAGATACAAAATCCTGATTTGTGACTTTAATGGCAGAATTAGAAAAGCAAGAACAGGTGAAAATGCAATTGGCTCATATGGAAGTGGTGAGTGGGGCAATATAGATGACAAATTGGTTGAATTTGTTGAATGACAAGAAATTTATTTTTTTAATTTGTATTATAAGAAAAAAATCAGCAGAAAATGGACATGGAAAAGTCCAACTAGACTCACAAGTGACACTGATTACATCAAATCAAACGATAAAACAATATTTTGCAATTGTACTGTCTTCAACCATTTAAGTGTTGAAAGTGACCACCAAATGGTATGTGCGAAGATTAGAATAAACTTTAAAATTAATTAGAATTAAAAGAGAGCGCAAGAGAATAGTAAGTTTAAAGAGGGGCAGAGTGGATTCTGGGATACTGCTGGAGAGGGTCAGTAATTTTGAGATTGCTTTGTCGAACTACTTTGCTATGTTAGAAGATCCCGAGGAAATGGAAATTACAGATCAATATGAGAAAATCTTTAACAATGTGTTTGAAACGGATGCTTTAATAGCACCAGAAGATAAATGTTCCACGTAGTCAAAATTTTCCAATAAATAGTGTTTTCACTAAATGAATGGTCTCATTTAGTGAAAATACGACGGACATGGTTCGGATGACGGACGACGACGGACATGTCGACGGACAATGAAGAATGCAGAGAGTCTTTTTGGCAGGGTCGAGTACGTTGGGCTTTGCAAAACTATAAGAAATCGTATTCGACAGGAAACCGCTGATTCAACATGCAGTTAGTGCAAAAAACTCTGGAAGAAAACAGGGGTGTTAACAAAGCTAAACATAAGCTGAGAAAGAAAATGACGAAAATGTTGCCTTAATGCGTGAGGATGGCCCAGTGTATAGATAGCGGACAAAAATGTTAGAGGTTGTTGTTAATTAGTAACATTAATGTTACTAATGTTAATTAGTAATTAAGAATAAGTCCATGCTACAAAGTACTAAGCTTCGGTAATGATATATACTAAACAGTTTTGTATAATTACACATTTTAGATTTTTTATAACTTATAATAAAAATTACTCTTATTTTTTTGACCTCGTAATTATTTCTAAAATATCTCATCAATATATGATTATTATAAGATGATAAGTATGATTATGAATAAAATTGTTTATATTCAGACTAATACCTAGTATGCATTTTAAAAGGATGTTAAATTTATTCTGGAAAATTAATATTGTCTTAGACACAATGAAAAAATGAATTTGAATAAAATACTAGGAGTGACTATTAAATAACGAGACTGACGCTGTAAAACATTTTATTTTGATTTCATACAAATTTATTATCACGTTCAATAGACACCCCTCCTCTATCCCTACACTTCATGCGAATCTTCCATTGTTCGAAATAGTGCTGGAAGTCTTCTTCCTTCAGTTCCTTCAGAATGTTTGCCGCTTTCTCTTTCACAGCTTCAACGGACTCAAATCTTGTTCCTTTTAATGCAGATTTGACCTTAGGAAACAGATAGAAGTCGAACGGTGAAAGATCCTGCGAATAAGGCGGATGGTTTAACACGGTATACTATTATATTATATTATATTATTTATATATATATATATATATATATATATATATATATATATATATATATATATATATATATATATATATATATATATATATATATATATAGAGTAAGTTCTTGGGAGAGTAAGTACACGTAAAGGTAGAGGTATCAGACTAACATGAACCAAAATCTGCCAACCCGCACTGGACCAGCATGGCAAATTACGATCTATGTCTTCAACATGGCGTTTCAACTGTGCTATATCAGGAAATAATTAAATCTAAATTAATATCTTATTAAGTTATTTTTCAATTATTTCATTTGGCTTATCTGAACAATTTGGGCATATTCCTCGTATATCCCACAGAAAAACCTTTATATTTCTTTAATACAATATTCTGTGACTGGTTGTATCAGAAAAACTTTCTTCTTGAAAAGGCTAAATTGAATTTAAAATAAAAACGCAACCTGCTGCTCGTTGCCTCGCGGAAATTTCGATCGTATCTGGATCTGACGCTAACCGCTTTTGCTCCTTCTTTTAAACTCGTTCATAAAATTCGTTCATCCTGAGTCGGCAGTTTTATGGTGTCTACTTTAGAGTAGACAGTACCGAGCAGAACGTTATTAGCATAAAACTTCCCACTCACTTATAAAATATTTACGACAGTCTCCATCATCGTTTTCGTTTGATTTTGTTATGCACAAAACGCTATTAAAATGTTGCAAACAGTTCATCAAGCAGAAAATTTGTATGATTTTCCTCGACGTATATTTGCTTTTATTAAACATTTCTGATGAGGAAATCTAATTTTGCCATTCGACGTGAGGAAAATGATATTTTTAGCGGTTTTAACAAACAATGCGGATTGCTTTTTTTTTAATTGGGGAAGAGAAAATAATTGGAATGACTTCCAATTCCATCGGTTTACAATTACTTCCATTTATTCGAATAATAAGAGTTTTCAAATTGTTTGTTAAATTAAATGCTTAGAGTTATTTTTGGTCAGTGTTCTGTATTGTTTTCTGTTTATTTAAATGTATGATAAAATTCTTGAAGGAATTGAAATACAGGGTATGATGAAAATGGTTCTAGCGTAATTAAAAAAAAATCGTTTCTGTATAGTCTCTTGTATTAGGTTTTCAACTTAATTTTTTTTTTGCGGCTAAGTTTCATTCATAGCGGCACATATTCGAATTATTCCTTGTGCACAGTTATTCCTAAGCGCCTTCTTTTAATTTCAAAACGAGGTACAGTCAAAGCTCTTTATTCACGGTTCCGTTATTGGTTTTTTCATTATGCGCGGATTAAAAAATTGTGACTACTATTTGTATTCGCGGATCCAAAACTAATGATGCATATTGCATGTTTAGAATAATAGAGTAGAGTGGGCCAAAAGTCCTATCTATAAATTTTACTCAAGAACAGCAAAACCTGGTAACGTGTACACTAATCTTTATTAGTTTTCCATGTGTTTAGGTCTCTAAGAAATTTAAACGGTATAGTGATAAATTTTATGAAAAATATGGGGTAAGCTGTCTTTTGGATAAACATAATTTTATTTTCTCATCTTAATCTTTAAGATATTTCATGAAATCAACAGTTCTAATTCTAAAACAAAATCTAGGCAACTTTTAGGTTATGTTTTAAGAATCTACAATACATACGGTAGTGCCTACCGTATAGCTGCACGTGACAAAAGAAAATATTTTTCAGTTTCCGCAACATGTTGGGCAAAAATCCGATGTTCAGAGTGGGGCAGTAGTCCACAAGCGGACTTTTGCCCCATCAGAACCATTTGTAATTTTTTTTATAAGGTTTATTTGTTTTAGGTCATATAAAAGAAAACAAATAAGAAAACATGTACCGAAGAATCTTTACAAACAGCTGGACAAAGAATAAATGAACAAATAATAGACGAATCTACTCTACGAAAGAGATTAAAATCGGGGCATGGTGTTGATAGCTTGAGAAGACATCGAAGTGTTTTCTCAGTGGAAATGGAACGTGAATTTGTAGAACACTGCCAAAATTTGGATAACCGGTTTTATGCAGTTTTAAACAACATAAAAAACCCATTTATTCCAAACTCAAAACTAGCTGGCAAATATTAGGCAAATAGTTTTATTAAAATATACAACCTGTCATTGCGAGCTTCTCACGCCACTAGTTTAGCAATTTAACGAATTTTAAGTTCATTTGTTTTTTGAAATACTATCAGAATTGTTCAAAAAAATTAATTTTCCACCAAGTGGAATCTACAATATGGAGTGGTATTTCAACCGTTCCTAACAAAATACCAAAAATTATTAGCACGAAAGGCAAGAAATGGCAAGAAATGTAGGAAAAATATCATCAGCTGACCATGGGGAATTAGTCACAATTATTTACGCTATGTGCTATAGTGCTAGTGCTATTACGCTATTCCTCCCGCGATAATATTTCCTCGAAAGAGAATGAAAAACGAGCTGACGGATGGGGCACCACGATAAATAGCAAATTATTTATAAAGTGGCTTAAACATTTTCGCTTCAAGATTAGATCGGGCAAAGAACATCCTGTTCTTTGTCCGATGGTTGCCAGTAAATGCCGGTAGAAATATTACTCACTTTCAAGTGGCCAAATTATTAGGTCAAGCTTATAAACGTTCTCTACTATGGACACGGGAGTAAAAGGCTTTACAGTTTGTGGAATATATCTAATAAATACACATGTGTTCTCAGAACAGATAAGGTCTCAGGTCACAGATAAGAATGCAAATTAAGTCAATCCCCAATTAAATAACAACGACTGTGTTCACCTAGCGACAATATCAGAAGAAACGGTTTTAACAAAAAACATCGCAGTCAAGCAAACACCTTTAACACCAGAGAAGTTGGTGCCTGCATTAGCTCAGGAACATGCAGAGAAAACACTAGTGTGTCACCTAAGGATATAATTCCACTTCCAAAACGAAAAGATGAACATAAAAGAAGAAGAGAAAGCGAAATAAATCGCTAATACTTTCTAGCACTCCTAATAAATTAAAACTGAAAGGTCTGACTGAAGAGAAGTTGAGAAAGTCAACGCTTGCCAAAATAAAAAGAAAAAATACAGAGGATGCTACGATTAAATCAAAAAATTAGGTTAATGTAAAGGAGAAACTATCTGATGATGTGTGTCCAGAATGCCATGAACCCTATGACGACTCTCCTATTGAAGAATGGATTCAGTGTAAGGTCTGCAAAACGTGGTGCCACGAAGAGTGTACGTCGTACGAGAAAACTGTGAATTTGTCATGAGAAAAGTCATGTTTTATATGTGGTGATATTTTTATTTATTAATAGATAAGTTTTTCTTGTCTGTCACGAAAATGTGTTGTTTTGCGAAATAGTTGGATGTAATGTTTGAGTTCTTTATCTATTAAAATATTTTTTTCGAGCTTGTGGTTTATATAATCATTTAACCCTTAAGTGCGTCATATTGCCCCACTCTCCTCTATGTATAAATATGTGTGTATAAACAAGTAACAAAGTATTTATAAACAAAAAAGTCTTATTGCCGCTTGGCCGAAAGTTTTTTGCTATGGTTATATGGCTGTTAAAATGAAAGCTGCATTAACATTATGGATAGAAGATTGTAGCCAGAAGTGAGTGGTGCTATAATCTGTGAAAAAGCAAAGCGTCTTTAAAGAACACACATTTTAAAGAACCTGGTGATGAACATACGGATGGACGATTTCAAACATCGGAAGGTTGGTTCAATAAGTTCAAGGTGCGTCAATCACTGCATAATATCAAAATTGTTTGAGAAGCTGCATCTGCACACACTTCAGCACCAACAACTTATCTAGAAGAATTTTCAAAGTAAATTGCTGATGGTTGACACAAACCTGAACTTGTGTTTAATGCAGACGAAACTGCCCCATTTTGGAAAAGAACGCCAAATAAAACTTTTATATCCAAACGTAAAAAGTCCGTCTCTGCTTTTAAGGCAGCAAAAGATAGAGGGCTAGCAGGTAACATTAATTAAGCCATTTATGCTTTAGAGATCGCTAAATCCTCGTGTTTTGAAAAATCAGAACAAGGACGACCTACCGGTGTTTAGGCGTTCAAACAAAAAAGCGTAGGTTACAAGTGTCATTTTCTGTGACTGGTTTCGGGATTGTTTTGTTCCTGAAGTTGAAATTTATTTAAAGAAAAATATTTTAGATTTCAAGACAGTTTTAGTTATGAACAATTGCTTCAGGTCATCCTCGTGAGATTAAAGCTATGCATCCAAATATAAAAGTGATATTTTTTCCTCCTAACACGACGGCCTTACTCCAACCTATGGACCAAGGAATAATCTTTAAAATCATACTGGACATCATGAAATATGATTCTGATATGACTGTTATGCAATGTTGGAAAAATTTTGATATAGCAAAGTGTATTGTCAACATAAAAGAATCATTGCAAGAGGTGAAACCATACACATTGAAATCATGTTTGAAAAAATTGTAGCCTAATCTAATTATCAGTATGACGAAGAATCCGTGCAAATTCAAAAATTAAGTAAAAATATTGCGCAATTTGCAAATGCCATAGAACGGGACGATTTCGAACAGATATAATCAAGTGACAGTCAAGAATTGCTTGAATCGCAAGATAAAGATTTGACTGAAACCGATTTGGAGGAAATGTTTAATTCCCATTCCGTTAAAGAGGAAGCCTCAACTAGCACTGAAAAGGTGATATTAAACTTAAAAACCTGAGTGAAAGTTTACGAATGGAAAATGAGCTATATGATTTCTTCATAAAGGTTGATCCGTCTATGGAAAGAAGCCTTATTTTTAAAAGGCAAATTTTTGTCTGTGGTCGAATTTAATATTTTATTCCGTTCCCTCCAGTACCGGCCACGAAATTGTCCTCCAGTACTGACCACTGTTTAAATTCATTTTTAAGTGGTTTATTTTGCTTATAGGTGCACAAAAATGGCCGACAATGAAAATAATGGCGAAACAAAGGAAATAAGGGGGTGCGCGTCAAGCAGCAGATTGTTACCAGGTATAGGCATTTCAAGATATATCGTTGACCGATATTGCTGCAATAAACTCTTAACAACCCCTGCCGTAACGAAACGCGACAAAGTAGCAAGAAACGTAAACAGGGCCGGGGCTAATAAAACAACAGGTAAAAAGATACAATTCATTTTGTACCTGGATTAGTAGTTTCGAAATATTTTAGTTTAGTTCTCATTCTTTTCTTAAACAGTACAGTACTATAATTTCGATCGTATGTGTTGTTATTCCAAACGTGCTAAAAATGTGGCGTTCTTGGTAAGATAATGAGCATTGTGCCTCCGGTAGTGCTAATTTAAAAAAAAAAATTATCGCCCTATGCCAAGCGAATTGTTAAAAATGTGTAAGTTTTCTTTATTGAATTGGGGGCTTAATGTAAATGCAGCAGCAAAAACGTCTTCATTACCGAAAATTCCGTTGTCTACAGTTAAAGATATTGTGACGAAGCCAATTAAAGCCAAAAAAGTCCGTAGTGATTCTGGTAAAAGCAAATGTGTCAACGAAAGTGACAACAACAACGAGCAAAATTTATAAAAAAAAGAGCAAACTGTGCCTACATTGCATTCATTGCAACAGCGACTAAGAAAAAAAGGAAGTACCAACATGTTTTGCAGCAGAACTAGCCTCCGGAGAATATTATATCAAATGGGTTTTGCATATCAGAATATTAATAAAATAAAAATATTTAAGGAATCACAACGATTGCGACGATGATGGTTTGACTGCTTAAACTCTATAAAAAATACAGATTAGAAAATCATCCCATTATCTACCTCGATGAAATATGGTTCGATAGACATGAGGCGCCAGCAAAATGATGGGTAGATACATCAAGAAAATGCCAAACCAAAGCTCCAGCGAACAAGGGAAAAATAATTACAATTTTACTTGCTGGTTCCGGGGATGGATGGGTTCCAAATTGTTTACGGTTGTTCTCCAAAAATATTAAACATTCATCTTTGGACTATTATGACGGCACCACAGGAGAACTTTTTGAAGATTGGTTTATAAATAGCCTTTTGCCCAGTGTGCCTAAGGAAAGCGTAATTGTAATGGACAATGCTAATTATCATAATCGCCAAAAAAATTAAAGTTCCTAATGAAAATAACATTAAATTGGAACTTCAGAACTATATATTAAAAAAACGATATATACTTCGAAAATACTTATATAAAATGTGGTCTTCTAGAAATATTAAAGACCACATTAATTGGGAAGGTTGTAGATAGTATTCCCAAAGAAAGTTGGATGAATTCGATTAACCTTGTTATTAAAATAGAAGATTCCTATGTATCATTTACTAATAATATAGAACCACTTATTATTAATGTAGATCAAAGTGACAGTGAGCGCGAAACTGAATTAAATGTATAATTGAATTTAAGTTATATTTTTTATCAGACTAATAGATAAATTAATTTATTTATTAATAGATAGATTTATTTATGTATTTTTATTGTATTAATAAATTCAAAATACACAAACCAATAAACAATGGGTTAGTTATACATAATAATAATAATAATAATTTAATCATATTTTAACAATATTGTATTTTCCCAAGATTATTCAGAAGTTAAACCACTCCGGCTTTGGAGCCTTTTAAGAAATTAGGAATATTTTTATTGAGATTTATTAGGGCAATTAACATTTTGCCGAAGGATAACGAAATATCCTGAAATGGACTATGTCAAGAACTACATTAAATGACAGAATTAATACTGTTGTGATTAGAAATATCAACTTTGGTGTAAATGCTACCATCTAGTGTTAAAACTGTGCAACGTGTATTAAATGTATTCTGCTTTTATAAAACTGTAACATAGTTTTCAATTGACAGTGAACGTACAAATATGTGTTTCTTTTTAGGTTATGGGCCCAGGTACGAATAATAAAATAACGTTTTTTTTTGTTGGCAGTTAGGTAGTTGAGTGCAGTTCTTTTTTTTATTGTGTGATCGTTATTTGCATCTTTAAATAATAAAAAAAAAGGCATCAAACGATTTAGTCAATGTGCCTAAGTTAAAAGGCCGAGAAAACTATACCGAGTGGACTTTCGCAGCGGAGAATTATCTAATTCTAGAGGGCATGCTAGATTGTATAAAGCCAATCCCTGGAAAGATACAGCAGATGACGCGAAGACAAAAGCGAAGCTGATATTGACAATAGATTCCGCGTTGTATGTGCATATAAAAATTGTGAAGACATTGAAGGAATTATGGGTCAAGCTGAGGACATTATTTGATAACCCTGGTTTTACGAGAAGAATCAGTTTGCTTCGTAATTTGATTTCAATTCGTCTAGAAAGCAGTAGTTCCATGACATCCTACGTAACGCAAATTGTCGAGACCGGACAGAAATTAAGTGGTACCGGATTTAATATTAGTGACGAGTGGATAGGATGTTTGTTATTGGCTGGGTTAACAGATACATTTTCGCCAATGATTATCGCGATTGAACATTCCGGCATTCCCATTACAACGGACGCCATTAAAACCAAATTATTGGACATGGAAGCCGAAGTTGATGTGAACGAAGTTAGCAGCGCATTCTTGAACTCGAGAATGCCACCGAATAAAAATAAAAAGTGTATGACCACAGCACCGAAGACAAATTCGTTTGACAAGAATGACAAGTCACACGTCAAATGTTATAAATGTAAACAAAATGGTCATTACTCAAATCAGTGCAAAAAGGATACGAATGAGAAGAAAACTGTTACAAAACCGACAAATGCGTTCAGTGCGGTATTTTTAAATGGTCATTTTAGCAAAAACGACTGGTATATTGATTCGGGTGCAAGTGCACATTTAACGGCTAACGAGGAATGGATGGAGAATGATTTGTATAAAATAGAAAACAAGGAGATTGTTGTTGCGAATAGTAACAAGGTTAAGGTTCTATGTATCGGCGATATAAATATTGTGACAAAAACTGAAGAGTGTGAATTTCAGACACCAGTAAAAAAAGTTTTATATGTGCTAGATCTGACATCCAACCTGTTGTCTGTGAGCCAGTTGATTAGCAATGGCAATAGAGTGTCATTTACCAAGGATTGTTGCATTGTTTACAATAAGGAAGGAATAATTGTTGCCACGGCGTCACTAATTAATGGATTTTATAAACTAAGGTTATCTGAAAGTCACATAGCTGCATCAGTAATGTCAGGAGATATATGGCATCGTCGATTGGGTCACATTAACAGTAATTACTTGAATAGTATGAGAAATGCTGTTGAAGGTATGGAACTCAATGAGAAAGTTGATATCAGCAAGTCAACATGCACAGTTTGTTGTGAAGATAAACAGAGTAGACTGCCTTTTAATAATGTAAAAATCAGATCCAAAACACTACTTAACATTGTGCATACAGACATTTGTGGACCAATGGAAATCGAATCTATTGGGGGACCTAGATATTTCATTCTATTTGTAGATGATTATAGACGCATGATATTTGTTTATTTTCTTAAACATAAGAGTGAAGCCCTGACAAGTTTTAAGGATTTCAAAGCAAAAGCTGAAAATGAAACCAATAAGAGAATCAAGATATTAAGAAGTGATAATAGACGAGACTTTTGTAATAGAGAATTTGATTTATTTTTACAGAAAGAAGGGATTAATCATCAGAAAACAAATGTTTATACACCAGAACAGAATGGACTGTGTGAGCGTGCTAATCGTACAATCGTTGAAAAAGCTAGATGTCTTTTATTCGATGCAAACCTAAGTAAAGAATTTTGGGCTGAACCTACAAATACTGCTGTTTATGTACAAAACAGGATTGTGGTATTAGGTTTAAATAATAAAACTGCTTATGAAATATGGGCAGGAAAGAAGCCCAATATCAGCCATTTAAGGATATTTGGTAGTACTGTTATGGTCCATGTCTCAAAAGAAAAACGACAGAAATGGGACAAAAAGTCCAAAAAGTATATTTTTGTAGGCTAGCCAGAAAATATCAAAGGCTATAGAGTTTATGACCCCATGACTAAATCTGTGACAACAAGCAGGGATGTGATCTTTAGTGAGAATAGAAATGAAACAGACACCACCATATTAGTGAATGAGAATTCGACAGAAATTCGACAGGTGTCCATTAAACCTTTGGGTCTTTTTACAAAACTTTCTTGCTTAAACATGAAGAAGTGTTGGCAGAACATATTAAGGACTTAGCAAATAGGCTAATGCTTAAACAGACAATAATTTCCTTATCTAGCTTTCCAACTCGCCGAAAAGTTACTTCATCAATTTAATAAAGAAAATATATATGCGGGAAAGAACTACTATAATTCTTTTATGAAAAGGCATAGAGAATCATCATTGAGCTGAATCAACAAGTGTAATGAGAGCTGTAGGTTTTAATAAACCTCAGGTAGAGAGATTCTTTGAAAGTCTCGGAAGTTTGAAGTAAAGATTTAAATTCACTCCCTGTAAAATATGGAATTGCGATGAGACTGACGTCAGCATTGTCCGGAAATATACTACAGTTTTAGCTTCTAAAAATCAAAAACAAGTAGAAAAACTCACATCTGCAGAGCGTGGAAAAAACATAACTGTGTGCTTTTTGCAATGAGTGCTGGAGGTCAGTTTGTACTATCATTCTTCGTGTTTTCAAGGTCCAGAATGAATCAAAGACTAATGATTGATGCTCTTAATGAGACTCTAGATAAAGCACAGCCAAATGGCTGGATGAAAGCCGAATTATTTTTGAAATGAATGCGCCACTTCACGAAATATTCGAATCCTACAGAACAGGAACCAGCTCTGTTGATTCTTGATGAATACGCTAGTCATAACGACTTAGATGTCATTGAATTTGCCAGAAAAAATCATATTCATATGTTGAATACTCTACCTCACGAACTACAGCCGCTCGACTGAACGTTTATGAAGCCTCTTAAATCTGCTTATAATAAACCCACGGCATAAGAATCAGTGAATATGAGATCACAGGGTTTGGTTCTGCTTTAAATCGCGTTTCTCTATTGGTGTTAATGGCTTTCGCTGCACTGGCATTCATCATTTTAATAGGAATGTCTTTAGTGATTTCGATTTTATTGCTTCAGATATGACCAACATTACAGAAAGTCATCAATCAGTGTCAGAACTATCGCTTCAACCGACAGCTTCAACTTCTGGACACTCAGAACTGACGAGTAGACCAATCTGTCATTTCTAGAGTTTAGACACCTCCAGCTCAAACTGCCCCTTCTGACTCCTTCCTCTGGCAAGAGTTCGCTTTCAAGACAAGATGTGAGCAAGAAAAACAAGAGTTTGATTTCAGCAAAAAATGTACTTTATCCACTGAACATAGTAGTGCTGCAGTATTACTTTGCTGAACACAGCAGCTTATGAGTGACATTTACATTTCAGACAGTGTTGGAGAACGTTTCACAGTTCTGATACTCTTTTTTAAAAAAGGAATAAAACAATTTTTTACTTTGTTATCCATCACTTTTATTTTTAAACAAAAATTTGTGTGACTATAGTTTCGTAAAACGACTTTACATTCTCAAACACTATTTTAAAATTAAGGTTTTACAGCTGTTTATATAAATTATGTACCTAATTTTATTCTTTTATTGGGGTTAATTTTTTTACAATATTTTAAATAGTGGCGAATTTCGAAGATCCGTCTGATCGTTTAATAGCATTAAAGAGCGAGCTATTTGTTCTGATATTGGACCGAAATATGAAATTTTACAATATTTTTTATGATTTGTTTGTTTTACTTTTGGATATACTTGATGAATTAGCAATTATTTATTTTTTTATTTATTAAGTAACTAATTTCTTTTTCTTTGAAACCGTTATTTTGTGCTATTAGTTTTGTTTTTTGCAGTTCTATTTTTCTATTATTTTCAGATAGTGGAATTGTGAAAGCTCGGTGAATCATAGACTTATATGCAGCATATTTATGTGTAATGGGGTGGATTGAACGTTTTATAATTGTTATATTTGAGTATGTGGGTTTTCTATAGATATTACATTCTAGTTATATTTTGTTTGGATATTGAATGGAACGTTATTAAATTGAAAATAATTTTCATTAATGCATAAGTTAAAGTGTTCTAAAATATCTTGCTTAATAATTGGATTGATGTTATTTTTCATGATTGATGTTATTTTCAAATAATTTTTTTTACAAACAAAAGGATGGTCTAGAAATGGGTTCCCCACTAAGCCTTTTATTATCAGAACTATTTATGTCAAACTTGGAACATAATATTTTTAAAAACGGATAAAGCAAAAAATATATTGTTTTGGTTTAGATATGTAGACGACATTTTGGTTTATTACACTGGAAATGACAGACAAATAGAAGGAATATTAAAGCATTTAAATAATATCCATCCAAATATAAAATTTACATAGAAAAAGAACAAAATCAAACCATAAGTTTTCTGGACCTTTCAATATATAAACAAAATAATAAGAAAAAGAAAAAGAAAAATAAATTAGATAATTAATAAATAAAAAACGTAAACAGTTACTAATTCATCGAGTATATCCAAAAGTAAAACAAACAAATGATAAAAAGTACTGTAAAATTTCACATTTCGGTCCAGTTTCAGAACAAATGCCTCGCTCTTTGAGGAAACATAATTTGCAAATAGCGTTTAAAACCACCCAGTCAACCAGTAAATTAATTTTTAATGTTAAAGATAAAACATCAGCTAATACAAAATCAGGAGTTTATATGTTAAGTTGCAACGAGTGCAGTAGCTGCTATGTTGGACAAACCGGCAGAAATTTTCAGACCAGATACAAAGAACATAAATCTGCATACATATTAAAAAAACAACACTCTAATTTTGCGAACCATTTCATAGATGCCGGACATATATTTCCCGAGATTACAAATTTGAAACTTTTACATACAGCGCCAAAAACAAAAAATTAAACATTTTAGAAGCTATTGAAATTTATAAATATAATAAAGATCCGACTACACAGCTATTAAACGATTAGATGGATCTCCGAAATTCCCCACTATTTAAAATATTGTAAAAAAATTAACCCCAATAAAAGTATAAAATTAGGTACATAGAATATATAAACAGCTGTAAACCCTTAGTTTTAAAGATGTGTTTGAGAATGTAAAGTCGTTTTACGAAACTATAGTCACACAAATTTTAGTTTAAAAATAAAAGTGATAGATAACAAAGTAAAAAATTGTTTTATTCCTTTTTTAAAAAATGAACTATCACAAAGTAACGGACAAATCAATTAATAATCTGATACTCTTATTGGAAAACTCTTTATATTTGTATACACATAGTACATAAATTATAGTAAAAAGAGAATAAAATTCTAAGTAAACTTTTTAATAGCAATATCCAATGAGTTTTTAATTATATCAATTAGCTTTTTTCTGTTCTCGATCAACCGATCTATTTTAATGCCAACGCGACATGCATATTTGTTTGTTAACATCGTCAAAAGCCCAACTTTTCCGTATTCTAAAACTCGAAACTAGACTTTCACAAGCAAACTGTCTAACAATAGCAAATATACGTCAAGGAAATCGTAGAAAGTTTTGAATTAGGGGAAGTTTTGCAACATTTTAACCGCATTTTGTGTATGGAAACTCATAAAATCAGGCAAAATGATGGCCGGGGTTGTCGTAAATATTTTATAAGAGAGTTGGTAGTTTTATGCTAATAACATTTTACGCCCTTTTGCTTAGATTATATCGGTAAGCGAATAAAACTGTCGGATCAGGATCAAGAAATTTGCAATTTTAGAGAGAAAAGAGGAATATCTAGAAGAAATAAATAGATGTTCTAAAAAATGTTTCATATACAAGATGATTCAGGAGGAAATGTCAGTATTTTAGCTACATATTCAGGGACCGAAAATAAACTTAAACATTTCTATAAAGATGGGTCTTACTCTCAACTGTTACAAATATATAGGGGTAAACAAAAATTAGAATGATTTTTTTAAATATTACTTTTATAATAAATAGTTAGGCCACGTTTTGTAGTTTTCAAAAATACCACCGTTTACTTCCAAAGACTTATCAGCTCTCTTATGAACAGCTCGGCTCTGTCAATTGATTCGGGTCTGTTCCTTATAACTGATGATGCATTTACTAGCCGGTCGAGTAATCTCTAGTGTCCACTTTAGATGCATATACCAAAGAATCAACTCACCCCCAAAGGCAATAATCCAGAGGATTAAGGTCTGGTGATCTAGCTGGCCAATTGTGTGGACCACTTCGTCCAATTTTCCTCGTTCGGTTTGGAGAGTTGTTGTTTAAGAAATTTCTCACTTGTAAGCTGTGGTGTGCAGGGGCTCCATCATGTTGTAAGTACATGTTTTGTCATACATTAAGTGGAAAACTTTCTAACAGGTTTTGCAAATGATACTGTAGAAAATGAAGGAAAATTTTTCCTGTGAAATGACCGTCAAATATGGATGGACCGATTAATTAATTTTTTAACATACCATATCAAACATTAATGCTAAATCGATGTTGAAAATTATGTTTAGCCATAGAGTAAGGGTTTTCCTTGGATCATCGATGTTCATTATGAATATTATTTATGCCACCATTCACGAATGAACTGCGCTTTCAAAAAAAAAAAAATCACAATTTTCTTGGCTTCGGCTCATACACAAAGAACACGAGCATCCAAATCTTGCTCCTATGAAACGTTTGCTAGCAATGAATAAACAACTTGACAGTAAAAACATGTCGATAGTGGAAATAAATTGAGGAAGTCCAAAAAAATGTTATAATTTATTGGTGTTTTGACTGTTCCAATTTTTGAATGCTTTACTTCGGCTTAATACTTCTTGCTCGCAAACTTCATCCCACCACGGATGTTTTCTACGTTTTTTTAGAGGGACCAACTTTAAGGCTGTTTTAATAATTTTTTGTTTCAATTCTTGTCAGTTCTGTGCTGGTTGTTTATCAAGCTCTTCTGTAAAGACTGGTTTTATTTTCGTTGGATCGAACTTTGGCATTAGCAGTCTCTTTTGAATAAGGTTTTGAGGTTTTAAGCTAAGTTTGATTCTAGTCAAGTAGTGATCCGTGTCTATGTTAGCTCCTTTCCTGACTTGAACATTCAAAATCTCTTTATAATTGGGGTACGAAATGGCAACATGGTCAATTTGATATTCACCCATGTACATGTTGGGGCACCTCCAGATTTTTTGTTTTGTTTTTTTCATCTTAAAATGCGTTGATATTATTTTTAGATTAAAACTGCGAACATAGTTCAACCAATCCTCTACCATTATGGTTAGTCCATATATATATATATATATATATATATATATATATATATATATATATATATATATATATATATATATATGTATATATGTATATATGTATATATGTATATGTATATATATATATATATATATATATATATATATATATATATATATATATATATATTATATATATATATATATATATATATATATATATATATATATATATATATATATATATATATATATATATATATATACATATATATATATATATATATATATATATATATATATATATATATATATATATATATATATATTTATATATATATATATATATATATATATATATATATATATATATATTTATATATATATATATATATATATATATATATATATATATATATATATATATATATATATATATATATATATATATATATATATATATATATATATATATATATATATATATATATATATATATATATATATATATATATATATATATATATATATATATATATATATATATTCTCCGATGAGACGAGAATTGGCTCGGTTTCTGATTCACGAATAACATTAGTATGGAGAGCTCCTGGTTGTTAAGCTTGAC
The DNA here is from genome assembly GCA_031761425.1 of Cosmopolites sordidus. Taxonomy (NCBI): domain Eukaryota; kingdom Metazoa; phylum Arthropoda; class Insecta; order Coleoptera; family Curculionidae; genus Cosmopolites; species Cosmopolites sordidus. Next base: position 2,091 of record JARFXV010001058.1, on the reverse strand, counting down.
TACAAACAGCTCAATCACGTATCCCATTTGAAGGTGGGAGCGTGATGTTTTGGGGTGGTATTATGAGAGTTACACGGATATCTCTACTGGTCCTGGAGAGAAGAGTTACTGCTGCTGTGTACATCGAGAAAGTTTTAAAAACACTGTTGTGTATCTATTCCGAGGTGCAATAGGCCACGGATTTGTTTTCATGAATGACAACGCACCTCATCATCGAACAGCAGCATTGAAAAATTTTCTCGAAGAGGAGGGAATAATCAAATTAGGGTCGCCAGCAAATTCCCCTGACATGCATGTCGTTGAACATGCTTGGGATATTCCGAAAACATGCATCAAGAAACGAAACAATCCTCCTCTTACCCTGTGAGAACCAAAATATGCTGCTCGTGAAGAATGGGAGAGAATTCCACAAGTCCCAATTGATCATCTGATCGACATCAAGCCAAATCGCCCTCAGGATTGTAAACAGACCCATGGAGGAACTAAAAAGTTGTTCTTTTTATTTTTAAATTACTTTTGAAGGTAACTGGTACATTGTCATTTTTTGACTCCAAAATAATAAATCAATTTTACACACACATTTTGGTGTCGAGTTTTATTTGGTACCACTAAGAGTTGTAATAAAATGATGATTACGTAAACGAGTAAAAGAAAAAATTAATGTCCATAAAAATGTGAAATGTTTGAATATTCCAAACTTTTAGACATATGTGTATATACAGGGTGTAAGGGGAAGTACTTCTGTAAATGTAACCAAGGATTCTTATATTAAATTTAGAAACAAAAAGTTTTCTAAATTTAACTTGATGGAAATTAATTTTAAATAAATAAGCAAAGATTAATATTTAAAAATTTCCACTAAATATTTAAAAATTTCCACTATATTTTAGTGGAAATTTTTAGATATTAATCTTTGTTTATTTATTAAAAAAAAATTAAAACATGTATTCAAAATGTAGTAATTTCCGCGAAAAACAGGTATGAAGGCAAGATAATTTTTCCTAGCAGTGGCAACATTTACTATCGCTTTGTTTATATCGATTGCACTGGCCCCTAAAGGTATTATTTGAAAACAAAATATATTTTTATAGTCATTTATGCCATACGTTTCTTCATAAATTTGATTTGTTTTCTATAAGGAACTTACATATTTTTCTCGTTTAATTTCAAAGGTGAAATTACTTGAAATGTTTCATATCACATCACTTTTTACACGATTCACGTCACACTGAGAAAAACATGATTGTTTTATTAAATTAACTCATCAATATCTCCACCACCCCATTCCTCGTAAAAGAAGCTTCGTTGGTTAATAAAATATTGACAAAAATGGATTCTTTTGATTTAAGCCAATAAACCGTTCCCAATATTTATGCCTGTGTAAAAACTCACGAGAGTCAAACTCACAAAACTTACTCACAAGTAAACTCACCGAGTAAGGGTGTTTATATCCTTTATATGTGATAAGGAGTAAGAGTAATTGCTCTTTTAGTGGTCTATGTATAAATCCATGAAAACTTCGACTTGTTGAGCAACACTACGAGTACTGCCAGTAGAATCTTCTTCAACAAGAGGTAAATTTTGTCTTCGACTTTAGGACCAATTTCTAGCTGTCGCTCACATTCTTGAAATTTTGAAACCACACTACTCGTTTTCAAAAGCCTTTGAGAAACTGTTTGTCGATCTGAGAGCGGCCTAACGTGGTATTTAGCGCCGGTTCTACAATTCAATAATTCAAAAATTTTCAAATTTTATTCCAAGTATAGTTTATATATTCGTGCATTGTAGAACCGGTTCTTAAAAGCATATTCTGATATTCGCGTAGAATATATTAATCGGTTATAAACCGAACTCAAATGCACGCGTTGAAACACTGAAATAATTTTTATTGCAATTTTGATATATCAAACTTCGTCGTGGCAATATTGCGAGGTTGCCACATCCGTTAGCGCTCATAGAGTATGATTCTTAATTTAAAATAAATGTTTTTAACAATGTTCATTAGTTTATTTCTCTCTAGGTCTTTTTCACATATTTCCTTAAAATGTTAATTCATTTCATAGTTTTTCGACTGGTGATTCAGTAGCCTTG
>JARFXV010001057.1:277500-467394 GCA_031761425.1 Cosmopolites sordidus | reverse complement strand
TTCTAGTTGTGAATTAATTATATTGTTGAATTTTGCTCTGATTGGACTTCTTCATTGCTATTATATTCTAAGAATGAAATAATAGACTTATGGAAGCGAAAATGAATACCTTAAATTCAAGTTTATTTAAATATCTAAAAAAAAAATATTAATATCATTATTAATTTAAACTAATTGATGTCTAAGTTCTTCATATTGTTGAAGAAATTCGAGAACTTACCTTGATGCAAAATACATTTTTCGCTATTAGTGAAATGCAGCACAAATTGCAGACACTTTAAATATTACACAGATCATATACAATAAGACATACGTATTATATTAACCCGAGCGCGATTGAGTGGAGCCGAGTAACCCCGATTCAACGTCACCGACCCGAACATGACGGTTCACTTACGTTCACTCCTGAGCAAAAACGCGTCTAAAGAAGTTTTCACTTCAAAAAGTTGGTCAGTCAGGTGTTAAATAATTACACTGAATATTATTACGACTGATTCTAAAGGACAATTAGATATATTTAAACAGATTCTTTGTTTTATCTGGAAACCCACATGATCTATTAATGTGGACAACCATCACGACCAGTTGTTGATATATTCACAATTTAGCACTCATAACGAAAATGGACATAATACTTGACCAGTCATACATTATTTTGAACCAAAAGTAAAAAAAAAATGTTAAAATATCTCCATATGGGCAGATTCCATGGAAAGAAAAAAGAAGAAGAGAAGTGCATGTCGTAGATTTTTTATAAAAAATATTGTCGATTAAGTGCAGACAATGAAAATTATTTCTTTTAAATAATCAATTATGTGTAAGAGTTGCTTTTAAATATGTATAAAATAAGTGTGAAAACACACGGCGAACAAATCTCGATGACAGATCTAGGGGAAATTTTAGTAATATTTTTGGTGACAAATGATGCGTTCTTTAAATAATTCAACAAAAAAATAAAGGTTCCTAGGTTGAAATAAATCGCTAGTCACGTGGATTACAAAGTTGGTTGAACGAAGGTTCTGTATAAGTATAACATGAAATTAGACAAAAAAAATCCGTTTTAGTTGGACCTAATACAGATAAAACAGCAAAAACATTTAAATAGAAGACATTTGCCAAATAACTTCACCAATTGCCAAATAGATTCATCAAGGTTGAAATAAATCGTTAGTCACGTGAATTACAAAGTGAACTAAACGAAGGTTCTGTATAAGTATAACATGAAATTAGACAAAAAAAATCCGTTTTAGTTGGACCTAATACAGATAAAACAGAAAAAACTTTTAAATAGAAGACATTTTCCAAATAGCTTCACCAATTGAATGTATCAATGTTTAATGACGTTTTAGCAGCGTAGCAGATAGAAACAGAACATTTTAAATTATTCAATTAAGTTTGAGTGCCAGTAGAGCTTTTTTTCCACCTTCTCGAATCAAATTGTCAATGGGTCGGAAAATAGACAAATAAGTTACAAAGTCGAATTTCAAATAATCGTGTTTTTGTCTTAGAATAATATTATTAGTATACCTTGGATGTATTTATTTGTTTTTAGTTTTTTGAAGAAGGAATATCTGATTTTAATCTCTTTGAATATTCCCCAATTTAATTTGTAAGGTGGATATTTTTTAACATGTTATTAATAATTAATAATTTTAATAGTTCTTAATTTTTTTAACAGATGGTGCCTGAAACAATGGTCTGTTTATAATCTAATCTCTTATGTCATTTTGTTGCTAGGATGATACCTTTCAGGTAATACCTTTCGGTTAATAATTCTTAATTTTTTAATATGTGTTGCTAGAAACCAGAGACTGTTTATAGTCTAATAGCTTATGTTATTTTGTTACTGAAAACGTTATGTTTAAACGATTTCGAGCCATATTTTTGTCGTGTGGTAAACATGTCGAGTTGCGAGCCAAATAAAGAGTAAACGAAAAACGCGAGTGAATGCCATCGTATACTTACGATAGCAACTTACGGTGACAATGTCCCAATCCAAGACGCTTGTCGGCGTTGGTTTAGATGATTCAAAAGTGATGATTTCGACTTGAAAGACAAAGAACGCCCAGATCAACCAAAATAAATTGAAGATGCCGAATTGCAGAAGACGATATGCAAACTCATCAACAAAAGAGAGGTTAAATGTTGGTGGCCGACCCATTTGTGATCGTCTGCATGCCATGGGAAAGATCCGGAAGGCTGGAGAATTGGTGCCACATCAGCTGAACGACAGATAGATGGAAAAGCGAGAAGTTTTGTTTTCTCGGCAAGAAAGAAAGACTTTTTTGCATTGGATCGTGAGTATAGATGAAAAATGGATATATTTCGAGAACCCAAAACGCAGAAAATCATGGGTTAACTATCGACCGCAAGACCGTATAACTTTAGAAAGCAGACAACATAAGCAGAGAAAAGTTTGCGTTTGGTGGGATCAGAAGGAAGGGAGCTTTTAAAACCAGGTGAAAAATGATCTATTTGAATCATGCATTGGTCGAAAAGCGACCAGAGACACGGAAAAGTGATTTTGTAGCCGGACAAGTCTCCGTCACACACGGCGAAAGCGGCCAGAGACACCATTGGTTGTGGACTTGGTTATGAACTCTTGCCCCACCCGCCATACTCACCAGACTTGGCCCCTTCCGACTACCACTTGTTTTCATCGATTAGCACAGACATTCCATGAAACACTTCAACAATTACGGAGATGTCGAAAAATGCCTTCAATGGATCACCTCAAAAGATTTACGCTTTGGGAGGGCATCTACAAATTGCCATAGAGATTGGAAAAATGTGAACATAGTGATGGCGCATACTTTGAATAAACCATTTTTTACCTTTCTCCCAAATGAAACTTGTTTTTTTAAGAAAATATGATTTATTAACCGCCACATCTGGTAAATGATTGTTACTTTATCTTAAGTCTTGTGTATATGGTTCATGCAGTAAAATTTATTAATTACAGTGTGTTTTCTTTTGTTTGTTCTGTATCAAAACATAAAAAAATATCTATGAGTTATGACAGTCGTATAGGTGATTCTGCCCCTTTGCTATAAATATTTATTTAGATTCTTATTTAAGTAATTAGAAAATCGATATTCATTATGATAGCCATATAGGATCTTATGTAAGTAATGACTTTTATGTAAGTAATGAAAAAATCTACATCCATTATGACAGACGTATAGGTGATTCTGTCCCTTCAATTTATGAAATTACAACCTAGCTTTGGGATTTTGCTTTAGGTGGACACGTAATCCATAATATTAGATCGTGAACTTAATTATCGGCCTTTTTTTGGCTATATTTGGTATTTACTTATGAAAAAAATAATACAAACTTAATCTTCGAGGTAATTTTTCGTCAGCGTTCAAACAACTGTTGAATTCCAGATCAAAAAAAATAGTTTTTTTGATGCTCCAGGGATCGGAAAATTTGAAAATCTGTAGAAGCCAAGTCTGGAGAATATATCGGGTGCGACAAAATATTTTAGACCGACTGGGTGATCATTTTCAAAGATCCTTTTGATGTATGTGGTCCTGCGCTGTTCTCAAGCAATGTAACTTTCCTTGTATTGTCAATATAAAACTTTGTTGGTTGTTCCTCCAGGACGTCACTAACACGAATCAATTACTATGAGGAACACATAATGCATAACGTCCAACTGATCTAACGACCAACTGATATATCACCTCCACACTCTTTTTGGCATGGATATTTGGTTTTGTTGTACTGGGTGATGGACCACCAGAATTATTCCACGATTTTCGCCATTTTGGTTTATAGTAGAGGATCCATTTTTCGTCACAGGTCACAATTCTGCCGTGAGTTCATAGTGTATAGAGTGATATTCCAGATCGAAATTGTTGAAATTAGTTCTTAGAAGTACGGTACGAAACAACATTATCTTACAGTCGGGAATAAAGTTGAGGATCTGATGCTTAGTGACAGATTGCATCGAAAATTAGAAAAGAAACGAGCATTTTCAGAAGTCATTGTTGAAAAAACAAACTGTATTACGATGTTTTTTTTTGTTGTTAATTAGAATTACTCAGCGTCTTTTTAATTTGTTAGAATGGCGAATACTAGTGGCTGTACCAACCTAAACTAGATTACCGTAATGAGCTACGTTTCTAAACTGTAACAATTTTGATATAACATTTTTAAATTCATAGTATGAAATGTGAAGGTGTGTTAAAAATGCTTAATAATATACATTGAATAGCCCGGTAGGCGCAAAGATAAAATTATATTTGCGCAGCAACGAGGAGAGACATTATGCCGAAACATGGATGGTTGTCCCCATAAATATTAGACTAATTCAGGTTTGTGCAATGTAAAAATTTTCAATTATGGAATATTGTATTAAATTAATATTTTTCCAGAAACCCTTTTAAGTATTTTTTATAATTAAAAGAGTCGAATATATATGGGGGCTGAAAGTTTTCAGCCTACCCATTACTTTTCATTGGCAGGCTGAACTAGCTGAAATTGAAGTAGGCTGGCCAAAACAACTTATATTCTTCCAAAGAATCTTTTATTATTTCAATATATTGTTCATCGATTCTCTTTACCTAATAATTATATTTCTTCTTTTAAGTTGGTTTGGAAATGATTTACAACAAATTTCATAAAGGCTGCAATGGAGCTTTCATAGCACTTAAAATTCATATATTACAATACTTAAAAAACAGAATAAATGAACATAAATAAAGCATTAGAAACTTTGAACCAAACGTAACTGCCCTTTCAAGGCATGCTATAGTTAATGAACACAACTTTAATTTTAAAGACATAAAAATCCTAGATTTTGAAAAACAATATAAAAAAAGAAATATGAAAGAAATGATATATATAAAAAACACACATAATACCATTAATTTCAGAAATGATACAGATAATTTAAGTTGTATATATAATAACATTATTAAATGAATTTTCATAATTTTTTATTTTTGCATCTAATATTCCACATAACAAATTCAAAACAATTAGGTTATAATAAAAAGTTATATGTATTGTAGAATTATTCTGAGGATAGTTCTTTGTTTGAACCGAAACGTTAATAAAAAAATTAAAAATTAAAAATTAATTACTGACCGAAAAACCCAATAATTAATATATATATATATATATATATATATATATATATATATATATATATATATATATATATATATATATATATATATATATATATATATATATATATATATATATATATATATATATATATATATATATATATATATATATATATATATGTATATATATATATATATATATATATATATATATATATATATACCTATATATATATACATATATATATATATATATATATATATATATATATATATATATATATATATATATATATATATATATATATATATACTTACTAACTGTACCCGCTTCGCTTAACATTATTATTTATTGTCATTATTACAATTTCTTTATTAAATAAATTTTAAATTCCCCTTCCCGTCTTAAATCAAGCTTACATATGGTGCCCTCAAATATAGTATTTAATCTTCATAACATTTAATCTTTGTCGTCTATCTCATCTTCTTCGATGATAGTTTCGATTGGGCGCAAATCGTGAATGAGCCCCATGTACTTATTAGTTAAAACGACATCTTCTTCATTACACCGAATGATGTCATTTGGAATGCATTCTTGTAAGGTCTGATAGATTTTAAAAATGCATTTGATTTTACATGTGTTCCATGGAGTAGCAATTTTAATAGCTCTGGAAGTTGTCGCAAAGGTTCTAGTTTTATTTTGCCAGCTGAACAGCATAAACCTTCACATTCACCAATCCACTTTAATGCTTTACAATAACTACAAATTTTTGTCATTGAACTTAAGTTTGATTCTTGTTTATAATCAACTGTAGGATCATACGAAAACCCACAATTTAAAACGAATTTTTAATTTCATACGTCGTAAATCTTCTTTCCTTTTTTGTTCTTTTGTAAACTATTTTCCCTTTCATCTTGACTTTCACATGCACGCTTAGCTTTAATATACTTTGATTTAGACGTTACCAAATTTAATTTGGACTTTCCTTTTTTAGGCATTTATGACTACAACAAATATTTGGAAATAATTAAAAACTATTTTGAGATTGACAACCGAAAATTCAATATGAAAAGTTGAACTAAATATCTTTCTAATTTAATGCCGGGAAACTAATTTTTCGTTTTAATCTAATTATTCCACGCTTCCTTCTTTTCTACTTTTTCTTCTTTAATTAATATGTATAAACATATAGATATATAAATATAAACATATACATATATAAATATAAACATATACATATAGATATATATGTTTTTAATATCTTTTTAAATCAGTCAATTAACATTTGATAAAAATTTGTTTAGGTTAGAAAAAAACAAAGTTTTAATTCTACAGAAGAATATTAATTTAATAGTTTAATTAATAATCAATTTATTAAAATTAATAATAATAGTAGTTAATGTACATGATAATAATAATAATCAATAATAAGTTGATAAAAGCTGAAATTTTAAATTTAGCGTTTTTGATCATTAGCGCCCTCACAACCGCTTTAGGAGTTTGAACTCCGTTGCAGACGTTCTTAATTAGTCTTAATATAGCCCAAGAAAGAAAAAATTCATTTCAAATTTTCATTTTAATAATAAGTTTATAAAAGCTATAAAATCAGAAAATTAGCGATTCTCATCATTAACGCCCTCCTCAACTGGTGTAGGGAGTCCAACACTCATATAAAAATTAGCCTATCCATTAAGTACATGTATTTTCTACATTTCTACTATATATATATATATATATATATATATATATATATATATATATATATATATATATATATATATATATATATATATATATATATATATATGAAAAACAGAAATTTTTCATCCGTACTTCCACGTATCTCTGCTAGGCTCGAGCTCAACGCAGTGAGACAGCTGAAACGAAAGGAACAGAGCAAAACCAAGTCAACTGGTCATATCGATGACGGGTCGCAATCTCAATGAAACTCGCGCCATCCTACGGTGAATGTTCGCGGTAGTCAAAAACTACGCGACACATTCTTCCCACAACCTTGGATGTAGGTATAAGGTTTGCTCAAAAGATAGCGTAGTGGGGCCGTGGAGAGAGATATTTGAAAAACAGATATTTTTTATCCATACTTCCACGTACCTCTGCTCGTCTCAAATCAGTCGCCGTCACCATATCGAGACAAGTACCTCCCAGGACCGGTTTCTAGCCTCACAGGCGTCATCAGCTGGGTTCGAGCTCAACGCAGTGGGGCAGCTGAAACGAAAGGAACAGAGCAAGACCAAGTCAACTGGTCATATCGATGACGGGTCGCAATCTCAATGAAACTCGCGCCATCCTACGGTGAATGTTCGCGGTAGTCAAAAACTACGCGACACATTCTTCCCACAACCTTGGATGTAGGTATAAGGTTTGCTCAAAAGATATCGTAGTGGGGCCGTGGAGAGAGATATTTGAAAAACAGAAATTTTTCATCCGTACTACCACGTACCTCTGCTCGTCTCAAATCAGTCGCCGTCACCATGCCGAGACAAGTACCTCCCAGGACCGGTTTCTAGCCTCACAGCCGTCATCAGCTGGGCTCGAGCTCAACGCAGTGAGACAGCTGAAACGAAAGGAACAGAGCAAGACCAAGTCAACTGGTCATATCGACGACGGGTCGCAATCTCAATGAAACTCGCGCCATCCTACGGTGAATGTTCGCGGCAGTCAAAAACTACGCGACACATTCTTCCCACAACCTTATATATTTATATATATATATATATATATATATATATATATATATATATATATATATATATATATATATATATATATATATATATATCTCCTTCCCTTATCCCATTCCTTCCATAAATTTGTGTCCACATATTCTTAACTGAATTAAACTCGAAACTCTCAAGGGAATATTTCTCGATATTCTAGTTGTTTCAGCTATTTTAACTTAATTAGATAATGTTAACTAGCATTAGCAAGAAGATAATTTTTTAAATATTTTCTGTACATAGTATTTGACTTTATTCATTACTACGAGTAAAAAATAATGTTTCTTACATTTTATAATGATTATTAAATTTTTATATCCTACACATCTTATTCCTTGTAAGTTTCAATGAAACTCTATAGGATTTAGCTAACTTTTTTCAAGATCGAGTACCATTGTAGTTTTTCAAAGAGATTCGCGAACTTTTTTAATACATTTAGCTGCTCCAAACATTCACGTATGCCCATTTATCTAATTAAGCATCATATCCTGCCCCAACGAAATGACTGTAGATACGGTAGATCTAACACTTTATTAAAATTAAACTTTTTACATTCCTGACAAATTTTAACGTGATTGAAATATTTTTCATTAAAACTTTAATAATTATTGCCCGTGTTTTCAATTTTATTTGAAACTACAAAATGGTAAATAATTCCATTAATAAAAGTACTAATGAATTACATTTGTTTTGTGTACTCATCTTTTTTAATATATCAATGGCAACTTTTTGGTAATTAATATTATCCAATGTAATTATCCAATGACGAAGTGTAAATTAATCAATCCCGAATTAAATATTGCTGTCCAGAATTCACTATATAGAATTTTTCACTGGAGTTTTTTTTTATATTTTGAATAAAATAAAATTGATAATTGACTGAGATGATGTGGTGCACGAACTAGATATTTGAGGTGATTTTTCAAATCTTCAAAGGTTTTTTAACATTTATGATATTTTGAAGCGATGTAAATAAATGATAGTTGGAGGGCACCAGGTCAAGAGATTACGGTGGATAAGTCAGTATCGGGAGGCGCGTAGCATTATGTGAATGCTGTTTCTGTTGGCTAATTTAGACCGATTTTGACCGATTCAGTATAATTAACTTGGTTATTTTTTTGAATTAATGGTCTGGTTTTTACGTAAAAGCTCATAATAAACGAATGCATAGCATAACTTTCTTCGGATATAAACTGTTTTAATTGGTGGTGGAATGGTGGAATGGTGGAATTAATTTGTCGAACCAACTTTTCGTCGAACCAATATTTAGTAGAATCTAGCTTATTTTAAGAGATATTTATAGACGATATCACCCTATACATTTAAGCAAAAATTCAATTGCGACATTGACAAAATTCAGAATCCTTTCAAATTATTTCAGTTTCATGGACTTACTATACGGAAGAGAAAATTGTGCTATTTACTCTAGGAAAAATGAATTAAAATAATTGATGAGCTGTATTAGAATGGAATGAGAAATGAATCTTTGAAACAAAGTCATATAACTGTGAATTTAATGAGGATTTCAAGTATTTTAAAACTAGAGAACAAGAACATATTTTTATATTTCGGACTTGAAATTTTTATGTTCCAGTACGTCATAACAGTAGGAGAGCTGGTAAACAATATTGAGTAGGTATTTGTGGGAGCATGTAAATTTGTGTGACACTTCTTTAACAATGTCTAAACACAAAATCGAAGACCTAGCTGAAGGGTAGCGGGATATTGTCAATTCTTGATTTTTTGTTGCGCAATTTTTTTTGCAAAAAATGTTCTTGAGGCATTTCGAAATTTTAATACCTTTTAATTTGGTAATAATAAAATAGAATATAAAAATGCCAGATCGTTTAGTCCGGTCTAAAATTTTGCCAGGGGGTTTCAAAATTGAATTTCGTAATTTTCGAAAAAATATATTTGAGGCAAGGTAAGCATTAACATATTTGAGGTAAACTCTTTTGAGCATACCTGATACCTGCATCCAAGGTTGTGGAAAGACTGCATCGCGTAGTTCTGACTGCCGCGATCATTTACCGTAGAATGGTGCGAGTTGCATTGAGATTGCGACCCACCATCAATATGGCCAGTTGACTTGATCTGGCTCTGTTCGTTTCTATGCAGCTGTCTCCTTGCGTTAGACTCGAGTCAAGCTGACGACGGCTGGGAGGCCAAAAACCGGTCTCGGGAGGTACTTGTCTCGACGCGATGGCAGCGGCTGATTTGAAACGAACAGAGGTACGTGGAAGTTATATATATATATATATATATATATATATATATATATATATATATATATATATATATATATATATATATATATATATTATTATTATTCACGTATGGGCCCTAGTGGACCACGCCAAGTACAATTAGAGGCGTTTGTTGTTGTTAGCCTTCCTTTGCGCCCATACTAATTTCATTCTTTCGCTATGAGCTTTTTTCCTTTCGTCAGACCAAGTTGTTCCAGTCTTCCTACATTTTTCTCTCTGGCCAACCTTCCAAACGTTCACCTTGTGTCTGAAACAGCATCTATCCTGAATTTCACTTTGTGAAATATTTGCTGATCTTAGGTCCTCTTTAATTTCAGCAATCCATTTAATTATTTCTACTTTAGCTTTACTCCTATTTTCATAAAATTCGACTATTTGTCTAGTTAACCTACTCGGATTCATCCGTTCGATGTGTCCGTAAAACTTAAGTCTTCTTTTTCTCATATCGCTATGTATATCTGTGTATTGTTTGATTTCTTGGTTTTCTCGAAGTCGGTATGTTGTGCTATTTATTTGTTTGGGGCCTAGGATTTTTCTTTCCTTCTTTTCAATGTCCTCGATGTCCCTCTTTCTATTCAAAATGAGCGTTTCTGCAGCATATAGACATTCTGGCTTAATAACTGTGTTGTAATGTCTCAGTTTTGTGTTTTTAGATAGGCATTTTTTGTTGTAAATATTTTGTGTAAGTCTCAATGCCGTTTCCATTTTTAGACATCTACCCTTATTGGCCGCTTTTTCCAACCCATTTTCCATGATTATTTCACCCAAATATTTGAATTGAGAGACTCGTTACCATATTTTGTTTTTAGAAATGGCGTTCTTAGTCTGTTGCAGGTCATGTATTGTGTCTTTTCAAAGGAAATTTGGAGTCCTACATTTTCTGCTGTTTCTTTTAGGATTTCAATCTGTTTCTGTGCCGTTAATACATCTTGAGCTAAAATTGCTAGATCATCAGCAAATGCCAGACAATCAATTTTGATGTTGGTTCTCCCCACTTTAATGGGCTGGTCAATATTCAGGGCCGACTTTTTTTCACGTCACTCCTGTATTACTTTTTCTAGAACACAGTTAAATAAAAGTGGCGAGAGTCCATCCCCTTGTCTCACTCCAGTTTTAATTTCAAAGGGCTCTGAGATCTCACCCATGAATTTAACTTTAGACCTTGTGTTAGTTAACGTTGCTTTAATAATTGCCAGCGTTTTCAGATCTAGTCCTTGTTCTTTCAAGATTCGGAATAAAGATTCGCGGTTAATAGATATATATATATATATATATATATATATATATATATATATATATATATATATATATATATATATATATATATATATATATATATATAGTTCGTTCGTAATATTTTCGGGATGGAAGAATACTAAAACAAAAAAAAAATACTAAATACTAACTATTAGTAAGGGAGTACATTTGAATGTTTGTATCCCGTTTGTTGGGAACGTGTAGATGTTTCGCCAAGGTCACACTTGCCATTCTCAATGCTTGTCTAAAGACTGAGAACTGTGGAAACCGTCTCATAATATTTATATTCTTCTGGATCGCAGATTATTCATTTCATATTCATTCATTATTTTCATATTCATTCATTCCATATTCAACAACCAAAAGAAGCCAAATGAATATGAAAATAGGCCCGTAACAGTTCTGCTGTATATCAAAGGTGTCACGGACCGTATTGGACGACTGCTTCGAAGACATAATATGTCAACCGCATATAAGCCACATTAAACAATAAAATCAGCCATCAGAAGTCCCAAAGATCAAATCGTTCTAGAAAATCCGGGTGTATACAGCATACCGTGTGGGACTTGTAACATACCATACGTTGGACAATAGAAAAATATCAGCCCGGCTCAAAGAACACAAATTTGCGGTTAGCGGCCAATATCATCTACAAACAGGACACAAAATCGATTTCGATAGTTGCCGACAAATTGCGAATATCCCAAATTACAAAACAAGAACCATCCGAGAAACAATAGCAATAGAAAAAATCGGACGCCTAAACAGAAGAGATGATGCCCTCAATCTGCTAGACACGTGGAAACCAGCAATCAACGTGTCCAACCAATCAACCGACAGATCGAAGCTCACCGGCCGCAGTCGGGAGAGCAACTATCACTGTGACATCCCAACTTCCGAGGGGGCGGGGCCAACACCAGAACCAATAAGAAGTACGCACCACTATAATCTGCGCCCCAGAAGAATATAAATATTATGAAATGGTTTCCACAGCTCTCATTCTTCAGACAAGCATTGATAATGGCAAGTGCGACCTTGGCGAAACGTCTGCTCGTTCCCAACAAACAGGACACAAACGATCTAATGTACTCCCGGACTAATAGGTCCTGCCAGGAAGTCGGGTAACGACTACTGGGTACGAACGTCGGGTACGAGTAACATTATGGATAGGTTGAAGCTTGAGAGAGCGTATATCACCGTCGGCTGAGTGGTTCGATTGGCTTTTGAAAGGGAAGAACGTTGACAATGGCCCGCTACCCTTCAGCCAGGTCTTCGATTTTGTATTTAGACATTGCTAAGGAAATGTTACACACATTTTCATGCTGCCTCAAATATCTACTCAAAATTGTCTATCAGTAAGACTTTTTGATATACATTTTCTAAATAACGCGAGTTAAGAATTGAAGGCGAAAAGGTCCGATCGAAAATAATGAACATTTTTAAAATAAATATTCAGTTAAAATTTAAATTGTATGAGGATAGAGTGAACAGTCAGATATTTTTGAGATGAAAAATGATGTTAATGAAAGCATTAGTTCGAATATTTTTCTAACATGGAGAAAAGTTAATTTCGTGTGTTAAATAGATATTTTACTTTTTGTATTAAACCACCGTAGAGTTCGAAGAGCAGTTAAAAAGGTATTGTGGTAACTTTGTCCCTTCACATTTCATGGTACATAAGTGGTTGTTTTACAGTCTGCCACGGGCATAGCCAGGATTTAGTTTTGGGGGGGTTTAGTTTGAAGTAAATAATACAACAAAAATATACTTACATGAAATGAAATGACAAGATATGGCGTTACTGTGCGCAACGTCCACTAGTTCGGATATATATTAAATTCAAATGTAATAATTTAACTCTCTTCACTCCTCGTATCCTTCACTCCTCGTATCTTCACTCCTCGAACCCCCCCCCCCCCCCTTGGCTACGCCCGTGCAGTCTGCATTTTTTAATAAATACTGCATATCCAAGGAGCACTAGTTCGAGTTGAATCTTCCCATGAACGGCAACGCCACCTTTAAATTAAAGCACGAATTATGTAGTGACACTTTCATGCAAGAAATGTCAAGGCTCTATCATATATTGTTCATTCACAAATAACAAAATAGAACAGTCCTGTTTTGGCACAGGTCAGAAAAAACAATATTAAACTCTGTTTTAAATTTTGTAAAAGTGTCACAATAATTTTTCATTCATCTTTTCTTCTTTTCATTCATTGCTCAAATGGTTTGTATTAGTCAAATAATGAGCTGAGGGTTGTTCAATAAGTCCTTAGAAAATTCAAGAGATGGAGCTCGTAGCTTCGGAACTGGTTGGTTTTTAGTAAACATCATTATTCATCAGATAGCTTTTAAATTCTCAGTTATGTTCATCACTTGGTTTCGCTTTTATTTTCGATTGAACAAACTTTTGTTTATTTAGAAAAATGGAAAAAAGTGAGTTTTGAGTGGTTATTAAACTCTTATTTTTAAATGGCTTAATACCGAAAGAGATCAAAGCTGAATTAGATGAAGTTCATGGCCCGTCTGTTCCTGTGTTTGCAAGTGTTTATAATTGAGTAAATTATAACATTTTAATATTTTAAATAATTTTTATTTTGTTGCCTCAACTGGGGCTAGTTGAGGAACGCGCGTTCAGTGCCTGCTCAACTAGCCCCACTAGATGTTGATTGTAGAAAATCAAATTTTTCTTTAATAAATTAATAACCATCAACTAATTTGTGCATGTGATAATTCTATACTAAAGTTCTAAAGTTCTAAAGTCTAAAGTTTACTAATTAAAATTACTTATATTGATAATTGTATTAATGATTGTTATTACATTTTAGGATGCGTACATATAAAAGAAAGACCTCAAAAGGTTTCGCTACTAGTCAACAATTGAGTGATGCAGCAAAAGCTATAGAGGAGGAAAAAATGAGTGTAAATGCTGCAGCCAAGCAATTTAATATTAATAGGATGACTTTAAAAAGATATATTTGAATTAATTGTGATAGAGACAAAGATGATCAATATGATGGGATTATTAATCATCTAGCAATATTCTTGATCTCATAATTAGTTACTACTTTAATTTGATACATATTTGCGTTATAATTATTATATATAATTTTAAACATAAAAAATTTAATAATAATCCAAAGATTGGAAAGATATAATCTTCTTTCATTTTAATTCTATTTTTCCAGAGAGATATAATAACAATATGAGTATGTAATAATCATATTGAATAAATATTTACATACTCATCAGGACTCTATTGAGTAAAAAATATCGAATACTATAAATAAACAATATTGTACATCATTTTGTATGAGTTATTTTTCTTTGGATGGACCGTATATACTTTAGAAAGATATTTTTATACATATGGTGATTTAATCTTATTATTCTTCAATTTTTCTATTGCAACCCTCGGTGTAAAATACAAAACTCGAACAGATTTACCAATAAACCCTAAATCACTTTTTTTAAACTACTCGACGCGCGTTGCGATAACTGTATTAGTCATCAGGAGGTGATTTAATCTAATTAAAGATTGTAAAGATTAAACCATTTTCTGATGATCCTGACATGGTTAGCGAAATGCGCGCCGAGAAGATTAAAAACTGCGATTTGGTGTTTAGTTGTAAATCTTTTCGAGTTTACTCATTATTCATCATAAAGTGAGAAAAAACTGCAACACTACAATCGATCAAATCTACACAATTTAATCTAATTAGTTCTATTAACTAAGATAATGATCAAAACGTGATTTGATTCATAACAGATGTATAAGACAATGCTCATTCAGACAGAGTCGGTGTCATCTAACTTGGCGGGCCACTGCACAAATCTACATAATAAACGTACGCCTCTGCCGCCGCCGCCGCCAAAAACCGCCCCACTGCTCCATTCAACGCATGGTCCATCATCAGCCTCCGATTCAGTTTTGCTCCACGATGCACGTTCCGAACAAGGATTTTCACGGCGCTCCCTTCGTGCTGCCTTGAACTGCCTTTTTCGAATCCTCTCTCAAAACTTTTTCGAAAGTCTGTCCTTCGCGGCTTTTTTTCTCTGCCTTTTTCGTCCACTTGACCAACGTCTGACATTAAACTTAACAAATATCAATCTCGTCTTTTATGTGTTAGTACTTCATAGGTTTTTTTTAATAGTTAGTGTTTGGTTAAACTGAATATCTTCATAAACCCAGTGAAGTGTTGCTTAATTCTAAAACATTTTATCTAAAATATTTTCTTTAACTAATATTAATAAATCATGTGCATTATTTAAATTTTAAAAACCAAAAGCCTTCCTAAATAATATTTAAAATTGAAAAGTTAATAGTATAATTCTAAGACTGTGTGATAGTAAGTAACAGACCAAAACACTCTATATTAATCTGCAAACCAAATTTTTTTAAATATTATTTTGCAAAAAATAATGCTGATTATTTTAGTTTTCCTGGTATTTACATATCTGATTTGAATTCGAAAATAATTCGAGAATTATTATAGAAATTAGTATGATTCTTCCACAAAACCCATATTATAATCATTTTAACAGCCAGAAATTGGAAATATATGATATTAAAATTATTTTATTTAATTAATATATTAATGGCAACAGTATGAGTTTTGCAAATATTTTAATATATTATCGATTACTCGAGGTTGAAAATTAGTATAGAAACTATGTAGTGCATTTTCATGTAATATTTATAAGACTTGATTTTTTTTTGATACCCTTTAGTAGCAGAAAATTTAAGGCATTCAACTGAAATCTGAACTTTAAACGCATTTAAGATGAAGACACCCCATATTTTCGCTATTGGAAGGAATACAGATTTGAATTTTTACACAGTCATACAGATTGATGGGTCACATTTTTTAAGATACTCAACTGAAGACTGAACTTTAAACTTAACTTACTACGAATTCACAAACATAGTCAATTCTCGATATTTTGCTTCGTGTTAGAGATATCGAAAAAAGTTTGAAAAATATTAGAAAAAGTTATTCAGAATATTATTTTAACTCCACATATCGATTTTGATTTTTTTCATTATTTTTGTCTATACACAAAATTATTTTTTAATTTTATAAATATTGTGCCATGGAAAGTAACAACTTGATACATTGTCAATTGTCAATTTAATAGTGTCATGTATTCAAATATTTCAGTAAAATAAATAGCACTTACAAAAGAATAATTATATTATTTTTATGGAAAAACAATTTTTTGTAATTTATTAAATCTAGGAAAAAGTATACAACAACAATTTTCATAATACAAATAACTAACTATCAAATGTCTCCAACTAGTCCTCCATCTATTCGAATAGATTTTTCGATTCTTTTAAGATTCTGTTTAGCTACTCATCTAAGTTCTGTCTTATTCTGGCATAAAGTTCATTTCAGAAGTTTTTGAATTGATTGCGATGTGAGTGTCCAGGTTTCACTTCCGTATGTCATAACGGGTAGAACGCACTGATCGAATACTTTTCTTTTCAGGCAAAGTGGGAGTCTGCTCTTAAACACTATGTTGAGCCTACCAAATGCCTGCCAGCCACATTTAACACGCCGTTCCACCTCCCGGGCGGTATTCCCCTCCATGGAAATCCTCTGCCCAAGATATACAAAGCTGTCCACAATCTCTAAATCCCTTCCTAAAACTGAAATTCTTCTGTCCTGAGCGAAGTTATTGAACATAACCTGACTCTTTTTCAGGTTTATTTTCAAGCCAAATGGTTCGCCAGCCCTTTGCAGTTCTTGTATGCGTCTTTGCAGCTCCTCTGGGTCTCCTCTGGGTCTGCAAATCTAAGATGGTTTAAGTTTGCACCGTTGATCTTTACCCCATCCTGTTCCTAATCCAGTTTACGGAATACTTCTTCAAGGCCAGCCGAGAAAAGAATAGGCGATATTGCGTCTATATAGGCGTATATATATATATATATATATATATATATATATATATATATATATATATATATATATATATATATATATATATATAACTGCGGTGTTTCATATGTGAATGATTTAACAGTTAAAATTTTTCAAGTCATCGAAAAATGTTTCAGCTTGAATTCTGGTATTTTCTTCAAAATGCCTAGTGAACTAACTTGAATAGCTTCTATGCGCTCAAAACAATCTGCACGAAGTGGTTTCTCCCTCCAAACGAACAGGAAAACTCACCCGGTGTTATATCTGGTGAATAACATGATTGTGCAGCTGTATTTTTTATTTTTGGCATAAAATTGACAAATAATTATTATGATGCAAAAACCGTGAATTATTTTGCCACAAATCTGAATATTCTGTCTCCAATACTTAATCAGTGATTAGTCGAAACAAGATTATTGATTCTGGTTATGTGTTCTTCATCGGTTGACGCAAAAGGTCTTCCTGAATTGCCTCTCTATCATCACTAATATTCTTATATTACTTTTAAATATTTCTTTGACATATCTGTATCTCTGTATATATTTCTAAACATTTTTAATGCATAAGAAATCTAATTTTTTTAATTGTAAATTCTTTAAATAAAAATCCTGATGAGTTAATGTAATCCTGGAGATACTTCTGCTACTGATGTAATGTCGAAACGTTATGCTTATCACCAATTTCAATTTGAAAAACAGACAGAAATTATTCAGTGTTAATTCAGATAAATAGCTGTAATAATTCAAGATATTAATATAACGTACGATCTTTTTTTTTTTGCCTTCGTTATTTACATAATCCATGTTAAACTTGAAGAGATTTATCACTAAACACCAAATTACTTTTTTGAACTTATCGGCGCACGTTTCGCTGACCATGTTAGCATCATCAGGAGATGATTTAATCTAGTTCTAAAACTAAACTAAGTTCTATTTATATGAAAACCCTACCTAAGCCTTACATTAATAGTTGAAAAAGTTGACTGAACGGAACAGGTCTTTTATCTGGGTTCATGATTGTCTTACATTTTTGTATTTGAATGCTTTCATATGCATCCAAAGCCCTATTATTATTAACACTTTTAATTAATCTTAAATTACTAATATCTATACAGTGGTCATATTTGATTGCATATTGGGAAACACACTACTTTTCATTTCTTCCATATCTAATGTGGGCAATATATTCTTTATATCTTGTCAATTTGGATTTTTTTGTTTGCCAAATATATTCTGATCGAAGGTATATTGGGTTTTAGTTTTAGAATTAAATTAAATCATCTCCTGATGATGCTAACTCCTGATAATGGTAAGCGAAAGGTGCATCGTGAAGTTCAAAAAAGTAATTTGGCTTTAGTGGTAAACCTCTTCAAGTTTAGTATTTCACACCAGAGGTTCTAATAGAAGAACTGATAATCCATATTCTGAAATTTTTCCTTAAAATGAGATATAGTGGATTTAAGAATATCAGAGAACTCCTTCATAAATCAGACACATTCACAATAATTATTGCACAACATTCTAGTCACTCTAAAGGACTTTTATTTCTTCTTTATCTATCATTATAAAATCTTGTAAATAACAAAAAATTCTTCTTATAATAAATTTTCTCGTTTTAAAAAAGCACCGATATTAATTTACATAAGACTTCCAAAAGAAATGTTGTATCGATACATAAATCACGCGTTTTGAAAAAAAAATTGTCTAAAATTAAATAAAAAGTCTAAAAAATGAATTTTACTCATAAAGTGAAATAAAAAATTTAAAAAAAGGAACTACAGGTTAGTGTAATTATTTTCCAGTTTTTCTCTAAAAATCGAACAAAAACCATTCTACAACCACTATATTCAGCTGATATGGCACCCCAGTAACTTTTTCTGTTTTCCTCGATTTAAGAAACCATGTCGTGGGCGCTGTTTGTAGTCTATAGAAGCCATTCAAGTGAGTTTGCTGGTCGCTTTGAACGAAAACCTGTTTACAGACAGGGAAAAAAGTGGGAATAACCATATTGTATCGATGGAGGATTACTTTGGAGGAGATAAAATGAATTAGGTTTAATTAATAAACACTTTTTATTTTATTTAAAAAGTCACCTTACTCTTTGATTATTATAGAATATCGTTACATACTTCATAATCATCATCTTACATACTTGCAAGATGAAGTATTCTAGCAGTATTTTTAAAAGAGAGTTATTATTAAGATGATACATATCTTTGGATTTATTAATTGTTGCGAAATTGTTGAAAAATGTTTAATATCTCTTCGAACTGGCATTAACTAACTCTTGAGGAAAAGTGATTCGCACGAATAAATGTTACTTACTGCATTCATGGAAGTCGTACACTATTTGAGATTTTCCTTCAGTTTTCACACAAATGAGCATGAAAATACCAAAATATTATATAAAAATAAGTATATGTCTTGTTTCCAAACAGATTTGAAATAAATATCACCTCTTTCTAATAAAATATTATAACGTTCCGATGACACAATGTGGTTATATCTGCGACAAAATGTCACCTTCTATCTTAAACTTTTCGAATTTATTAGGGCAAAGAAAAAACAGAACTTCTTCACTCCAAAAACTTTCACCAGTAATTAAATGCTCAACACGTTCTTTTTCAAGCACGTATTTCAGCAATCGTAAAATGTATACTAATGAAAAGCGAAAATAAACTTTGCTTTAATACCTGAGCTGTTAATTGAATTAGCAATGACAAAACGAAAGGCGAATCGGAAATGATAAAATTTGTTTTATGGACGTTATGTGAAAGCCTTCGAATTGTTTCCACTTCTTGATTGTGCTTTAAAACCAATCAAATTAATTTTACTGTGAAAATGGTCGTTCTGTGTGTTTTGTTTAGTTATGAAGTGAATTTTTATTTATTTAACTGAATATTTAAATAAATATAATAATTGCCATATGTGTGATGAAGCTCTTATAGAGATTGCTGAACAACCATAACAGTTTTTGCTACCTCTGTCTTCTGAACACAAGCTTCATTTATTAAAGTATTATAAAGAACGACAATATTTGAATACCAAATAATATCAATTTGGACTAATAATATCAACGGACTTGATGGATCAAAGAAGACTCAGACGATTATGTGGAGAAAGATGTCAACTTCAGTTTGATGTTGAGTGATGTATATGAGAGATGTAGAAAAAGAATTAAATTAAAGTGGTGGAATAGCGTTCGATATGGCAACATGTGATTTCTCCTTTGTAGTGGAGGCAGGTTAACATGCATCTTCCGTACGAGTTCGACGGAACAATTCGAACGATTCGAGAACTTCCTAAAGTCACTTGGTGGTCCATGGCAATCCTTTTCCTGAACCGGATTTTCTAATGCTTTCTGAACACGAATTTCTGAAGGCAGGCCCAGGATTTGAGATATTCACAGCGGAATGTCTTCAACTGTCAGAAGTAATGAAAATGTCCATAAAGTCTGGGATATTATGAATTTTGATCGTCAATTGACGATTAGAATGATGGGGGGAGAGTTAAATTTGTCTCACGCAATTGTTCACGGGATTTTAAGCAATTAATTGGGGATGAAAACTATACAAATAATTTTTTTTTTGCAAAATCCTTGCAAAAATTGATTTTTCTTGCAAGAATATTAGTATATTTACTCTCTGGTCACAAGTAACAAATATTAACCAGGTGTACATTAAATAACAATTTTAATATACCGTTTCATTCATTCATATCTATCACCTCTAATTAAATGTTTACATTAACATTATTAGCAGCGGTCTCAGGAGAATTTTGAAATAAGACAAATGTTTTTTTTAGTTCATTTTGTAGCGATATAATTTTCTCAGTACTATTTTGAATAGTTTTTCCTAAATAATCACATCAATGTAAAGGTGAAATAATATTTTGGTGCAACTGACTTTTAAAAAGCTCTAATTTTGTTGAAATGCCTTAATATAAAAAAATAGTTCAAAAAGTTTTAATTTCCTTGCAAATTTACATTGATACAATTGAGATGTTGACTTAAATCAGTTAGAAATTAAAGATACCACTGCGAAGCAAGTTTAGAAATTCTATATTACCTATAGCATAAAATAAGGTTCTTAGTTTGTTCGCGGCGTAAAATTTTCACGAAACTTAATAAATAAATCATCTACATAACAAATGAAAGTTTTATACTAGATATTTTTTTTATTACACATGCTAAATCACATCTACCAAATGGCCACTGTTCTCGTGCTCGTAAACATGTGCTCTTCTCACAGCGTTTTCAAAGACTCTTTTCAGCATTTTAGGAGATATTCTGGCTATCATATGCCGGATGTTGCCCTTTAGAGCCTCCATGGGTGGAGGGTTGTTGGCATATACTCTGTCCTTGAAATAGCCCCATAGGAAAAAGTCTGGGATGGTCAGATCCGGTGAGCGAGGTGGATACCTCATATCACCATTTTAGAATTATTGACCGATTATTTGCAAACAACAAGGCAACTATTCTGGTTCGTTGAGGAATTGTGTAACTCTCCTGAATTCTCTAACTAACCTGTAAAATAAAAAAGAAAAAAATGAAAACTACAAAGATGTAAAAAAGTTATAATTTTTCATAAATAGATTTTCAAACTCTGTATATTGATACTTGAGTAAAATTATCAGTTTTTTCTAAAAGTTAAATATTTCTGCCTGACAGAAAACGCGCCAAACACCCGCCGATAGCGGGGGGAGAGGAGTGGTGTAGCATTTTGCATGCGATAATCTTATAAACAAAAAGATTTCTACTCTATTTTTCGACGTCTGTACCAGACAGATTTTTATTTAGGGATCATGAGAAATGTGCCAAGTGCGAACTTAATCAAGCATTGGGTGCGCACGTTTGAAGAGACTGGAAACACAATGCCGGATAAATCAACTAGGTGCAAAAATACATGAAGAACGAACATGAATGTTGACCGCGGTCGCCAGGTTGTTAGAGAGGATCCACGACAGTCTCTACGACTCCGCACAGCTTCTCTACATTTGCACAGATCCACGATTCATCGCATTATTCGCAAATATTTACATTTCCACCCCTACAAAATGCTAAACGAGACGAATTCTGCAGGGCAATCAAAAATCGTTTTAGGAGCAATTTCCTACGTCAGGAATTATTCTTTAGCAAGTGATTGGTTGCCGAGGGGACATCAACGAGGAGTCCAGATTTAACCCCTGCTGATTTTTTGCAATGGAGACACTTAAAAAGTACGGTTTTTAATTCACTCAACAAATCTACACGATTCAAAAAGCGATGCTCCAGCGAGTGATTGAGAATTTCAGTTCCAGGCTAAATGAGTTTTAAGAAGCGGATTGTGCACATTTACGGATGGTTGTTTTTCAAAAATAAAAATTCAAAAACTACTTTGTAATTTGACATCAGTTAAACAAGTCTGAATTAATTATGATGTTTTACTTTATAAGTATCAAATACGAAAAACATTCTGGTAGACCCTTTACTTGACGATTAGTTTAGAACGTCAAATGTTTTTACTGCATTCACAATTATTTCTTCAAATGTTCCGAAAATAAAATTTTCAACAAATTCCTCATCTGTTAACGGCCTACCTCCTTGACTAAAGATTCCCGTAATACGATAAGTGAATGTAACTGAAGCGATATATTATATATTCTTTAAAAACATTTTGTTGACTTGATAACCTGTGTTTAATTTGATGTATCAGGTAATCTCCAATTGTATCCTCAATCAATATCATGTATCCTCAAATTTCTGTTTTTTCTCCATTTCAAACTCTTTCAAACTCTCTACAAATAAACAATACTTAATAAAAACTAAGACTCTCTATACTCAACAGTGGAGCCACATTAGCTCTGGAGTCTAAGGCGTCAGCATTACGTTAGGGCAGTTAATGTGGAGCAGGTTCGAATTCGTACTAGGCTAAAAACTTTTTCTAAAATTCTTGAGAATGTTTCTAGGTAAGAGTGTAAAATCTGACAAGGAATCACCCCTCAGTCACGCTAGTTCGAGGCTGGGTAAGACCGGATGCCTTCTGAGAGGTTTTCTACGTTGGTCACTCGCCAGTCGGTAGGCTTCATGAGATACTTTCGGTTAAGCACAAAACCAAGGCTGATAGCCCGAGGGGGTGCTGACCGGGGCTTTCGGTAGCTGATGACCGTGGTTCGGAACCCACGTTAAGCTGTAGGTCCAGTCGCTAAATAGCCTTCTCAGTTGCTGATGGGCCTCTAACCCCAAAACTTTACTTTTTATACTCAACAGTATATATATATATATATATATATATATATATATATATATATATATATATATATATATATATATATATATATATATATATATATATATATATATATATATAAACATTGAAATATATTATTTTCTTATTATATATTATATATTATATATTAGACTGGGCCAAAAAATAGACTATTTTTTTAAAGGGATGCCCAAAATATTTATGATGACAAAAACAATTATTGGGACCATTAGAACCCTTAATACATATATTAAGAAGTGTATCATAGCGACTTTCGGTTTTTTAATAGCAAGCGCTTATTTCATCCAAAACTCTTAAAACATCAATGTAAAAAAATTGAGCAATACCTATTATTAAAGAGAATTTAATTATCTACAAAAAAGATCTCATTATAAGTCTACGCCAAACAAACCGTTTCCATGTAATCGTGCCTTGAACATGGATCTGTTTTTACAATTTTACTTTTCAAATGTTAAATTTTGTAATTAATGAACGAATCAGTATTTAAAAATATACAATACATATTCTTAAAGGAAATTGAATGCGCTACAGATCACAGCACTCTCAAAATTTACAGACTTTAGTTTATAATATTGTTTATAAGTGTTATTAAAGCAAATCGTTTTACGTCATAATTGAAAAGAAATGTTCGTAATGGAATTCAAACGTAATAGTATGATTGCTTTAAATTTGGCAGGAAAATCGTAACTTGCTATTGTTCATAAGCTACACTTACGTGTTAACAAACCATATCCATATTTTTCGAACCATAAAACGTTACAATGATATTCGTAGCATCGCAAGACGCCATAGAGGTGGTCATAAAAAATCCGCAAGATCTACAGAAATGGTTCGAAAGGTAAGGGCACGAATTAAAAGAAATCCAAGTCAGAGGGCAGCAAAATTGGCTAAACAGCTGAATGTGTCCGACTCAAGCATACGCCACATCCTGAAATATGAACTTAAGACAAGGCAACACGACTTTAACGATCAAAGGCATTGAAAATCAAGTACGCAAGTGGCGTTTTGTAATGAGAAAATTTTCAGTTCAGCAATGCGTAAACAAACAAAATGATCGTGTGCGGTTAAAGGGCAAGTTCAGCGACAATTTGGACAACCGAGTTGCTATGCGCAAAGCGCTTGCCTCTGTGATGGTTTGGGCTGCTGTAACTGTAAATGGTCGCTCTCGGCTCGATTTCATCGATTAGGGCGTTAAGGTGAACCAGCAAGTGCACCAACAAAAGGTGTTGAACGATGCGTTGATTCCTGGGACACACAAACAATTTTGTTCTAACAGTTGGACATTTCTACAGAACCCGCAACCATCTCATAAAGTTAATTTGACACAACAATTTTTACAAAATAAGGTTCCACAGTTCATTTCTTCACAAAGATAGCCTCCACACTCACCAGACTTGAATCCAATAGACTAAGGTATCAACAACAAAAATATGGGAGTTTGAACACATTGAACAGCGCTTCGTCGAGAATGGCAACGAATTCCACGGACTCTCATTCGTGCAGCGTGCCATATTGAACAGTAAGATGTTTTTCACGAAATTTATTGTATTTTCAACATTGTCTAAAAATATTAAACAAAAATAGTCATAATTGACAAAACTACAGCATTTTTAATTGGTAACACTTCGAGTGACGACCCTGTATTTGCTTGTAGGTCAATATATTTTTATAATTTATAAAGATTTCTTTTTTTTTGTGCTGGTGAAAATGTTTACTACGAGATGAAATTATAAAAAGTTCGTATTCAAGTTTATTGGTATTTTGACTATATTCTATCTAAATTTTATTTAGGGTATAAAGTTTTTTTAATCGAATTAAGATCGATCATCCCCCATGTTTTCGATACGAAGGATGTTCGGCGATAAAAACTGGCCTTTTGTGAAATAATTCTCTTAGGCCCACGTACTTCGATAGCTTTATACCAATTTAAGCAATGAGTCCTTGACTGATTTGCCAGAATTTTTATAGCACGCATTACCTGATTACATGCAAGTTAATTTTTTTATCATTTTTCTTATATTGAAGTTAATTAATTAATGTTGGTAAATACCGACCGCCAGCATAATTCCATCAGAAAATTTCATTGTTTGCATGTGGGAAACAACTGTGAACGTGACGTTGTCTCTATGTAAATCTTGGCTTATGAAATGGCATCAGTCGCATTGCATATTTATAATTAATATAATTTGATTTTTATAATGTTATATGTGGCCTGAAATGTACTAATCGTTTCATATAATTTCTCAGTAAATTTCTTAGTAATTCGTAGAAACTTCGCGCAACGAACACAAAAGTCTCACAAAGAAAACAGAACAAATGCTTGCAGTATTCGAAAGAATAGTACTTGGAAGAATTTTCGTAACAGTGAATGATAATATAAACTGAAGGATCAGGTAACTTCTAACTCAAACAATATCCATATCTCAAGATTTGGATATTGTAGATTAGAGTGTCAAAATTCAGCGACTCAGATGGGACGAATACGTGCGAGAATGGCAGAAAGACGAATATTAAGGAGTGTGAAGGAAGGAATGAATAGAGGGTAATAGAAAACGAGGCGGACCAAAGACACAGTGGCAGAATAACGTAAGAGGAGATAAGAAAGTAAAGAAATATTGAACATCAAGAACTGCTAAAGAGTTGTTCAAGATCGAACCGATTTCTGTTTTGTTAAAAGAAACAATGCAGTTGTAACATCTCGATGACCATAGGTTTTTCGTTATCTTGATGTTAATTATGTCTATTTCTGTTGATTAAAATCACATATTCTCATATAAAACTAGCTGAACGTTGATCACATCATCACAAATCCACTAAATAAAAAACAATGCCTTCCAGGAGCATTTTGATAAAGTAATTAATTATTTTTTTCAAAGTTTAAGCATTGATATTGCTTGGTGAGAATTATTTATGATCGCGCGAGGTAATGGAGGTTAAGAACGACGATTTCAATCTTTTTGATGTTATAAAATTTGTAACACCTGTTGGGTTAGATAACGATCTATTATTGGCTGAAATTAAAGCTGATCCCAAACAAACTATCCAGGAATTAATCACAAAGTTTAAAATTTCGTGAGCTATAATACAACAGTTTTTTAAAGCGATAGTTGAAAACAAAATTCAACGAGTAGCCATCCGCAGTGTATTCTTGTTCAGGTTACTGGAGATGAAAAGTGAATTCTATATAACAATTTACGTAAATAATAAACGAAGTTAATACCAGGATAAGCACCTTTTCTCAGTAAAAAATGATGCTAACAATATAGTGGAATTTTGCAGAAGTTATCGCTATGACGCTATGAAGTTCTATGAAACCATGAGTGCCAAATATTAATGTACATCAAATATTAATTGTACTGTACTGTACAATAGAGGACCTCATAGTGCCAGAATTATCTAAGAAAAAATCAAAGGGTTAGGTCGGGAAATACTTCCTCTCCTGCATTTTCCTGATGCTACATCGTCATGTTACCTCGACTCTTTTCCAACGGACTCAGTTGGACATGCATGTATATATATTGTAAGAAATGGGTGGGGCTTCTTCCCGGTCAAGCAACTAACCATTGCTCGTATATATATATATATATATATATATATATATATATATATATATATATATATATATATATATATATATATATATATATATATATATATATTGTAGATCATTATGGATTGATGGATCCCCTTTGTGGATCAGACCTTGACGTGGTAAAGGGGTTTGAGTAGGGTAATAAAGTATTGAGCTATGCCGTCTGGAGTATATGCTCCTAGAAGGGTCACCCCTGGCAGACAGGTCAAGACAGAGGACTCAGACTAACATGATACAAACATGCTATTTTAACATGCACATGCTTTTCACATGCTATTTCCTTCAACATGCTTTTTCAATATGACAGTACAATCTCAAACACGGCTCTCATTCTCCGGAGGCCAAAGGCTAACTGGCTACGGCAGCCGGAAGACCTGCCCCAAGGCAGAGGGTGCTGATAATCACCGGGTTAGATCAGACTGCCATTGGAATTTTGACACTGCAACGCTAAATATACGCACTACGAAAACAGAGGCCCGAGTGCAAGAACTGTTAATCGAACTTGCCAACATGCAATGGGATATTAGTGGGCTCTGTGAAACATGAAGAAAGGGCGAAGAGTTAATCAAACTCGAACCAACTGGACACGTACCCTACACGCGAGGTACGAAAAATGACCGATGTGACGGAATTGGATTCCTCATCAATCGAAAGCTGAAGGACAGTGTAGTAAAATTTGAAAGTACATCTTACCGACTAGCCAAATGCGTCATTCAGCTGAATAAAAAGTTTAGGCTTCAAATCGTCCAAGCTTATTCACCAACTATAAGCCATAGGGATGAGGAAATTGAGAAATTTTATGATGATGTGGCCCAGCTCATACAAGGAGAAATGTATGTACAAAATTCTAATGGGTAATTTTAATGCCAGAATTGGAACAACAAGAACTGACGAAAATGTAACTGGCCCATATGGAACTGGTGAGCGAGACAATAGTGGTGACAGATTGGTTGATTTTGTTCTACAAGAAAAATGTCAGCAGAAAATGGATATGGAAAAGTCCATCTGGACTCACAAGTGAAATTAAATACATTATGACCAACGATAGAACAATATTTTGCAATTATAGTGTCCTTTTTTAACAGTTTTAATGTTGGAAGTGACCACCGAATGATACGAGCAAAAGTTAGGATTAAGTGATAAGATTAAGAGCAGAGTAGATTCTGGGAAACTGCTGGAGAGAGGAAGCGATTTTGATATTGCTTTGTCAAACCGGTTTGCTGTGTTACAAGATCCGGAGGAGGTGGAAATATCAGTTCAATATGAAGAAATCGCCAATAATGTGCGTCAAATGGCTACTTCAATAGCACCAGAAAAAAAATGTCTCAAACAAACAAAGATCTCCAGAGAAGCCATTGATTAATTAATTAATGATAATCCTTTTGCCAGGGTCGAGTACACTGAGCTCTGCAAAACTATAAGAAAACGTATCAGAGAGGACACGCGCCGATTCAATCTGCAGCTAGTGCAACAAACCCTGGAAGAGAACAAAGGAATTAACAAGACTAAAAATGAAGCTGAGAAACAAAAGAACGCAAATATATGCTTTACGGCATGAGGATGGCACAGTGTGCAGGGCGCGTACGCAAATGTTAGAGGTTGTCAGAAAATTTTATTCCCAGTTATATGAATATCAGAACCAATCAACGACAACAATACCCACCGAAGAACAAATGCCAGATATCCTAGTGGAGGAAGTAACAAATGCTATAAAATAGATGAAAAAGGCAAGGCTCCAGGAAAGGATTAGTGTAACTGTCGAAATGCTAAAAGCTGGTGGTCAGACGTTACATAAAACACTGGCCACAATTATACTTAAAATGCCTCAAAGAACAAAAAGTACCTGAGTTATGCCAAAATGCAGAAGTGATCCTTTTACATAAAAAAGGAGTACAGGAAGATTTAGAGAACTACCGTCCAATAAGCCTCTTATCAGTAACGTTCAAAGTTTTCACTAAGATAATTTTTAAAAGAATATTAAAAAACTGAATGACGCACAACCAAGAGAACAAGCAGGATTCAGAAGTGGATTCAGTACAATGGATCACATCCAGGTTGTACAGCCAAAACAGTACAAAAAAGCATTTGACTCCATCCCAAAGCATGCGATAATGGATACACTGCTTAACCAAGGGGTAGATAAAGCATATGTAAACCTATTAGGATCGATATATGATGGAGCTACAGCCACAATTAACCTTGAAGATCTTGAAGTGGGAATTAATGTAGAACGAGGTTTACGGCAGACTGACGCAATATCGCCTATTCTATTCTCGGCTGGCCTTGAAGAAATATTCCGTAAACTGGATTGCGAACTGGATGGTGTATAGATCAATGGTGCGAACTTAAACCGTCTTAGATTTGCAGATGATATTGTTCTCATATCACAAGACCCAGAGGAGCTGCAAAGACACATATAAGAACTTCAACGGGCCGGCGAACTATTTGGCTTGAAAATGAACCTAAAAAACAGTCAGGTTATGTTCAATAAGGAAGAATTTCGAGATTTTGGACAGATTTATATATCTTGGGCAGAGGATTCCAATGAAGGGGAATACCGGCCGGGAGGTGGGACGGCGTGTTAAATGTGACTGGCAGGCATTTGGCAGGCTCAACATTGTGTTTAAGAGCAAACTCCCACTGCTTGGCATTACAAGACGAGACAGAAATCCTACGCATGGATCAGGGAACAAACGAAAATTTGTGATATCATTGGAAGAGTAAAGCAATTGAAATTGAGATGGGCAGGCCATATAGCGAGGCGATAGGACGACAGTTGGACCAAGGCAAGCCTGGAGTAGATACCGCTTGATCGCAAACGTCCGCGAAGATGACCGAAAGTACGATGGATTGATGACATCTTTAAGTATATTGGATCCGAGTGGCAGAGGAAAGCCCATTATCGTGAAAGTTGGAAACATGCTGAAGAGGCCTTCATCCTGCAGCGGATCGATATGGGCTGCTGATGATGATGATGTTATATATATATATATATATATATATATATATATATATATATATATATATATATATATATATATATTCGTATTGATGTAAATCCTCGCCGGAACTTCATAGCGCTATAAAAAGTATCATATCCTTATCGTAGCCTTATTTCACGACATAACTGATTTCTATGCCATATTTCATTAGAATCCTTTCAACCCTTCGTGCGTGATTGAAGGACAAACATCCAAACAAAGATAATTTCCCATTTATAATATTAGTAAGATTAAAACTATTATTAACCATTATAAGCTCTTATATAAAATAAAATTTTGTACAGTGTCAAATACAAAAGTTATGGCTAAAAGTGACTATTTTTTCTGACACTACAAAATTATTACACCCAAAAAAAAACCGAATAACTTTTTCTTGTCAAAACCTTTCACACGTAATTAAATACCCAACGCGCTTTTCTTGGAGCACGTATCTCAGCAATCATAAACTGTACGCTAATGAAAAACGAAAATAAGCGTCGGTTTAATACTCGAGCTTTAATTGAATTTGCAGTAACAAAGCGAAAGGTGAATCATAAATGATAAAATTAGTTTTGAGGTGATTATGTCAAAGCCGTCTGTCTCATTGTTTCCACTTGTTGCCATAATCCGGATTCTATTTTTCGAAAATTTGGTAAATACGTTTTCGTGGGTATTTGGAAAGAACGAAAAATTAGAAATTATATTTGGGCTTGATAATGCCATCAGTTACCGTGTTAAGAGGATCCTGTGATGTAGATTATATAATATAGTAATATTTTAATACCACGAAGTAGTTTCGTGAGACGGGGGAACATAAAAGTTTCTGTAAAATAAAACTACGGTTTTATTCGATTTTTACTGACTTGTGTTATGTTTATGAATTGAGTTGTGTGTTGAATATGACATGTTTCGCCAATACGGTGGCTTGAGATGTTGCGTCTAAACCAAATTACTTCTACTTATTAGGGTTACAATATCACTTAAAATATTCAATTATACTCAATATCTGAAGAAGCCACTATGTTGGCGAAACATCATATTAATATAAGTCAATGAAAAGATAATAAAACGGCACTTTTATTTTAAAGTAATTTATAATGGATTTTCAAGTAAAAGTTGAAACTGTTAATTGTATAACAGAAAAAAGTTTCACAGTCATATCTGGTACACATGGTGCTTGAGCAACGGTATTCGTTTGATTTTTAGCAACAAATTGATGAATAATTATTGCGGTGTGCGATGTTACCACGATGCAAAAACCATTAATTATTTTGCTACAAATTTGCCCTACTTAATCAGGTATTACTGCATATATCTCTCTCAGTCCTTAACTTTTATGAGCATATAGTGATTCTATGGTGTCGATGGTTTGTCTACTTGCTTTTCTATTTTGTGTCAACTCAGTAGACTCATGGAGACCTTGTCATTCTAGTGCCTGCATTTGATTTATCAATTCCGGCAACGATCTGCCCTCTTGGTCCTCTCCAATTGGCGTTTCCCTGTAACGTTTGGCGTTTCTCTCTACATCATCTGTCGGGTCGTGCTATATGTATTTCAATAGACAGGCAATTTTTGATTTTATATTCGTTCTGAATGGAGACATTAGTTGGGTGCTCTGTCCATTCTATCTGGAGCATTCATCTGCCTACCCACATCCCAAAAGCGTCAATCCTTTTCTTGTATGTTTGCTTCATGGTCCACGTTTCTGCCGCAAACGTTGCAATCGTGAAAACGAGTGAAGTAGCTTAAGGTTTACAGATTTTGATGTCTCTATCTCACCACACTTGGTCCAATTTAGCTGTAGCCATTGTAGCTATTGCCAGTCGGCCTTTTCTTTTGAATTCCTTTCCTTTCCTTTTCTTTTAAATTTTTCCTCATTGGTAATGGTAGATCTCAGATATACGAATTTGCCCACCACTTCAAAGACCGCCACTTGACGGATATAGGGAGAGTTGTTGTGCTATGTTCCCGTGCTCCACGTTGGTGCTTTACCGTTCCTTCATCCGCCACCCAAAAGCGCCAGAATGTGTCTCCCACGACCGTCTGGTCTAAAGCCGGACCTAAGAAAAACAACGATAAACCATTTGAGGCTAGCTGGTCATTTGGCAAAATGTCTAAATTTTTCTTTTACTAACTTCTAGACTCTCTAATATATTTAATTTGTTAGATTTATTTTCATTATAGTAACATTTTAAAATTATCATTAAAAGTATGATTTTCTAACATTAAATGGTTAGCATAATGACAATTATTTTGTGGTTTAGTATAACTTCTTTTATGTTCATTCAGCCTAGTAGAAAAAGACCTTCCTGTTTGTCCAGCATAGACTTTTGCCGTAGGTCACTAGTGAATCGTAGAATGGTCGATTCTGAATGGTACACAACCATTTATTTGCCAGAAGTCTGAAGAAATAAAAAGAGAACAACTAGCGAAGCAGTATCATGTTTCAACATTACAACGCGAGCTCTCACACATCGGACCGATATATATATATATATATATATATATATATATATATATATATATATATATATATATATATATATATATATATATATATATATATACAGCCACATGCCCATTTATCCCAGAAAACAGGAATTTATTTAATTGACTGCGTGTCGTGTCCAAAAATCTATGCTGGACAAACAGGAAGGTCTTTTTCTACTAGGCTCAAGAACGACGTTGAAAAACTGGCTCAATGAATAGACGTTGAAAAAATGGATATCCTTACAATCATTTTTTATTGTATTATTAGGTTAATAGAGAATTGTAATTATTTTTCCTACTGTTAGTTTAATATAGCTCATATTACAAAAAGCCACTGTGTTTCGAAATAACTGTTTTACATACAATGTTAAATACAGTGGAAATTTCAGATATTAATTTTTGTTTTTACCAGTTTCATCGCCGTAACATTTAATGTAAATTCCTAGCTTGATAAATGAATCCATTTGAAAAAATTGCCGACATTTTTTTTAACAATTATAAAAGAAAATATAATTTCTAAGTTAACAAGGGAAATAATATGAAACTTTTGTCAGAAGACAATCATCATCACTAATTTAAAAAACCAACGGTTATATTGATATATAAAGCGAGAGAAAATAAAATTCATCGTACTTTTAGTCATAATAGTATACTCAGAATAAATATGTGATAAAAGAAATCTTCTCGATAGTAAAGCATAATATTCCCAATGGCATAATATTAATTACGTATAGTGGTATAATAGGGACATTTTGCATTTTGTCTTAAGATTAATTGCGATGAATTGTTGATACATGTGATTGCGATGAAGCGGTAATTAAAATGGCATGCTTCATTGTACTATATTGCTGTTATATACAACAATATAGTATAATATATCAATATGTACACTATTACATATTTCATCTAATTCATAGTAAATGAATCATCGTATTCATCTTTGAACATCATTATTCAACAAAATATTTCTTCTACAGCTTTTGAATTAGAGCTCAATTATTTCTAAATAACTTTTTGTAAATTAAGATTATTTTTTTTAACTTTAAATCACATCATCAAGTATATTAAATCTGAATGGTAGAGGAAAGCTCAAGACTGCACGAGTTGAAAGCATGCTGAAGAGGCTTTCATCCTGTAGTGGATGGACAATAGCTGATCGATTAATTGATCGATCAATTAATTGAATGATTGAACTTTTTTATTTGAAGTGATAGACTAGTATTTCCAAATGCAAAGTTGTAGGAAATAATTTGACTAAGAAAAAATATAAACAATGCCTTTTGGTATTGCTAGATTTCTTCAGTAGCTACTAAAACAATATTTTTTAATGGCAACATCGTATTTTTTAATATAATTTAACAAATCTTACTTTAGAAAACATAATTAGACAACTTTTGCCAGGATTATAATTGACACAACCGCCTGGTAATATAACATGTTCCCAGTACAGCAGCCTTGTACCTAACGGCTGTCAATTTGTTAGGAAGTCCAATCCTCTTTAAATTTTGCTGAAGCCACGGATATAATGAATGGTAATATTTCAGTTTTTTCAAGTCTATAAATGTCTTTCACTTATTAACTTAAGTCCTGATATTTAGTTACTTTGTGAACGTTGCTCTTATATTGTCATCGACTGGTACGGCAACGTCCAATATAAATGCCAGTTTTCTTTTCTTATATATTATTAAGATATCTAGCCTATTGTTAGCAACAGTCCTATCCGTTGTCATGGCTGTATCCCAATAAATTTGAACATCAATGTTTTCCTGAACGGACTTTGGCTGATAATTGTAATATGTTTTAATACTTTGATTGAACTGTCCTTTATACATTAGATTACTAATGCCTTAATTATTATTATTGATTAATTAATTATAATTATAATTATAATTAATTATTAATTAATTAATTACCATGCAAGAAATAACTTATGCGCGTAGACTTAATCCACCAACATGAAGAAAAATTAATTCAACTCTCTTTTTTTGATTAAATAGTTGATTCATCTTAGCAACTGAATCAAAACGTTATTTTTATTCACATTCAAATACATCTTTCAAATAATACAATGATAGCACAATAAAAATGGCTCTTTTTGTTTCATTCCAAGGCCTACTATTGCTCTCAAACCCAATATAACTCTCATATATATATATATATATATATATATATATATATATATATATATATATATATATATATATATATATATATATATATATATGTATATATATATATATATATATATATATATATATATATATATATATATATATATATATATATATATATATATATAGGTGGATTCTGGAAAACTGCTGGAGAGAGGAAGCGATTTTGAGATTGCTTTGTCAAACCGGTTTGCTGCGTTACAAGATCCAGAGGAGGTGGAAATATCAGTTCAATATGAAGAAATCGCCAACAATGTACTTCAAACGGCTGCTTCAATAGCACCAGAGGAAAAATGTCTCAAACAAACAAAAATCTCCAGTGAGACCATTGATTTAATGAAGAAACGGCGAGCAATGAGAAATGCAGGTAGTCCTTTTGGCAGGGTCGAGTACACTGAGCTCTGCAAAACTATAAGAAAACGTATCAGAGAGGACACGCGCCGATTCAATATGCAGCTAATGCAAAAAACCCTGGAAGAAAACAAAGGAATTAACAAAGCTAAACAGAAGCTGAGAAACAAAAGAACGCAAATATATGCTTTAAAGCGTGAGGATGGCACAGTGTGCAGGACGCGTACCCAAATGTTAGAGATTGTCAGAAGGTTTTATTCCCAGTTATATGAAGATCAGAGCCAGTCAGGGACAGCAATAGCCACGGAAGAACAATATATAATGCCAGATATCCTAGTGGAGGAAGTAACAAATGCTATAGAATTGATGAAGAACGACAAGGCTCCAGGAAAGGATAGTGTAACTGTTAAAATGCTAAAAGCTGGTGGTCGGACGTTACATAAAACACTGGCAAAATTATACTCAAAATGCCTCAAAGAACAAAAAGTACCTGACTTATGGAAAAATGCAGAAGTGATCCTTATACATAAAAAAGGAGCACAGGAAGATTTAAAAAACTACCGTCCAATAAGCCTCCTATCAGTGATGTATAAAGTTTTCACTAAGATAATTTCTAAAAGAATATTAAAAAAACTGAATGACGCACAACCAAGAGAACAAGCAGGATTCAGAAGTGGATTCAGTACAATGGATCACATCCAGGTTGTACAGCAGATCATAGAAAGGCACAACGAACACACCATGCCACTGTGCTTGGCTTTTATCGACTACGAAAAAGCATTTGATTCCATCTCAAAGCATGCGATAATGGATGCACTGCTTAGCCAAGGTGTAGAGAGAGCCTATGTAAATCTATTAGAATCGATATATGATGGAGCTAGAGCCACAATTCACCTTGATGATCTTGAAGTGGGAATTAATATAGAACGAGGTGTACGGCAGGGTGACGCAATATCGCCTATTCTTTTCTCGGCTGGCCTTGAAGAAGTATTTCGTAAACTGGATTGGGAACAGGATGGTGTAAAGATCAATGGTGCAAACTTAAACCATCTTAGATTTGCAGATGATATTATTCTCATTTCACAAGACCCAAAGGAGCTGCAAAGACGCATACAAAGGGCTGGCGAAAATAAACCTGAAAAAGAGTCAGGTTATGTTCAATAACTTCGCTCAGGACAGAAGAATTTCAGTTTTAGGAAGGGATTTAGAGATTGTGGACAGCTTTATATATCTTTATACCGCCCGGGAGGTGGAACGGCGTGTTAAATGTGGCTGGCAGGCATTTGGTAGGTTCAACATAGCGTTTAAGAGCAGACTCCCACTTTGCCTGAAAAGAAAAGTATTCGATCAGTGCGTTCTACCCGTTATGACATACGGAAGTGAAACCTGGACACTCACATCGCAATCAATTCAAAAACTTCGGGTGGCACAGAGGGGAATGAAAAAATGTATGCTTGGCATTACAAGACGAGACAGAAAGTCCTGCGCATGGATCAGGGAACAAACAAAAGTCTGTGACATCATTGGAAGAGTAAAACAATTGAAATGGAGATGGGCAGGCCATATAGCGAGGCGATGGGACGACAGATGGACCAAGGCAATCCTAGAGTGGATACCGCTTGATCGCAAACGTCCGCGAAGAAGACCGAAAGCACGATGGATTGATGACATCGTTAAGTATATTGGACCCGAGTGGCAGAGGAAAGCCCAGGACCGTGAAGGTTGGAAGCATGCTGAAGAGGCCTTCATCCTGCAGTGGATCGATGCGGGCTGATGACGATGATGATGATGATGATGATATATATATATATATATATATATATATATATATATATATATATATATATATATATATATATATATATATATATATATATATATACTGATAATGCCGTTGGGTTTGAGAGCTTTAGTTTTAAAATGCTAAAAAGAACCAAATGTTCTAAATTACTAATTTGCTTAAAAAATCAATAGCGGTTTTCATATATGCTGTTGATTACTACTTGAGCAATTTAAAACTTTGTTATTAGAAATCTGTATCATTAATCATATTAAGTTATTTATAATTACCTCACTAAACCAAAAAGATAATTATTGCCAAGACCAATTTGAAAAGGGACCTAGGCTTGTGCCCACTATTTCAGATACGTCGTTATTAATGGCCGATATTATCGCAAAATTGCCCTCGGTATATAGGTAAATATTTTAGATAACAAATATATCCAACAAGCCATTTGTTTTATTTAATTCTTTTAAATTGACATATAAATTAAATGGTTTGTATAAAACAAAATTTACTTGCGTATTACAGTGGATACAAATGATTTTTGTTTCCATTCTTTTATTTCCGTAATATTTCAATTCAATTTAAATTGAATAGTTATCATGATGATATTTCACTTGCAAAGTGCAATAAGGAATCGATTTTACTAATATTTAATGTTTAAATTTATTTTCTTCTATCTTACTAATATGATCAAAAAGTAAAGTGACATTTGTTTAAAAGTAACCGACACAACAATTTGTTTTTAAGTTTGTGTGACTGTCCATGACAGTTGACAGAAGTTTCTTGCCATTTTGCTTATTAAAAAAAATCGAAATTTATTGCGCAGATATATTAAAAATATTAATAAATTTTCACGGTGATGAAGCAATATCAAAAAAAAAATGTTTAAAAGTAATACAAGGACTTTAGTGATGGTACAGAAACAGTTGAAGATGAATCTCGTTCAGAAAGACCTTCCACGAACACCGCTGAAGAAAACATTACCAAAATGAAGGATCTTCGAATTGAAGTAATGCCCGAATAAATATTAGAGGCATTGTAGATATTAGTGAAATATCATTTGGCTCCATTCAGTCAATTTAAATGAATATTTTTTGCTTATCTCGTGTGTTTCCTCGTCTTGTTCCGAAAGCATTTTCAGTCTGAAATACTGATACAACACATCGGTCAATAAGTCCCCGGTCTGACTAATAGATGGCGTTATTTACCTTACCAGTGGTCGGTTGTGCCAACCTTCAAGCGTCGTGTGTCAAAATTTTATAGCAATATATTAGTTTCTGAGTTGTGGTTTAAGTGACGGTATTTTTGTTATTTTCAAAACAATGGAAAAGAAAATTGTGTGTTGATTAAGCATTGCTTTTTGATAAAGAAAAATACCGTTGAAGCAAAACAATGGCTTGATAAACATTATCCGGACTCTGCTCCAGGAAAATCAATCAAACTGATTGGAATGCTGAATTCAAACATTGTCGTTCAAGCCCCGATCTTTTTGTAAAGTGGAATAGGCTTAGAATCGGGCACTGTCGCTTCTCACATGGCCATTTAATAAGTGGTGACCTTCCGACAGTATGTTCTTATATGGTGCTCCTTTTTCTGTTCGTCACGTCTTACTAGAGTGCCCTTCGCTATCTGCTCTCGAGCAAAGATATCGGCTTCCCAGGTACTTTCCGTCTATTCTGTCCCCTCATTACTCCAGTTCTCTCTTTGAATTCCTCCTTTCCCCTTCTTCTTTTCCTTTGATAGAACCCATCTCCACTATTCTTAGACTCCTTTTTCCCTTAAATTTTCACTTATTCCTCTACTCTTAATTGAGCTCTATTATCATTACATGCTCCATGCATTACATCTGACTATTTGTAGCAGTTCCGTTATTTAGTGTCTACTGTTTGAGTTCCATTGGAATAATAATTATACACTTTTTAATCCATATTATTGTCATTTACACTTTATATACAATATTTACTATATTCAAGTTTTATTAGTTTTTGTCTGGTATACACTAATTATGTTTGTATTCACCAAAAATCACTTTTTAAAAACAGTTATTTATTTATGCAGAAAAAATATACAATCAAGCTTTGATCAGAGTTACTACAATAATGAATCGATAATTAAAAAATTGGTTCTTATAAGTCATGGTTGCTTAATGGTATCCTGTTCGCACGTCAGCATGAACACCATCGTCAGCAAGATGTACGGGTTATTACCTGGTCTATTTCGGATATAATTCCTTCCTCCTTAACTGTCTTCTTGTCCTCAAGAAGGTTCTCCAGGGTGTCTAGGGGTAGTTTAATATTTGGTCCAAATAGTAGCTGGGCTATCCTCTTCCTTTTTCTAAGAAGGATGTAAAATAAAGCTAAAATCAAGAGAATAATTAAGGTTGAACTAGAGATGGAGAGGTTGGTATGCGTTAGAGGTTCCAATTGAAAAGGTTCAATTGGGCCTATTAGGTGGTCTTCTAGTAAGTCCTCCCGGTTTGGAGATAGGTTAATCTTCATCAATGGAATGACTTCCTGTTGGACAATGGATGGAATTGTTTCTTGAGTCTTCGTTACAGGTGCGTATGTTTTTCTCAGAATATGTAGCGTCTCATTCCAGAATATTAAGCAGCTTTTGTCAACAGTTTCTTTGTACACTTTCACCAGGGTAGTCGTGCTGATGATTAAGGACTTGTCAGTTTGATAGACAATGGGTTTGTCCAGTTGGGCGGCCTAGCATATCTTTACGATTGGTAGGCGGCAGTTGTGGGCCACGGGCTCTGAGCAAATGTATTTATTTTCACTTTTGTAGCAAGATTTAAACCATTTTTCTTTGCCATAATATTTTGTTGGTGGTAGTATAATGATCCCATCTATATTTTGAACGGAGTAGATGTGGGATAATTCGAGGGTAACGGGATAAAAAATAGGAATTTTTATTATTATGAGCATCTCGCTGTCTGTTACACAAATAATCGATTTTGTATGTTCAATTAATTCGTAAGGATGTTGGTCACTTGAGATTAGTGAATCCTTAGTGTAGCGATTTCGCAATAAATCTCCTAATTCGTATATATCCCTTAAGGATAATAGTTCTAAATTAGTCAAAGAATTTTGGGCTAAAGCGAGACTTGGTAACGTCATTAAGATTATTTTATTGATTCGTTCTTTTTGCGAGTTGTTGGTGGTAGACGTCATCTAGAAATGGTGCTAGTTCATTTTTGTGTTTTTGCACGTAATTCTGATTAATTGTAAGATTGTTGTCGTATCCGATATCTTCGGCATATGGTCCATGGAGTAAGTTAACAACTGAACTTGACCAATTTTTCACAGATGAATTCTCGTGCAGCGGGGATCCTGTTCGCAGCGCCAATTATGTTTGTACTCACCAAAAATCACTTTTTAGAAACAGTTATTTATTTATGCAGAAAGAATATACAATCAAGCTTTGATCAGAGTTACTACAATAATGAATCGATAATTAAAAAATGGGTTCTTATAAGTCATGGTTGCTTAATGGTATCCTGTTCGCACGTCAGCATGAACACCATCGTCAGCAAGATGTAAGGGTCATCGATTGGTTTTTGTAGGCCATGATTGCTTAATAGTATTCGGCACATAGGCCAGCAAATACACCATCGTCAGCAAGACGTAGGGGTTATTGCCTGGTCTATTTCGGATATAATTCATTCTTTATGAGCTACACTCCAAATGGCCTCAGTTGCTGACGCGGCCCTAAATTGAAAAATTCAAAATCAACCATAATTGATTCGTATGCTGAATTCAAATGTGGCCGTACGAGCACGAATGATGCTGGAACTCTGGACGTCCAAATGAGGTGATTACACCAGGCAACATCAGAAAAATTCACAAATTATTTCGCAAATCCGTAAAGTAAAGCTGCAGGACATAGCTGAAATCATGACGATATCGAAAGGAAGTTTACACACTTTTACATGAATATTTAGGAATGCGTAAATTGCTATTGAAATGGGTACCGCGTTTGCTCACAGCTGACCAATAAAACAACAACGAATTGACGATTCTGATCAATGTTTGGAGCTGTTTAAACGAAATAAAAAGGGTTTTTTTCATGTGGTATGTGACAATGGATAAAACATGGATCCATCACTACAATCCGAAGTCAAATTGGCACTTAGATGAGTGACTAAAAAGTGACTAAAAGCACATCTATTGGCAGGCAAAGTATTGGCCTCTGTATCTTGGGATGCGCATGGGATATTGTTCATTGATTATCTCGAGAAAGATAAAATCATCAATAGCGATTATTACATAGCATCATTGGCGTGTTTTAAGGACGCTATCGCAAAAAAATCACTACAAATTAAGAAAAAAGTGCTGTTTTACCAAGACAATGCTCTGTGCCCCATATTGTTGACGGCGACTAAGTTGCATGAATTGCACTTCGAATTGCTTTCTCATCCACCGAATTCTCCGCTGCGGTCAGACAGCGACTTTTTCCTGTTCTCAAACATCAAAAATGCACGCTGGTAATAAATTTCGCTCCAATGAAGAGGTAATTGCCGAAACTGAATGCTATTTTGAAGGCAAAGAGAAATCGTTTTATAAAAAAGGTGTAGAAATGTCAGAAAAATATTAGAATAATTGTATTGCTCTTTAAGGAGAATATATTGATGAATAAAGTCAAAATTTGCAAAAAAAGTTATAGTCAAATTGTTTTTAATGTACTTATATTGTTTAAATAGAAGGTCTTGTTTATAAATGTTTTGTTTCACTCC
The DNA here is from genome assembly GCA_031761425.1 of Cosmopolites sordidus. Taxonomy (NCBI): domain Eukaryota; kingdom Metazoa; phylum Arthropoda; class Insecta; order Coleoptera; family Curculionidae; genus Cosmopolites; species Cosmopolites sordidus. The sequence goes on along the minus strand of JARFXV010001057.1, from coordinate 425,752 downwards.
ATTCTTTGATAAGACTGTAAAATTATTCTTTGTTTATTTTGCACTCCCCTATAGAGTAATCAATGAATAATATCCCCATATATATAAACTTTCCTGCTGATCGAACCAGCTTTACTTTTTTTTGCTGAATACACAGAAAATTTTGTTTAGATATATGTTTACCAGCACGTGTTTCATCTTTCTTTGGCAAATCATATAAAACTTTTTCTTGCAGAATAAATCCTTGCAGGTTTTTTATTATAAATAATATATCAAAAATATACTTTGAGCTGCCAGTTATATAACAAAATGTAATAAATGTTGAACATTTTATACCTTCTATTTAAAGACTGAAAATGTGTTAATTTTTTCGAAATTGGTCCCCTTTATGCTTTTAAATAAATAGTGAAGTCATTACCAAAAAAATTTCAACAGGTTGTTTTTTGCTACTTCTTCTGAGGGAGCGGAATAGGTTATATTCCGAGGGTGCGACATTCGGTAAGTAAGGTGGATGGGGCAAAACATCCCAATTGAAGCTTAACAATTTTATGCCGGGTTCTGATTGAAATGTTTTGGCATGCATCTTTATAATGGAATTCAACTTTCTTGTTTCCTAATTCTTGCCGTTTTTCTTCCATTGCTGAGTTCAGCCGATCTAATTTTGTCTAGGTCGGTTCGGTTGCACAGCAGAAGCTCAAAGTGTATGGGTCTCTTTGTATCCTACTAAATGCAGAGAATAATTGTACTTAAAACCCCTGCTCCAGGCAATTTCAATACTACTTTTTATCACAAGTTACTTTAGAAATGGATCCTCAGTTGTGCGAAATGCTAAAAATATTGCATGAATGGAGCAAGGTGTAGAAGTCTCCCTATGTTCCATATTTTTCAAGAGCTGTTGCTTGCAGACAATAATATACGATTAGAATATTGTAATACCATCATAAACCACATTCATTCAATTGGCAATTTTAATGCAAGATAAATTTGATGACTTCGTATTATTTTTTATGGGAACGTTTGAATAAATAGGTTTACATAAATAAGCTCAAAACCATACAGCAACTCAACACCACATTCACACCGGCTCTGCATTAACATCAGATATGTTATGAAAAATGTGTTAAAAAATGTGCAAAAATTTATGATCTCTAGTGTTTTGTGCCTACTATGGCCATCGAGCAAAAGCAGGACAGGGTTTTTCTTTAAAGGGCGTGAGAAGTTAGGGAAATGTTGCATCATCTGAAACAAAAAATCGGTGTTGATCCAGCCCTTTGATTGGGCCACGCCTTCGGTTTCAGCTTGATTGATCATAAGCCGTTCATTCGCTTTTTCGTCTCGGAAGTACGAAGAATGTGGGTATAAAATAAACTTTGGAGCTCATACAGAACAAGACTGTTATATATTTTCCACTCTCAGCTAAAATGAGCTTTCCACTTGACGAACAGCCTTTGGAGTCATAACTTTTCATGTTTCTAAATGCAGCTGACGCCGTTTTCATCAAGTATTTATTTGCGATGAGAATAAATGAAGTTTCAACAAATACTAGCTATTTATGAAGTAGCGAGAGGCATTTTGTTTTTGAACATAAAAAATAGCCTTATTAACAGACTATACATTGTATATTTTTAGCATTCCCCGTATGAACTATCCAAGTTTTACTGACATTCAAGTCCTATTTATGTATTAATGGATTCTTCTTTAGAACTTCATATTAAAATGCTATCCTTGCTCCCTACGTGTCATATTAAATATACACTATATCTTTCTAGTTCTTTTTCAATAACGTCAAGGCAACTAACTTTAAATGTGGCCTAACAACTCGTTGCATTTTAAAAAGCCACGAAGTTTGGTTTTCGCAAAGTTACTATCTTGTATATTTGTCCTTTTCTTGGACCGCAGATATATAAATATTCAACAACCTAAACTGTCCTTTCAACTGAGAAGGGTCAAACCGTTAGCGTCATGTAACAACCGATTTGACTGAAAATGTGAATAAAGGTTGCATAATATACCATTGCGAATTGATTTATGAATTTTCAATTGCAACTTGTTCAAAATGTATATATGTATATATAAATGTATATATATATATATATATATATATATATATATATATATATATATATATATATATATATATATATATATATATACAGTGTAAACTCTTTATAACGAAACTCAAGGGACCGAGTATTGTTTATCGTTATAGAGAGTTATCGTTATATGGAGTGAAGAAAGAAAAACAATTAAATTCACAATAATTTTTAATGTATGTAATTGATAAAATAGGTAATTAAATTATTCTTAATACATATAGTCTGTTAACTTTGCCTGATGTTTTTTGCTATGCCAGTGCTTGTTTTGTATTGTCTTATGTATTCAATCCATATCTTCATATGTGGTGGATTCGTCTTGATTAAACAATACAAATTTTTCTATTAACTTAGCGGCATCAAGTGCTTGTTGAATAGTTGGTGGTTCAGAATCGTCCACTTGATCATATTTTTCATCTTCATTAAGTTTTTTCTTTTCGACACTAATGCAAGAATTTGTTTATCTGTAAGTGAACCTGAAGCGTCTATAGAGGAACACATTTCTTCGTAATAGAGAATTCGGTCTGAAACTTGTCTGTTTAGGAGGGATAGATTTGCATACTATTATGTTCAGAGTAATCAGTATCAGAGTCTCTTCAGTCAGAGTCTCTTCAGTATTTTATAATATTTTATACGAACAGCTGAGAAATACAATGGGCCGTCTTAAAAGCTTTCGTCAAAACTTCAATACTCACAATAGAGCAGCAAAACTCCGTAAGTCATCTTTATGTTTTTTTTACTACAGTGAACAAGAAATTCTGGATGCACTCCAACAAGACTAGGCCCATTTCCAATCCTGACGTCTGTAAGTGCATTCTGCACCTTTTCCAAAGTAAACTCACATTCCTAGTTGGATGCTGCTTCTGTATACATGTTTTTTAATTTTCTTTTAACTTCACGGGTATGTTGTTTATCTCGTGGGGCTCTAGAGAGTGAGATAATTATGTTGCAAAGATAAAGCGCACTGCATATATTGCGCATTGCGCACTGAGCGTCATTCTCACTCTCATTCATAAAAGGACCTTATTTAAAAAATACCCCTCGTACAAAGTGAGGGGGGCAAATTTTGGATACGTGAAAAAATAGAAATAGAACATCAGTTGATATGGTATGACCAGGTAGAAAGTATTAGCGAAAAACGGTAACCAAAACAGATTCTAAAATATAGGCCATTGCAAATGAGAAAAATAGGAAGACCAAAAGTTAGTTGGAGAAAAATTATATCGAGGCGATTGGGAAAGAGTGGAATATAGAAAGCGGAAGGCGTGGGACGCTATAAGAAACCGGATATTGTTACATTTACAATACAATATACACTTGGAACCACGTTAGCTGTGGTGCCTAAGGCTTCAACCTGACGATACGACAGTTACCGTGGAGCGGCTTAAATTGCCGTACTAGGCAAAACAGATTTTCTAAAATTCTTGTGAATGTTTTTAGGTAAGAGTGTAAAATCTGACAAGGAATCACCCCTCAGTCACACCAGTTCCAGGTTGGACAAGGCCGGATGCCTTCTGAGAAGTTTTCTACGTTGGTCACTCGCCAGTCGGAAGGCTTCTTAAGATACTTCCGGTTAAGCACAAAACCAATGGTTGATAGCCCGAGGGGGGTGCTGACCGGGGTTTTCGGTAGCTGATGACCGTGGTTCGGAATCCACGTTAAGCTGTAGGTCTAGTCGCTAAATAGCCTTCTCAGTTGCTGATGCGCCTTTAACCCCAAAACTTAACTATTACAATATATACTTACATTTTTTACTTTCCTGAAGTATTCATACACTTTGCACATTTAGAGGCTGCAAACATGTGATTTAGCGTTTCCTGTGGAGTATCTTTAAAGTTTTGTAGAATATAAGACCTATATATTCCATATGTGAATTGAACCTGATAGATAAAACTGTTGAACCAATAGTTTTGTTTCATTAGTTTTCCCATGTTGTCTTATAACCAGTTTTCCACTCGTACCAAATTATATTTTTTCAAGTTTTTTTTTTGGGTTAGAGCATGTTCACTGTAAGATTCAATCAACAATCGATAACTTTCAACAGCCGTTTTCTTCTTGAAAAAGGTTCCTCACAAAACGTCGATTTCTGGTGCATAATTCGACATATTCATTACTATGAAAAACTATGTTTTTTTTTACACAATGACAATTGATAATGGACTGGCATATGTTTACCACCTAAAACGCCATACACGTCATTAGTCTATACCAACAAATGTATTAGTAACGCCATCTCTTAGCAAAATCAACATTATTAACCGAAACACCAATTAGTTAGTTAATTTATTTCAATTAGAGACAAGTCTTACTGGACCTATAGCTTAACGGTCCGAATCACGGTCATTAGCTATGAATTAACCCTGATCGTTGACCATAAATCTCTCGAGAAGCCTCCGATGAGTGACCAACGTAGAAGTCCTCGATGAAGGCATCCGGCTTTACTCAACCTCGAGGCCTCAAACCCTCTGACGTGACTGAGGGGTAATTTGTATTTTCCACTTTTGCCTGATGAAATACAGTGCGCAAACCTGGTCTCTGATGGAGGGTCACCCATCCAATTACTAATCGTGATAAGCGATGCTGCATTTCGATCTCCACATCGCCGGATTAGAGGACATGCAAACTTCTCTGTATTTGTTCTGGTTTAGCAATGTTGTCATGCTAAAGTGAATGCATATCTAATCATAATTTACATTTTCTATTAAATAAGTTATATTTCTTTATAATCCAAAAAACCGAATGAACATATTTTCCAGTCCTCGATTATACCATCTAATTCAATGCCACAAAGAATATTTATTCGTGAGTGTTGCTATTTTTGGTGTAATGTACCAAAAAAACTAGCGTAATAGCATTAAATACACAGGACTACCTACTGTAAGTGTTTACCTTATATTGAAAACGTGACCGTTTGGGCTTTTTTCTCTTTCCCATTACATTCTGGTGCTTATCATTTTATTAAATCATGTGACGCTGTACGCTGTTTGTTTGGTAACCATTTAGGAATTTTATTATAGTTTCTATTTACATACATATTTTTTTTTATTTACATAGTTTCTATTTACATATATACACCCATATTAAATTAAATACCTACATTAAAAAAAATATATGTTCTCATTCACAGCATTCTTCATTCCAGCATTTTCAGATTAACTTCTTAATTCGTAAATTATTTTGCCTTTCTACGCTTTTACACATTTCATAATGGACTGTTATAGATTGTGTTAAATATTCTTAGCTCAAGAATATTGAACATATATAATATTCTCCTGATGATGCTAACGTGGTTAGAGAAACGTATACGTAAACGCAAAATAATTTAGTGCTCTGGAGAAAATACTCTTTTTTCACATCAAAAGTTCTAAATCCGTTCTGCCATATAGATGGCGTCACTTATGAAAAATCCTTACCTGTGATCGATTGTGCCAACCTTCAAACGTCATTTGTCAAATTTTCATGAGAATCTGTCTACTAGTTTCTGAGTTGTTGTGCTTTAAGTGACGCTACTTTTATTATTTTCAATACAATGGAAAAAAAAAGGATTTTGTTTTGTTTTGTTTATTAAGCATTGCTTTTTGATGAAAAAAAATATCGTTGAAGCAAAACAATGGCTTAATAAACATTACTCGAACTCTACTCCAGGAAAATCAACTTTAATTCATTGGTATGCTGAACTCAAACGTGGCCTTACAAGCACCGACGATGCTGAACGCTCTGGACGTCCAAATGAGGTGGTTACACCAGACAACATAAAAAACCCCAAAATTATTTTCCAAAACCGTAAAGTTAAAACGCAGGAGATAACTGATATTATGGAGATATTGAAAGGAAGTGTTTATACCATTACACCATGAACATTTGGGAATGCTTAAATTAATATCGAAATGGGTACCGCGTTTGCTCGTAGCGGACCAAAAACAACAACGTATTGATGATTCCGAGTCAAATCGGCAGTCAGCTGAGTCAACAAGAACCTGTGGAAACCGTCCAAAGCGACCACAAACACAACCATCGGCAGGCAAGGTAATGGCCTGTGTATATTATTCGTCGATTATCTCGAGAAAGGTAAAACCATCAATAGCCAATATAACATCGCATTATTGGTACATCTGAAAAATGTGATCGCAAAAAAAGCTCCAGATAAACAAAATAAGTGCTAAACTTGAAGAGATTTACCACTAAACACCAACACGTTTTTTTGAACTGCTCGACGCACGTTTCGCTAACCATGTTAGCATCATCAGGAGATGATTTAATCTAATTATAAAACTAAATTATGTTCTATTTATATGAAAACCATACCTAACGAAGCGTGTAAAAATCATGAACCGTGAAGTGTACTGAGCCTTACATTAATAATTGAAAAAGTTGACTGAAAGGAATCGGTCCTTTGTCTCGGTTCATGATTTTCTTACATTTTTCTATTTGAATGTTTTCATATGCATCCAAAGCCCTATTATTATTAACACTTTTAATTAGTCTTAAATTACTAATATCTATACTGTGGTCATGTTCGATTACATGTTCGGTGCTAGTTTAAATGTTATGGTAAATAGATTAATTTTCCTTTAAATAAAAATAATTATAACAAAGAATTAAAATTAATTAGGGAGTTATCTGAAGTGAATGGTTATAATAAGAACATTGTAGATAAACTAATTAGAAAACATAAGTTCAGAAAATTACTGAAAGAATCTTCGACTTTTCAAAAGGATCAGAACACAAGGAAATTCATGGTAATACCATTTGATGCCCAATTAACAAGAGGACTAGACAAAATTTTGAAAAAAGTGGACATTAAGGTTGTGTACAAACCATATAATAAATTAAGAGGAGTTCTGGGTAACCCAAAGGATAAAGTAGAGCAACATGAAAAGTCGGGGATTTACGAAATTAGCTATCAAGACTGTGATCGAAGGTATATTGGGCAAACAAAAAGATCCATATTGACAAGATATAAAGAACATATTGCCCACATTAGATATGGGAGAAATGAAAAATCTTGTGTTGCCCAACATGCAGTCGAACATGACCACAGTATAGATATTAGTAATTTAAGGCTAATTAAAAGTGTTAATAATATTAGGGTTTTAGATGCATATGAAAGCATTCAAATAGAAAAATGTAAGAAAATCATGAACCGAGATAAAGGACCGATTCCTTTCAGTCAACTTTTTTAATTATTAATGAAAGGCTTAGTACACTTCACGGTTCATGATTTTTACACGCTTCGTTAGGTATAGTTTTCATATAAATAGAACATAGTTTAGTTCAAAAAAAGTTAAAGTGTTAGGGTTAGAGGCGCATCAGCAACTAGGCTATTTAGCGACTGGACCTACAGATTAAAGTGGGTTCCGAACCACGGTCATCAGCTTCCAACAAACCCAGGCCAGCATCCCCCTCGGGCTATAAACCTTTGGTTATGTGCCTACCCATAAGTCTATCAGGAAACCTACCGACTGGCGAGTGACCAACGTAGAACATTTCTCAGAAGGCATCCGGCCTTACCCAGCCTTTAACTGGCGTGACTGAGGGGTAATTCGTAGTCGGATTTTACACTCTTGCCTAGAAACAGTCACAAACATTTAGGAAAGATAAAGGGACAGAAGAAAGAAAAATAACCATCCGAGCGCTGGAATTGAACCAGCTACCGCTCCAGCGCGGATTCGGCAAAGCAGCGGCAGGCCGCCGCACCAACGCGACCGGCGTTTAGTTTTAGAATTAGATTAAATCATCTCCTGATGATGCTAACATGGTTAGCTTAACGTGCGTCGACAAGTTCAAAAAAGCCTTTTGGTGTTTAGTGGTAAATCTCTTCAAGTTTAGTATTTCACTCCAAAGGTTCCAACAGAAGAATTGAAAAAAAGTGCTGTTTCACCAAGACAGTGCAGCGTGTCGCAAATCGTTGGCAACGATGGCTAAATTGAATGAATTGCATTTCTTCCTCATCCATCGTATTCTCGATAACTAGCCCCCAGCGATTATTTCCTATTCTCATATCTCAAAAAAATGCTCGCTGGAAAGACATTTCGCTGCAATGAAGAGGTAATTGCCGAAACTGAAAGATATTTTGAAGGCAAAGAGAAATTGTTTTATAAAAAAGGTGTAGAAATGTTAGAAAAGTGTTGGAATGATTGTATTGCTCTTCAAGATCAATATATTGATGAATAATTATAATTTAATAATAATAATAATTATTATTTCATCAATAATTATTGATCAATAATTGACAAAACGGACATACCATCCATTCAGGTTGCTACTCCAAAAGAAGTCAAAAGAAAAATTAGTTTACTGAATACAAAAAAAGCTCCAGGTATCGATAAAATTACCCCTAAAATATTAAAGGAACTTCCAAGAAAACGGATAGTATTAATCACTTACATACTCAATGCTATGTTGAAATGCAATTACTGGCTTAAACAACTAAAAATTGCTCTAATAATCCCAATACTCAAAGCCGGAAAGGATCTGACAGAACCTTCATCATACCGACCTAGAAGTCTACTGACCGTTATGTCAAAACTTTTTGAAGGACTTATACCCAACAGAATAAATACTGACCCCGATACAGAAAACTGGATTCCTGCACACCAGTTTAGCTTTAGACAAAACCATTCAACTACGCAGCAGGCTTACCGCATAACCCCTGAAATAAACAGAGCAATAGAAAACAAACAATACTGTACATCAATGTTCCTAGATGTCAGTAAGGTTTTCGACAAGGTTTGGCATGAAGGCCTACTATTCAAAATCAAACAATCTCTTCCTATAACATATTACCATCTCTTACAATCCTATCTAATCGAAAGGAAATTCAAAGTTAAAATAAACGATAGCACATCGGAAAAATATACCATTAGATCGGGAGTTCCACAAGGCAGCGTTATCGGCCCCTTGCTCTACATACTCTATAGGGCTGATCTCCCAGTAACAAAATACACCACAATTGGTACATTTGCTGATGACACAGTCATACTTTCATCAAATATAAACCCAGTCGAAGCCTCAAACAAACTATAAATCCATCTGAACCTAATTCAAACCTAGACTCGAAAGTGGAAAATTAAAATAAACGAGACAAAATCAGCGCAAGTCAACTTTACCCTCAGGAAAGGGCAGTGTCCTAGCTTACATTTTAATAACGTAGAAATCCCAACATTCACGAATACAAAATATTTAGGCATACACTTGGACAGTAAACTTCCGTGGAAAAACCATATAGTCAAAAAACCTAAAAGTAAAAGAATTGAGCTGGCTTATCAGAAAAAAGTCTAACTTATCTTTAGATAACAAAATTCTATTATACAAGGCTATCATTAAGCCAATTTGGACTTATGGGATAGAACTTTGGGGATGTACCAGTAAATCAAATTTAGCCATTATCCAAAGATGTCAGTCCAAAATATTATGAATGATTGCCGACGCACCTTGGTACATATCAAACCACACTCTTCACGAAGATCTCCAGATACCCTATGTTAAGGACGTGATCAAGAGCAGCAGCATAAAATATCACCACAAACTGGAAAGCCATCCTAACACCATACTACAGCCTGTTTTGAATCCAACAAATAATAGAAGACTAAAAAGAAACTGGCCAACAGACCTGATAGAAGGATAATGGGGACTCGTGGTTGGGGGAGTCATCTCTTCACGCCAATATAGGGAAGTTTAGCCCTCAAGCCATCACATTAGCTTATAGAATATTGTAATTCTGATTGCTAATATACGAAATAAAAAAATAATAAATAAATAAATAAAAAAAAAAATTGCAAAAAACTGTTTTATTTGTCAGACCGGGGACTTATTGACCGATGTGTTATGATTAAATGGTAAAGTGGTTTCTGTTTTAGAAATTAGTTTTTAAGTAAATTAGACTCCTCTTAACTTTTAACAGAAGTTTTATATAATTTCGCTTGTAAAGCTTGAAAAAACCACTTCGTGTCCACTTTTTCCATTTCGATTAAGGTATCTCCTAAACATGCATTTTGAACGTAACAACCACTTCGTCTTGCGTCGAAAATCGTTGACCACATAGTTTATTCTTCATGGACGGGAACAAAAATAAATCATTGAGTACCAAATCAGGGCTGTACGGCGGATGACTCATTAATTCGATGTTTTAACCGGTCAAATTATGAATAGTTCGATCCGATGTGTATGAGCTCGCGTTGTCATGGTAAAGAACGATCCTGCATCGCTGGTTTAGTTTCTTATTTTTTTAAAGGGTTCTGACAAACAAATTGTTTAAGTATTTGTTTATATTTTGCACCAATCGACATGAGCCTTTGACCGATTGCCAAATTATGCGGAATCCAACGCGCACAAATCTATTTCCCCGCTAAATATTAGGCAAAATCTTATAAATGCTTGTCATACTAATGCCCAGGAATGCCTCAATCTTACGGTATATCACATGACAATCTTGCTTTATTTTTCTGGCACAAGAACTGATTTTGGACAACCATCTTTAAATTCGTCCGTTGGCGAACGACGGCCACGATTGAATCTACTAAGCCAGTGAAATACAGTGGTTTTAAATGGTGCTTCATCGCCGAAAGTCGAAGTGAATTGATCGATGCATTGTTGTTGAGATAATCCACGTCTAAAATAGTAGTAAATCATTGCACAAACATTCTCACGAGCTAATTCCATTTTTATAACTGAGATGAAATTTTCAAATCACTAAACAACACAAATACACAAGGACAATAGCGTCCTTATGGAAAAACGTTCTGAGTACGTATATAGTCAATAATGTCAAACTTTACGATGTATATGGCGCCTAGCATCACCAGTTTCTGTCAATTGCGGATACATAAATAGCAACCCTCGTAGAAGGTATCAAGGGAGTTCCCTGGTCGCTTTAAAAAAAAAACACCAGACTGTATTACAATGAAATGGAATTACTTTGGACGAAAAAAAAAATGGATGAGCAAATAAATATTTTGTGTTTTATTTACAAAGTTACTTTTTATATATCACATATTTTGTTATATTTACATTAGCATTATTTCATCTATTTATTAGATCAAGCGAAAAAGTTTTTGAGCAAGTGGGTCGTAGTAGTGACGTTCTACAAGAAAAATACCTTAGACTAGTAAGCAAAGAAAGGAAGTCATTATGCTTTAGAACAACATACGGCCACATACAGCAGAATAAATTCTAAAAACGATTATCGAATTGGGTTGGGAGATCTTATCCGACCCGGCAAATTTTCCAGACTTGGCTTGTTTAAATTTTGACCGATTCCTGCAATATCATCTGGTTGATACCACTGGTCAACAAGGTTTTTACCCAACGACAATGAGCTGTTGAAGAACGCGGTAACTACTCGTCAACAACATAAGTTTCATAGCTGGCTCTGCTGACTTTATCGTATCATGCAAGTTGAAACACGTATTGGGTATATTTTTGAACCCTACGTTTTGTTATTGCTAGCTCTAGTGAGTTTGACATATGAGAACAAATTAATAGAGCACTCTTGAACCCATAGATTGTTATATCTTTTGCCAACAAATAGTTTATTAAGTGTATTTTTAACCAATTTATGGTTTTACATTTTTGTCTTCATTTATATTGATGTGTTTCTAAGTATTTCTATATTTAAGTCATAACATTGTCATCATAATAATGCTGTGCATTTCCGGAAGTAATTCAAACTATTTTTGTTATATGTGTGGTAATTTTACTATGCAACAAAAGAGTGATAATTTAACTCCACGAATTTTTCAGGCAAATGAATTATACTTTGGTATCGCAGTTAAATATCACGATAAACCGTGGGTTCACTAATATGATTTAAAACCTTGCATGCTATTAGCTGTAAAATGTTTCTAAAAATACATATTGTGGATTCACATTTAGACTGTTTACCTCAGAATATGGGAGACGTTACCGATGAGCATAGTGAGCGTTTCCACAGGGATATATTGGGTATGGAACGAAGATGGAGTCCTGCTATGCTAGTAGATTATTGGTGCACATTAAGAAGAGAAATTGTAGATATTAATTATAAAAGAAAAAGTACTTACTGTACATTTTTAAAATTATTATAATTTATTAATTTAAATACATCCTTAACTGGGTTATACATGTTGTTGTTTCAGAACATGAAATTAGTACTAGTCTGAATGCTATCTCAAAATTAGTTTAAGTTATTTCATGGGCTTACAAGAGTTGGTAATTTGCTTACCAGTGAATCGTTTCATATCTCTCAAAGAAGTCGAAAACAGCCTCAATGTTTTTCTCGATCAGCGATTTGACTATTACCTGAAAGGTGGTCAGTGTGTAGAAAGTGAGGAAGATTAAGTTTAGATTATTTTTGTTATAAACAAATGTCAAAACTAGTGATAAAAAGTCGAGGACTTAAAAGTATTGGAAAATTGATTCTAGTTTACCTTGAGTCATAGAGGCTTCGAATATAGCCTTGAATGTTGATTGATTAACTAAATTTGCATTCGTGTAACACTTTTTGAAACTTCTCTACGCACGTTTCGCTAACTATGTTAGCATCATCAGGAGATGGTTTAACCTAATTCTAAAACTAAACTATGTTCTATTTATATGATAACTCTACCTAATGAAGCGTCTAAAAATCATGAACCATGAAGTTTACTGGGCCTTACATTAATAACTGAAATAGTTGACAGAACGGAATAGGTCCTGGTTCATGATTTTCTTATATTTTTCTATTTGAATGCTTTCATATGTATCCAAAGCCGTATTGTTATTTACACTTTTTACCAGTCTTAAATTGGGCAACACAAGATTTTTCATTTCTCCCAAATCTAATGTGGGCATTATGTTCTTTAAATCTCGTTAATATGGATCTTTTCGTTTACCCAATATACCTTCGATCATAATCTTCACAACCAGTTTCGTAAATCCCCGACTTTTCGTGTTGATCTACTTTATTTTTTGGATCACCTAGGACTTCTCTTAATTTATTATATGGTTTGTACACAACCTTAATGTCCACTTTTTTCAAAATATTGTGTAGCCCTCGTGTTAATTGGGCATCAAACGGTATTACCATGTATTTCTTTTTGTTCTGATCCTTTTGAACAGTTGAAGATTCTTTCAATAATTTTCTAAGCTTATATTTTCTAATTAATTTATCTACAATGTTCTTATTATAACCGTTTACTTCGGATATCACCCTACTTAATTTTAATTGTTTGTTATAATTATCTTTGTTTAAAGGAAAATTGATTAATCTATCTACAATAAAATTAAAACTAGCCACCTTATTTTGGAAGCTATAATTCGAATAATTAGGAATGTATCTCGAAGTGGTGTTATTTTTTTTCTAAAAATATCAAAATTTAACCTATTTTCATTGTTTCTACTGACTAAAACATTCAGAAATGGTGAACTATCGTTGTTTTCGAATTTATGCGTGAATACTATGTTTTGGGATTTACTATTTAAGTTCTTAATAAAATCATCTAAGTTTTCATTTTTTAAATCGAAAAGTGCAAAAACGTCATCCGTCATACAGACGTATGTGACCTTTTTCTATTTTGTATTATTGATTGTTTTGTCCGTTACTTTGTGATAGTTCATTTTTTAAAAAGGAATAAAACAATTTTTTACCTTGTTATCTATCGCTTAATAAAAGTGATAGATAAGAAAGTAAAAAATTGTTTTATTCTATTTTATATGTTGTCTAATGAGTGGAAAATGTTGATTTGAATCATTAAGAGTCCTTTATGTGGAAATTGTTTTGGAGAATATCAGACATTATTTGCATGAGTGGAAAAATATATTCAAGACTGTGCCGCTAATTTACAATGTTAGTTTCCATTTGTGCAAATGCCACTGTGTAGTTTCTGTTTGTATAATGTTACAACAGCGATGCGCTTCTAACTACGTAAAGCGAGCTCTATAACTATAATGCTCATGCTGGAAACGTGACTCTCAAACTTTTTCTTCGTACCCAGATACTTTCCGTCTCTTAAATCGCATACTTGAAGGTTATTAAAACGAAACAGCGATTGCATCTCTTTACACTCCGTCCGATATTTCGTTGGGCTACCTTTTCGCTAAGCCTAATTGTTCATTTAGTAAAATGATCATTATAAATAAACTTTCGAGATCAATTTTCGTTAACTGTTAGGCGAATGCTTTTTAGTTCAAGTGCTTGCGAACAGCGCTTAATTGAAGATGAATTATTCGAAAACACATTTATCATGGCGGATGTAATCGGTATCTGAGGACTTACGAGTTAGTTTGTTTTCGCGGTGATCTATTTGGGAACTAGCTTTTTATTAGTTTTAATTTCAAAACGTTTATTATGTTCTGATTTATTAAATCTATTAATTATTTTTATTTCTTCTTTTTTCCTTCCTTCCGTGAATAAGTGAATGAGTGAATAAGTCCATGAACCACTTATTAACAAACTTCATGTAGATTAATTAACAGTATTCATGTTAATTCATCTCTTGATGATATTGGATCATCTCCTAATTATGTTAATATGGGTAGCGAGACGCGCAATGCGAAGTTAAAAACGATTGATTTGGTAGATTTCTTCTAGTTTAATATTTCACACTCCAGTTGAAGAACTGATTTAAATAAAGGTAAATTAAAGCAAATCTACATTATCAAAAATATATAAATAAACAATAGTAATCCAACACAGATTTCTGTTTACAAACGTTAACAGAGTAACTAACGGGAAATTATTTCGAACTTTCCGGAGAGGAACCAGTGAATATTAACTAAAAATCCTGAGGCAGAAAATATATGGTGACTTTTTTAGTGCATCCGAATTTTAATTTCAAATAACCAACAAACCAAAAAATTTTAATTACAACCAAATGTAAAATATCATTCAATGGCATTAATGTTTGAAAACAATTTCGGAGAAATGTCCGCCGCTACTTCTGACAAAGAGCATTCTGTCAATTGAATTTCCAACTACTTTTTCAAGGGGCTCAATTAGGGTCTTATGCAATTGTCCGACTTATGTTGGTTTCCAAAGCGTCAATAATTGCTAGTTTATCGGCATAGATCAAAGATTAACTATAAAACCGTAACTCAAAACAAAAACTCTAAAGGCGTTAAATCGTATGACCTTGGTGATCAATTGATGGTTTTTTGTTTCGACATTTTTTCGATATTTTTCAACAATTTGCAAGCGTTGCTTTGATGTTAAACGTTTCATAATGATTTGCCAGACTATACTGACTAATTTTGACACCAGAGGCGCGGAAACTCACAATTCGTGACTCCTATGGGAAGCGCAGTTACACTAAAAAATCACTATTTAATTCATCGACCAGAAATAGCCAATTCAGAGTTGAAACTAAGGTGACAATAGGCAAAAGTTACTATTGTTATTAAACTTTTATTATCTTCTTATCTAAAAATGTTGGTTTACACAGGCCTGTTATATTGAAAGATGATACTTTCCATGTCCGGTATTTTCGGATAATCAGAGATGAATTCGGCTCGAATCTTCAGAAGGTTCGATGTTCTGAAACCGAATCTATCAATTTACTACTGATGTAGATGCTTTTATCTGTAGGAAGACGATTCTATCTATAGGAAAGCGGTTTTATAGGCATTTTTGTGATGTGTTAAAAACTTCTTTTAAAAAATAAGACCATCAACGAGGGATATTACTCTTCGCTATTCGACCAGTTGAATGTTGCTATTTAAACTAAACGTCCAGAGAAGGAAGTGCTTTTTCACCACTATATTGCACGTGCACACATGGCTCTAGTTGCTGCTGCAAAACTCCAATGCCTATGCTTCAAAGTGCTTCCACATGCATTATGATTGCAGGATTTTTTCCTAGCAATTATTTCGTATTTTTAAACTTGAAAAAACGGTTCACCGGACTAAGTTTCACTTCAAATGATGAGCTCAAAGCAGCAATCATCGAGTTTTCTTAACAAATTTAAACCAGTCACATTATTGATTGGGTTGTCCGTTTGTGATAGTTAATTTTTTTAAATCGAATAAAATGATGTTTTACTTTGTTATTTATCACTTTTATCTGTCACTATAAAAGTGATAAATAATGTCAAAAAATAAGTTATTCGGTTTAATCACATTATTCTGATGGTAATACAAAGTTGAAAAGTAATTGATCCAAATAAATTAAATTACAAAGTGATTACTTTGAAAAATACATTCATAATACATTAAAATGGAAAGGGTTTGCAATAAATAATGATTGCGCTTTAAAAACAATTTTGCATTTTCCTAATAAATATTTATTTTTGATGATTTGCATGTTAACTGGCGACAAAATTAATCAGAAAATGTTCCTGTAAGAAAGGAGATATACTAAATAAGATATAATTCAATTTCTAAGACGTCGACCTTTTCGCACAATTTGATTGATTTTTCGGTATTTTCATCTGTTTGCGATATGCACGAGAGACGTTCGTCGTATTCGACTGTTTCTCGACCCTCCCTACACAATTTATGTCGATCCAAAAGAAAAAAAAACTCGAGGAATGACTTCGTTTATGTTCACCTTCTTCAACAAACAAATCTAATTTCTTTATTTTTTTTTCGCAGCGAAGCCGAAAATTTTAAAGAATCGCTTAATTCAAAGCAAATCATAAACATAACAAAGACCGACGATTCAATATTGCATTATCATTGGGGGGTTAATATATAGAAGAGATATAATTCGAGTGGTAAAGAAACGCTGATGAAGTCAATAAATTGTAGATTACACTGACCAACAATGTAAATGTTTCGGGCTCAAAAATAACCGAATCGTATGTATTTCCATCTGCTGAATTCAAAAATTGTCATAAAAACGACCTATTGGCTCTTGCTTTGAAGATACAGTGACATTGTTCATAGTCTACATTTTCAGTTTGGGGGAAATTTTGTTTTCGCGAGCTCACACCTGTCAACTGACAAAACACGACGTTCTTCAGCTGTTTGTAGTTTATGAACATAATTACTGTTACTGTGACTGTGAGTTTCATATTGTTTCTTCATTATTGTTCATTCAGAATTTTTGGTTTTTAAGGGCTCTTGAAGAGTGAAATTTCTTAAATCAAAATGCCCCGAAAATGTATAAATTTAGTAAATAATTGTTGTTTCATTTGTGGTGAAATATTTGTGAAATGAATTGTGAAAACTGCCTATCACCATTATTTTGGTATGAAGGTAACTTTACCAGGCAAAGTAATGGGCTTCAAATATATGCTCCAACTCTTGTCCGTTATACTACGAAAATGTTTGAAAAATAAAAAACGATCTTTGGCTTTTGCTGTTCCTATGGTTTGGCGGGAGCCTAAAAACCATACAGATAACTGATATTTCCGTTTGACTTCTCCTATAAAGAAAGGATGGTCGATGAAGAAAAAAGGGACAGTTTAATATCCGAATCTTCCATCGGTTATTCGACCAATTCCACATTCAGATAGTTGACCAGTTACTACTCAACTCTAAAATCATGAACCTGAAATAGAAAATGAAGACAGTGTGGACGAAGAACTCAACAAACCTTACCCTCCTAGTTGTTAATCTGTCAGTGATGAACAGGAAGAAATATTTCATCAGGATATTTCTGCGATAGAACAAATATATCAGGGCTATTGGAATGAAGCAATGCTTGCAGGTTACTGTTGGTATGTGTGTAGAAATGCCCCGAAACTCCCTTAGAAGAGGCAATCCAAAAAAAAATCCATCAAGCCAGCAACAACTTGCCAGGTATTCTCCCATTAATTATGAACTCTTAGAATGTAACGGTTCTTAAAATAATTTCAAATGGACTTAAAATGTATCGTTTTGTCTTAATCCGTTAAAATAAAATACTTCCACCTATAGTATATAACATAAACTAAAGCTAATATCTTTATTATACCCGTTTTTCTCAACCAAAAATTAGTAGAATTTGATTCATGAAGTAAAGGAAACATTCAAGAAATGTTTTTATAGGTCAGTGTTTTATCTTCATAGCCTGAAAAATGATGAAGATGCTAAAAAAGAGAGTCCAAATTCTTGTTCTGGACCAAACATTGCGTTTCAAATGTGCTCTATTAAAATATTTCATTTAATTTAGAAATAATTTGCTAGTATGATATAATTTGACCACTACGATATTGTGAATGAATTTGCTTATCTAAGAAGCAAACTAGGCAAAAGCAACAATATCATTGGAAAAATCAGAAATATTATAAATAAATAAATAAAGATTAATATCTAAAATTTCCTCTATATTTAAAATTGTATGTATAACAATTGTTTCGACATACAATGCCTTTTTCATATACAAACTATGTTTGAATATGAAACATATTCTTAAAGGAAATTGAATGCGCTACAAAAAAGGTATCTTAACATTTTTCGATAAAAATTCCTTGAATAATTTTGGGAGGAGTGAATTTAACGAAAAACTTTAAAAGACCATTTTTTTGGCGCATTCAATTTCCTTTAAGAATATGTATTGTATTATTTCAAATATTGATTCGTTCATTAGTTACAAAATTTCAAATTTGAAAAGTAAAATTGTAAAAACAGATCAATGTTCAAGGTACGATTACGATGGAAATGGCTTGTTTGACGTACATTTATAATGAGCCTTTTTTTGTCCCAGTCTAATGTTTAACAATTGTTTCGACATACAGTGCCTTTTTCAAATACAAATTATGTTAAACTAACAGTAATACTGTTCAGTCTTACTCTTAGTTTAACATGTATTTGAAAAAGGCACTGTGTCGAATCAATTCCTATCCATACAATTTTAAATTCAGTGGAAATTTTAGATATTAATCTTTGCTTATTAAAAGTAAAGTTTTGGGGTTAGAGGCGCATCAGCAACTCAGGAGGCTATTTAGCGACTGGACGTACAGCTTAACGTGACTTTCGAATCACGGTCATCAGCTACCGAAAACCCCGGTCAGAACCCCCCTCGAGCTATCAACTCTTGGTTTTGTGCTTAACCGAAAGTGTCTCGAAAAACCTACCGACTGGCGAGTGACAATGTAGAAAACTTCTCAGAAGCCATCCGGCCTTACCCAGCCTCGAACTGCTGTGACTGAGGGGTGATTCGTTGTCAGATTTTACACTCTCACCTAGAAACGTTCACAAAAATTTTAGAAAAACTTTTTTGCCTAGTACGGAAATTGAACCCGCTCTACGCTAACTGCCGTAACGCCAGGCTGACGCCTTAGGTACCACAGCTAACGTGGCTCCTCTTTGCTTATTTATTTAAAATGAATCTCCATAAAGTATCGACTGCTTCAGTTAAATTTATTACAAAAATTTTATTATGAATGGTAACAAAACTCCTTACTCCCTACTGTCTGTCCTAAGATCAGAACTCATTCAAAATTAAATGAAAGTTAAGATCTGTTAAATTACTCATTCGGCTAGTAGTAGTTTATGGCTGCGAGACGTGAACCTCACAAGAAAAACAGAAGATATAATTACAATATTTAAAAGAAGAGTACTCATAAAAACTTTTGATGCTGAGCATAATAATGAAAATTGGAGGATCGCGTATAACTATGAACCAAAACAATTATACAATGATCTGAATATTGTAGACTATTTGAAGGTATTCAGATGGACGGAACATATGGTGAAATGTCAAGTATGATCATGGAGAGTCTAATATGGGTAATAATGGGTACTAGAGGAAGAGGTAGACCAAAGATATGGGAGCAGGATAATGTAAGAACAAATGCTAAAAAACCACTGCACAACAGAAACTGGAAAGGGGCTGTTTGAGAGCGATCTAGATTTTTTTTTATCTTCACTTAGTTCAATTCAAATTGAAAATGTGGGTTGATAAGTTAAATTTACGTCCTATTACATGAATGGGACATGAAAAGGAGAAGGCCTACATCCAGCACTTGATGGACATAGACAGATCGTGATCGTGAATACCATCCTAATGATAATATATAACCTGTTAACCAGATCTCAAGTTTTTTAAAAAATTTCGACTGGAACCATATGAAACTCTTTTAAAGAAATGATAAATAAAAGAAACAAAAAGATTTATTAATAAGGCATTTACTATGGTATAACAAAAGCATTTTCGTTTTTTTGCTTTATTTATAAATCAACGATTATATTTCACTTTTATTTCAGGGTTTTAAGTCGATTTTGTTGGTGGGCCGGTGCAAAAATTGTTTGGTCGATTCAGGGGCAAATATTTTGACCTGGATGAACACTGATATCGAAGAAATAAAGGCCATAATAGCAAAGGATCTACGCATTATGCCCCGTGAGATAGCAGATAAGTTAAATATTTTTAAGCATCTGAAGAAAGATGGGTACGTCGGCCGATATGTTATATGAATCTTTTACGAGTTTAGTGAGCAAAATATGCTAGATCAAATCTCTTCGTGCAAAAAATCTGAGGTTCCATTTCTGAAGCAGATCTCAAGTGAAATACGTGGGAATCATAGTCAATGATATACTCACATTCACAGCTCATATTTAAAGTTAAAGAATGTGCGAACAAAGCAAGAATTTATGTCGAGTACTAAAGAAGGAACTGGGTGAAGTTATATCCGGCGAATTTCTTGCCCACTTATTCTATGGGGTGGTGGTTCCAGTTCTGATATACGGCTCGCATGTGTTCTATGACAGGTTAACATACGTCAGACGATAGAATACGAATAGACTACAATCGCTGAAAGGAGTAATTCCCAGAATTATTGTCGGGGCTTATACAATTACTTCAACGGCAGCGGCAGCCATACTAAGGTCCCTTACGAACTTATTCAGTAAAATCTGCTGGACCAAATCTCTTGTGTGGTCTTTTGCTGAGAGGCTAAATTTCTGAAGCAGATGGTAACCAGTGGGGGTTTCCAGAGTCAGAGTCAGCGGTTTTAAGTACGGTAAAATTGTTGAGCTACAATTGGGATATTTTGCTCTATCTACTTTACTGGCGAGCTATTGCACCTTCGGACTACCACCTATTCAGCTCCCTCCATAAATTTTTAATGGGAAATCTTTTAAAACGGAAGAAAAGGTAAAAATCAAACTGCTGAAATGTTTTGCCAATAAAGAGGATTAATTTTTCTCATAGGGTCATTATGGACCAACCAATGCATGACATTTATAAAAATGGAGCCTTAAACAATACAGCGCGTTAAAATTGTTGAATATCTTATGAAAATGTGCGTTCAATGAAAAATAAAAAAAGTTTTTAGAAAATAACGTAATCGTCGTTAATCTGAAAGAACTATCAATTAAATTGTTAAAAAATTTCAGGAAACTCGTTCAGTTGTAGGTAAAAGAAGGGCAATATACGAAGGTTGATATATAATAAATACCCGTGTTTGAAATAAAGACGCATTTTTTTTCACAAATTTATTTTTACTTCTCAACGTTGTCTCCTTTTAAGTCTATACACTTTTCCAAGCGTTTCTTGAACTTTTTTAAAAAATACGATTTTTCAAACTCTCCAAAATACGCTTCTGTCTCGGCGAAAACCTCTTCATTTGAGCTGATTTTTTTTCCTGCGAGTCATGTTTTCAAGTTAGGGAACATAAAAAAGTCGCTGGGTGCCAGGTCGGGCAAATAAGGTAAGTGTAAGTGGAAATGGGACCGTGTCTCCTTCAATTTCGTATTGAATCTGTTCAACAGCTCCATCATCTACCAACTCCGTCATCCATGAGGATTATTCCTTTGGAATTTCAAAAAATCTTGGCCATAATCTTTCCAGCTGTTGGAATCGTTTTGCCTTCTTCGGAGTAGATTCACCTGGGACTCTTGATCTCTGGCATGTAATAATGTATCCAGGATTTATCAACTGTGACGACTCGATGTAAAAAGTCCTGCGGATTTCGCTTAAAGCCGTTCAAGCACTGCTTTGACATTGTTAGTCGTACCGACTTGTTGTCCACTGTGAGCAATCGCGGCATCC
This sequence comes from Cosmopolites sordidus, assembly GCA_031761425.1. Taxonomy (NCBI): domain Eukaryota; kingdom Metazoa; phylum Arthropoda; class Insecta; order Coleoptera; family Curculionidae; genus Cosmopolites; species Cosmopolites sordidus. The sequence continues at coordinate 403,810 of JARFXV010001057.1, read as the reverse complement.
ATCGGGCCGTCACTTTCCTCATACGTTTCTTATCATTTAAAATCTTGATTGCCGTTCCGTACGAAACACCTACGGCCTCAGTTATTTAGCGCATTTTCGTTTGGCGATCAGCGAGAATCATGTCATGGACCTTTTCGACGATTTCCTCGGTAACCACGTTTGATGTCCTGGCCGTTCTTTATCGAAAATAGTTGTACCACGTTTAAACTATCAATTCTTCTATTGGAACCTTTGGTGTGAAACACTAAACTTGAAGAGATTTACCACTAAACAACAAAACACTTTTTTGAACTGCTCGACGCACGTTTCGCTAACCATGTTAGCATCATCAGGAGATGATTTAATCATCTCCTGATGATGCTATGATGATGCTATGCCTGATGATGATATGCGATGAGGAGATGATTAAATCATCTCCTGATGATGCTAACATGGTTAGCGAAACGTGCGTCGAGCAGTTCAAAAAAGTGTTTTGGTGTTTAGTGGTAAATCTCTTCAAGTTCATGTTTAAACTAGTTAAACCAATATCTCACGGTTGTCATAGATGGTGAAGGGTCCCCATAGACACCATTCACTTTTATTTTTTCGCATGTTTTTCTATCCAAAAATATATAACGAATTACGAATCGATATTGCTCTTTTTCCATTTTATCGAGAAATACAAAACCCGAATGATACAGCATGATGTCATTTAACAGTCTGCAGTACACGATAGTAATGTCAATTTCACTCGTCAACGGACACTTATTGATCAACCCTCGTATAGTTGTTTACAGGAGCATATTGATTTGGTTCGTGACAGTGTTGCTGAAGATCCAGAAATTTCCATTAGTCGACGTTCACAACAAATTGGACTCAGTGAATCCACAATATGGCATATTTTACGAAAGGATTTAGCTCAGAAGGGTTCTATAGAGCAACTAGGGTTCTATTAACACAGTTACTACAGCCACTGGAACATTCAGAATTAGAATTGCATTTGTGAATTGGATTAAAGAAACTAGATTAAAAAAAATCATCCTTTCAGATGAAGCACAATTTGAAATTAATTGATATGTTAATTAAAAAAATTGCCGCATTTGGGGTGAGGAAAATCCACGACTGATTCACGAGAAACCTTTACATCGTAAACTAATCATTTTTTTGGTGTGCATTATGGTCAGGAGGTGTAATTGGGCCTTATTTCTTTCAGAATGCTACTGGTGAAGCTGCATCTGTGTATAGCGTTTGATATAGTGAGATGATAACTGGATTTTTGTGGGCTGAAGTGATTGATATTGTTGAGCATTAGGAGGAGAGGATCTGGCGCTACACTAACAGGATGGTGCTACACCCCACTCTGCTAGAAAAAATTGATTGAAGAAACGGTGATGATAATTGGCCACCAAGGTCATGTGATTTGACACCGTTGGACTACTTTCTTGGGGGTTAATTGAAAAGCAAGGTTTATAAGAATAGTCTACAATCGATTTCTGAACTAAAGGATGAAATTATTCGAGTCATTGGTGAGATAGAGCCACGGTTATGCCAAAATCTCATCAAAAATTTTGACAAATGATTTGACATCTGTAAAGCTGCAAGAGGTTGTCATTTGACAGATATAGTCTTTCGTTTTTAAATGTCATACACTATGCTTCAATTATCAATAAATAGTTTTTTGAAATTAACGCAAATGCCGTGTTGTATGCAAGAATTAAAAATACCTCTCAATTTAACATACCCTTTGCATAAAATAATAAATAAATATTTACATAAACTATTAGCGATGTTTTAGTTTCATCAGCAGATTATTGAAACTAGATTAACGAAACGCACGTTGGAAAATTAAAAATAAGTGATTTGGTCTTTACCGGTAAATCCCTTTTATTTTAATATCAGTTCAATTTAACACCTTCAGCATATATAATTACTTTTATATCTCTAACACATTAGCTTTAAAGAAAAGGAAAATGAAGGAATAAAATTGTTACAATAGTCACGAAAATTATATCGTGATGTCATTAAAATTACAACGTGACCGTGCAAAATGTTTTTCGTTGATATGGTTTTTGTCGTTTGAGTTCGATAAATTGATCGACACTGAAAAATTCCCAGATGGTTTCACGACGACATCGTAAAAAATTAACTCTCGTCAAGAGATTTCTCACTGAGCAGATTGTTTTCTAATAAAATTTAATATCTGGTGGATGGAACGGAAGAGATTTTTGCATAGCTTCGTTGGGTATACAATATACTGAACAAAATTTTATAGTTTTCGATGAAATTTAAAGTCTTAATTTTTTTTCATTATTATAATAAAATCATAATTTGTTTATAAACTGTATTGTAAAAAAGCTGCTTTATTTAATGTTAACTTATTTATAAACTGGAATGTAAAAAAAAACTTTTTCGCATTTGTTCTAAATTTCAAGGTTGTGTGATCGGTATTTACGTTTTAAAAATACCTCTCTAATGTCTACCTTTTAGTGGTTCATAAATCACGCTGTTATTAGAATATATATATATATATATATATATATATATATATATATATATATATATATATATATATATATATATATGTTCAACTGAGTCCGTTGGAAAAGAGTCGAGGTAACATGACGATTTAGCATCAGGAAAATGCAGAAGAGGAAATATTTCCCGGCCTAACCTTTTCATTTTTTCTTAGATAATTCTGGCACTACAGCATCTTCAGACAAGAGCATTGAGAATGCCAAGTGTGACCTTGGCGAAACGTCTGCACGTTCCTAACAAACCGGACACAAACGATCGGATGTACTCCCGGACTAATAGTCTAGCATATATATATATATATATATATATATATATATATATATATATATATATATATATATATATATATATATATATATATATATATATATAGGAAGCATATTGTTTCAGGAAAACGCATCGCTACATACAGCAAAAGGCAGTCTGGAAATTTTTGGTCTGGGAACTTTTGTCGCATCCAGCATATTTTCCAGACTTGATCCGTTCAGATTCTAATTTTTTCATATACCTTTAATATCACCTGGCTGGTATCATATTTACAGTTATCACAGTTATCTTAAATGTGGTGAAAGTATATAGAAAGTCAGAGAGATTACTACTTCGATTACTCTTTCAAACATATCCCGTGGTCTTTTTTCAATAGTGGCCTGAATGTTTCGTTTAAGATCAAGAATTGTTCGGAGTCTATTTCTCTAAACCAAAGATTTAATTAACATAACCTCACAAAAAATATATCATGGCATTGTGTTGGCTAGCTCGTTCTACCCAGTTGATTCTACCATTTTTCCAGTGTTTATATACATTCATTTATGCCAAATATATTTTGTTAGTATATTCATATAGCGTTCACCATTAAAAGTACGACAGGTTTCTATCATCATCAAACAGAGGTAACTCATTTGAGAAATTTTATCGGTCCAAATTCTGCAATTATATTTATTCAGAAATCCATTAACCAGAAGTACGTCTCGCTGGAAAGAATAATTTTTCCTCAAAATTTGGTAGACTGGATTCTACCAAATGAAGCCGAAGGAAACATTTGGACGACTTTCAGTTCAAACCATAATGCAATTATTTGTTTTTCAAGAAAAGAAATAAATAATAAAAATTACGGCATTATCACTTACTAGGCTAATTGAAAAGTTCACGGAGCGAGACCTATAGGGCAGTAAAAGAACTATATAATCTAGTTTCATCCTTCATATGAACATATGTGAAGTTTCAAGACGATCAACGTATCAGTGTTATTTTTTATAATGGAAAATATTGAGAAATCATGTAGTGAATAAATTCTTTGTAAAAAAGGTTTAGAGGCAATAAAAATTCATAGTGAAATGGTAAATGTATTAGGGAATTCTGCTCCTACAAAAAAAGATTTGTAAGTGGGCAGGTGAGTTTCAACGTGGTTGTACAAGCCTGGATGATGATCCTCGTTCTGCAACTACTTACCAAATCATTCTATATATGATATGGTTATGAGAAAGCTATGTGCAAGATGGATGACGCATTTGTTAAATTTTAATTAAAAAAGGCTTCGGGTAAAACTTTCTAACCAAAATTTGGATCTTTCTCGAAAGAATAAAATAAATTTTAAACGCCGTTTTGTAATTAGAAATGATACTTGAGTTTACCGCTATGATCTTGAACTACGACAACAAACCGCAGAGTGGCCTGATCCCTGTTGTTCAGCTTAGAAGCAGCCAAAGTTGCCAAAATCGACATTTTGGCAACATGTTAATAAGGCATATTGTTAATTGATTACCTTCAAATCGATAAAACAATAACAGGACAGTATTACTCAAACCTTTTGCATCAATTGGATGCAAAAATTCAGACCTGGTTTAACGAAGAAAAAAATTATTTTTCATTAAAACAATGCACCAACTCACAGAGGTGTTCTTGCAATGGCCAAATTGAGTTACAGTACGAATTGTTCGAGCATCCACGATATTCACAAGATCTGGCCTTTCATCTGTTCCCAAACATCAAAAAATTCCTACGTGGCAAGCGTTTTTTATCAAATAAAAAAGTTATAGCAGCCATAGATGAGGATATGAAGGACTTGCAGAAAATCACTTCAGTGATGGAATAAATGAATTGAAGAAACGCTGGAAAAAAAATATTCACTTTAAGGGGGAATATACGGAAGAATAATATTATTTTTCAACTATAAAATTATTATATCATTTCCGCAATTTCTACGATTCTACAATTTTCAATTTTCAAAAACAACTAATATATTTAAAAATATAAACTTTTTTCAAGAGAAAATAAAACAAGAACAAATTATAGCGTGTTATTTCAGTACATAAAACAAAGTACATCAACCATTTAGAAGCTTGTCAAAAACGTGACCCCCACTGCTTTCCCTTACCTATCCATTATCGGCAGACAGGTTCTAAAGCGATATTTTCTGATAGGACTCCCCCCAGAGCGATTCAATATTATATTTATCCATTATATCAAGCATCACATAATATAAACATTGATAGAGTTCGATGCAACAAAAACATTAGGCTTTTAGTGGAACCTTTAATCAAATTTCTATACCTTTAACATTTTCTTATACTAGGCGATTTCAAAGACAAACAAAACTTGAATAAAATATATCCTACCATGAAAAAAGAACAGGTTGAAAAATACCTTGTGTATTTGAGATGCTGAAAGATAAATGGTTTGTGATTCGAGACTAAAAGAGGATCATTTATCAGTCAGGTCAAGTGGAAAGTTTACTTTTGACAAAATCATTCATGTAGGCATAAAGACGGTGACATATTTTTGAATATAACTCCCGGAACTGTCAGGTTGTATTTTTGAAATCTTATTAATGAGCTGACTAAACTTCATGAAACTGGAGTTTGATTTACGGAGATGGAATAAACTGACCGAAAAAGAAATTTTAGTTTAAGTTTTAGATGTTCTTGAAAAGGGCAATCTAAAATATTTGAAATTAGTCTTACTACTCAAAAGAATAGAAAAAACTCACTCTGTGTCATATCTTGTAAGTGTGGTGCTTATGGAACGGTATTTATATGATTGTTAGTAGGAAATTGTATCATACAAAAACAATGCTTTGCTTTGCCACAAATATGGACTATTTGTAATACCTAATCGGCGATTACTCAGTATAAAATCCTTAATTTTGGCAAAGTTTCCTTCATTGATTGACGTGGAAGGTCTTGCTTAAGGATAGGAAATGCGGCTCAATGGATATGGATAAAAGTTAAAAGAAATTTGTATAGGGTGGGCAGTTTAAGTAGATAGAGTGACAATAGTGTGTGCGTCTGTTTGTGATCGCGTAACTTCGGAACGACTTGAGCGATTGAGGTCATATACCCACAATATATTTGTTTTGTCGTGACAATGGTTCATAGCTATGCTAGGATGCAATAGGTGGAACTGTAGTCAAGTTATTAAGAAAATCATTTCGTTTTATAAATATAGAATTTATAAAACGAGATGATTCATAATTATACAATATGATATATGAACATCAATTCTGTGTTGTTGCATTAATCAGCTCAATAGTTTTAATTGTTATTTGTTAAAAAAGAGGAATCTAATACCAATTATTAAAAAAATAGGGGCAAAAAAAAGCTCAAGGAAAAGGGCAGAAAACGTCTGCCGGTCCAGGTAGTAATTCCTAAATTAACAAGCGAAATGATATGAAACTTCTGTGGGATGTAATCGTTGTAACGATATCTAAAAACCGAGATTTTTTAAAACGAAACTCACCTTCCGTTTTTATCATAGCAGTTACCACTATAAAACTACCAACATTTGTAACAATCAGCTAGATATAATTTTCAATACCGGTGTATTTTAACAGTGTCCCCATCAGTGAAAACTTCTTAACGACAGTTCAATAATAGTTTCCGCGGTGCTATACTGCAACCAATATATTGAATTAATCATCCTGAATGATAGTAACATTCCACAATAAAGAATCAATCCTATAATGAAACTGTACGGAAAAAATGGTCTGTTTTGAATACAAACCCTTCTAGATAAATTACTGCAGCATCTCCATTAACTTAGTTACTTTAAGTTATCTTACTTTAAAGTTACCCCGAGTTAAGTTTTTGAGCCGATTATTAGCAACGATTTTCGTTAGCTGCAGAGAGCTATTGATTGTTTCTGGTTTTGCAGTCTTTTAAATCTGGTTCTTTGAGCTTTCTTACAGCTTTCTTATTTCCGGGTGCGCTTCTTAAGAACTGGATTATAAACTAAAACTTATTTGGCTTGTCCGTTCTTTGAAAAGGAATATCCAGATTATGATACATTTCTTTTTATTTGATCGTATTAGGATGTCAAATAGGAAGGTATCTGGAATGAGTAGGTGTCTGTCAATCCTCATCGTCATGAAAATTCACAAATTATGTTGAAAGAGTTGTGAAGAAGCATTTTTCTAATTATGCAGAAGTTCAGATATGTAGTAGATCACTGAATTGATTATTTCGATGCTGAATATTCTCGGAAAGTTAAAAATAAAGATATGGAAGACCATAGAAAATATTTTAACATATTTTAACGTTTTTTAAAATTTACTTCAATATGCGTTGAAAGTGTCCACCGTATACCTCAATACACTTTGACAGGCTCTTTGTTAAATGACGCTTCACATTTGAGAAGATATTTCTTCATTTCTAATAACATTGGCCCCTTGTTGAATTTTTTATAATAATTCGTCTCGTGTACTGATTTCATCATGGTAAACTAAAGAAAAAAAGTAAAGTGTTTGGGTTAGAGGCGCATCAGCAACTAGGCTATTTAGCGACTGGACCTACAGCTTAACGTGGGTTCCGAACCACGGTCATCAGCTTCCGACAAACCCAGGCCAGCATCCCCTTCGGGCTATAAACCCTTGGTTATGTGCCTACCCATAAGTCTATCAGGAAACCTACCGACTGGCGAGTGACCAACGTAGAACACTTCTCAGAAGGCATCCGGCCTTACCAATCCTTTAACTGGCGTGACTGAGGGGTAATTCGTAGTCGGATTTTACAATCTTGCGTAGAAACAATCACAAACATTTAGGAAAGATAAACGGACAGAAGAAAGAAAAATAACCATCCGAGCGCTGGAATCGAACCAGCTATCGCTCCAGCGCGGATTCGGCAAAGCAGGCGCTCTTACCGCCGCACCAACGCGACCGGCGGTAAACTAAAGACTTCAAATGACCCCACAAATAAAACTCTAACGGATTAATGTCTGGGCTCTAAGGTGGTCAAAGAAACTTACCACTACGCCCAATCCAACGATGTGGAAAAGGTTGATTTAAATGATTTCGCACTGTAACAGTAAAATGCGGTGGCGCCCCATCTTGCATGAACCACATGTCTTGTCTTAAGTTTAGAGTTATGCCGTCCAAAAGGTCTAAAAAATTATTTTCTAAAAACTGCAAATAATTGCACTGCACTGCATATCTCCATTCAGTCTTTGCGCAAACTCAAATAAGCACACTAAAAAATTGTCCATAATGCCGCACCAAATGTTTATTGAAAATTCGTGCGGGAAATGTCGCTCCCTTAGTAGGTCTGGATTTTCCAGGGCATAATAATGATTATTTCGCCAGTTAAACAATATGTTATTCAGGAACATGGGGTCTTCGTTTTTTATGTAGTAGATTTTGACAAAATTCTGATCTTCCCGAAAACCTTGTGGCAATAAATTTTGAACAGGCGAAAAATGGTAGAGAAACAATTTTTGTTTATTGAGCGGTTATCTTGAAAAGGTAGATTTGCTAATTCCTGTAGATGCCTCCAAACGTCTTGTGCTTAGTTTTGGATTTTCCGCGATACTAACCAAAATGTTCTCTTCTTGTTCTACTGTTATACGTTTCGGTCGTTCACAAGGATTGTTGTGACAATACGAACCTGTTTTGCTTAACTGATTGAAAATTCTTTGAAAAATTTGTCGATCTAGGGTAATTCTGGTTGGGTGGAGCTCTTCATACCTTCTAACTGCAGCGCGACTATTGTAATTTCTTCTGCATAAACGTAGAGCATATCCCTTAAATCACGATTAGGAAACTGATTAAATCTGGACATTTTTTGCAAATTATTTAATCAAGACTGTAATTCCACGTAAGTGGAAACTCGCTTCCACCTACGTTTAATATGAGAGATAGAAAACAATGACAGTCATCGAGATGTAATAATTTGTACACAACACTCAAGGCACACTTTGTGAATTGCTTATTTTTCAGCCACCGACAAGATGTGCAATGAAATATTCGAATAAGAATATCTCGCAAATGGCGTGAGATATCGATATTGACTCAGGGTACCTTTATTACGTAGAAATTATTTATTACTCCTCTCTATTTTGAAGTCAAAATATTCAAAAAAATATGAACGAGTTAATTCTTCAAAAAGTAGGTAGCAAGCGTCCTCTAGAAACTAGGCTCCAGCTAGTACTAAATTCAAATTTGTCGCCTTTGAAAACCCAACTACTCTGATTTTGAACTTGATATGTTCAACCGTTTTTAAATTATCTCAATTTATCGAAAATTTAGCTTCACTTTTAACACCCCGTATCTTTTTAATTTTTTAAACATTTGCCAACACATTTGTTAATTAAACCGTCTTATTTTGATCTCTACTATCACCAGTTGCTCTATGGCGGATGGGTTATGGGACACCCTGTATATACTATTTAACTTATCTGCTAAAATAACATTAACATGTGTTACCTAAATTAAAAAAAGATTGAAATAGATTTAAGTTTATTAGAAATGTGCCAAAAATTGAATTTTAGTTGAATTTGTTATTACTCGTTTTTTTCTAATCCCAGCAATGTTGAAATTTTAACTAACCAACTCAGTGTGCAAAATTGAAAATAAATTATTCAAATGCGTTTTGTGTTTGTGGGCAAATGACTAAAATTCCTCTGTGTGTTGGCATGAGAGGGTTGCAAAATAGTCGGAATATTAACAATTGTGTTGGTATTTTACGAAAATAAAGTTATAATTTTCTATGTAAATTGTTTCACACACATTTTAACGAGTTCACACTTACATTGCTGCTAAATTAACATTATATATATATATATATATAATAGGATTTATTGACAAAAATTATAATCAATTGACTGACCCACAATTTCTTGCACTTTTTTATATATAAAACACTGTCTATCTTGGTAAATTCGAACATATTACATGAGTTAAAAAGTTTTTTTTGTTGACACATAGCTTTGTAGGGCCTAGGTCGTAGCTAATTTCGAAAACCTAATCTTTTATTAGGTAGGATTTACATTTCTAAGCCGTTCTGTAATTTAGTTTCTATTTTAAAATTAATTGAAATTGATATGTTCAGTATTTTGTGAAATATATTTCCATTTGAGAGATTTATTATATAATACTAATACCAAAGACAATGTAAATTAGATCTTAGGTAAAGTTACATTTGTATATAAAAAAGTAGACTACAACTTTTGAATATTAACAAACTTCAAGCAAAAATAAATGTCGCATTTACTTACAATTGATTACGAACGCTAATGTGTAACCACTTCACATCAATCTTTGGATATGTGAAATCGAAATATAGGGAATATTTTCCATGGATTAATAACAGTTGATGTCAACAATACATACCACAATACGGAAAACAATCTGTAGAGTGGATAGAAGTTTTATATCTACAATCTATAGAGTGAAATTCTATGAAAGTAACCAACAATGAACATTATTAGTCAAACTGAATGATGAAATCAGAGAAAAGCGACGAAATTTAGCAATTAGAGAAATTCTTTTCATTCGTGGCACTGTACCACTTTAAGGTTTTTGATTTGACTGCTTTCTCATTCACCGTCTTTTTCGGATTTGGCTCCTATCGACTATTATCTTCCTCCACGATTAACAAGATGGCTGTAGGAAAAGGAATTTACCTCAAGCTTTGAAGTTAGAAATAAAAATGTGGCATGAATTGTATTATGATGATGAATTTAGGATATTATGTCAAAGAATAATGAAAAACAATTATAAAAAAATATTTTTTTATTCTCAGAACTGAGAACTTTTCAGTCTATGTACTGAAAACGTTGAAATGAAAACTAATCGATTATGATTGAGTATGTTTAGCGACACTTTTAACAATTATATGGCTTCAGTTCTAATAGAAACTGCATTAAATCTGACGGTCTTATAAATAATTGTAATAATTTATTTATTTACTTACCTAGACTATTTACTTAAAGTTTTCTAAAGGATAAACTTTTTGTGTTATTATATTTCAATGCATATTCTAGTTTTAAGCTCCTTCTAAAACATATGTAATTCCAGGGTGTTTTTAAAAAACAGTTTGAACAAGTACATTTCGTCTTAAAATTCTAGTTTGTAAAAAGTTCTCGGTAAAACTTTCAAAATTCGAATTTAATTTAAGTTTACGATCTGCTGTTCATTTAGTGTAGTACAGACTATGTATATTTTATTTAGTCTTTTCTTGAGATCTTCTGGAAATTTACTACATTTTCTGTTTAATCAAGACAAACTATTTTTAATCCAGTCAATATACTTTATTAATGTTTCTGTATTGTATTTAATTTCCTATTAATATAAAAGTATTTTCAGATATTCCGTAGACTAAATTGTGTTTCAGGTAGTTCACTCGTGACAATTGGAGCTAAAAGTGCTTGCTTGTGGTAACGCTGTCAAATCTTATACCGAATGCTCTATAGATTTATCATAGCCGATACTCTAGGCTATATATTTAGCTACTGTGATCACAAATTTCCCAATTTTTTAGTGTTATTTTTTATAACGTGATCCTAAATACCCACTAATCGCAGTCACAAATCAAACAATGAACGTTGTGAATTTATTATATTTTTTTTTGGAGTCGTGATTTAAAAAATTATGTCAACTAACTTTGGCTCTTCATCTTTAATAAAAAAATGTATTACACTACCCTGGGCAAGTTATTTCAAAATGATACAATTGGCATTTTTCTTTCCACAAAAAATATTATCTTTTTTTTACAAAAGAATCTTATTTAAACTGAACCCAAAGGCAATGTATGTGAGCCAAATTAATAGTTGGTCTATTATTATAGAGTGTAGTTACGAGGTAGCATAATTTGTGCACGTTGCACATGATATGGATGATATTCGTATCGTTTTAAAATCGATGAGCAATACTTTTCGGTATATGGCCCAGTGTTTCTTTGTGATACACGTACTGAAGTGCTGGGGTCATTTTGAATTTGAAAACGTGTTAGTATTGCTGAATACTAACTAACACAGTATGCACAATACAAATTAAGTCCAGGAAAACAAAGCCAAAGTCATCAACATAAATGCAATATCAAGTCCAGGGTAACACAAGCCAAAATCGTCAGTACGAAGTTACCCGATTATGAGAAGATACGCAGTAAACGTAACATTAGTTAAACGTAAACTTACACTAGTGAAGTCGATCTTTTATATATATATATATATATATATATATATATATATATATATATATATATATATATATATATATATATATATATACGAAAAAGCATTTGACTCATTCTCAAAGCATGCCATAATGAAAGCACTACTTAGCCAACCAAGGGGAAGACAAAGCATATGTAAACCTGTTACGATCGATATATGATACATGATATATGATACCATATATGATACTATATACGATATATGATACTACAGTGACAATTCAGCTTGATGATCTTGAAGTGGAAATTAATGTTGAACAAGGTATATGGCTGTTGAATAGGGTGACGTAATATCGCCTATTTTTTCTTGCCTTGAAGAAGTATTCCGTAAACTGGATTGGGAGCAGAATGGTGTAAATATCAACGATGTAAACTTAAACTTATATCGTTCTCCCTTCACGAGACCCAGAGAAGCTGCAAAGGCGGTAGAACCATTTGGCTTAAAAATATACCTGAAGAAGAATCAGTTTATGTTCAATAAATTCGCTGAGGACTGAACAATTTCAGTTTTAGGAAAGGATTTGAAGATTGTGGACCACTTTATATATCTTGGGTAGATTTTAATGGAGGGGAATACCGCCCGGAAGGGGGAACGGCGTGATAAATGTGGCTGGCAGGCGTTTGGTAGGCTCAACATGATGTTTAAGAGCCGACTCCAATTTTGCCTGAAACGAAATCAGTGCGTCCTACCCGTTATGACATACGGAAGTAAAACCTAAACACTCACATCGCAATCAATTCAAAAACTTCGGGTAGAACAGAGGGCAATGTAAAGTTGTCTGATTGGCATTATAAGACGAGACAAAAAGCCCTGCACATGGATCAGGGAACAAACGAAAGTGTGTGACATCATTGGCAAAGTAAAGAAATTGAAATGGGTATGGCAGACCATATAGCGAGGCGATGGGACGACAGATGGACCAAGGCAATCCTGGAGTGGATACCTCTTGATCACAAACGTCCGCGAAGACCGAAAGCACTATGGACAATGATGTTATGCACTATGTTACCGATTTTTGAATATAATAAAAATATAAATAATTTGGAAATGTTATTTGATAATGGTCAATTGCGACGTAAAATTTGCAAAGCAAAAGGTCCTTGATAAACGCAAAAAAAGTATATCGGCGATGAATGATGCGAAAAAATCAAAACTGCAGACTCTCCTAACCTGTTTAGTTGTCGACGGATTGTGCAACCAGGTGAGTTAGGAAAAAATTTAATGTATTGTCAATGTAAAAAAATCTTTAATTGAAAATATAGCTAATGAGAAACGTTTAGGTGTTAATTCAATAATGGATATTTATTATGCTGAATGTTGTGTTATAAATAAAGCTCCGACTGGCGAAATGCATATTACCAAGATAGGGAAACACTCAGATGTTGGTGTGTAAAGTATGACGATACACAGGGTTGCCAAACTGTGATGTCTATCCCTCCCAATTCCCTTCCCTACTACGTGTTTTATAAAACTTCCAAACCAAACCAATCCATAAAAACCATTTCCAAACCAATCGATAAAAACTGATGTTTATTCCAAAAGTTTTTCTAATTTTTCGTTTTACAGCATATTGCTTTTTCAAAAATTCCTTAAGTAAAGTGTCAAATATTTACACGAAACTATCTTTTTCTTTACATCTCTGACCTATTGCATGTTAATTATATACACTTTAATTAATAATACCTCCCTTCAGAATCGATAAAAAAAATTGTTTTTTTTTTACCAAATAAAGGACACTTAGCTCAATATCATATTTCAATTTTATAAAAGTCGCAAGAAAAATGAATTTTCGAGTGAACTACTTTAAAAATAATATCTTAAATGATGAAAACTTTTGAAGCAACATCTGGTATTTTTCAACGGAGGTTTTTTCTTTTTAACTAAATATCTGATTTACTTTTAATGTTTGAAAAATTGTTCTGAATATTTTTTTGGGATATATATATATATATATATATATATATATATATATATATATATATATATATATATATATATATATATATATATATATATATATATATATATATATAATGCTAGTCCGATTTAAGATCTTGAACTTTGGTGATTTTATAGCTTTCAAAAATTAGGCTATAAAAAGCATATTATTAAAATCCGAATAAAAGCGAAGGAATCAAATTATTACAGTGGTCGCGAATATTAAGCAGTGATATCATTAAAATCGAAACGTGACCATGTAAAAATGTTTTTCATCGACACGGTTTAGTCGTTAAGGTTCGATAAATTGATCGCCATTAAAATATTTCCACATGGTACGTCGTAAAGAAGTTCGCCGAGAGTTTTCTCATAGATCAGATTGTTTTCCAGTAATATATGATATCTTGAAATGAATAATTTAGAAGATCTTTATATTTATATAAACAGGGTAGAAGAGAAATGACTTTCGTAAATTTAATCAACGTTTAATTTTCTTAGAACGTGAATCCAAAATCTAACCATTTCCGCAGAAAACAGGTTAGAACTTTTTGAAATTTTCTTAAAATCAACATTGGCATCATTGTGTTTTTTTTTGATACCGAATTTCGAGTCAAACAGAATTCGATGTATGTTTAACTTGATATTTTTTGAAAATAAAGTGTAATATTTGTATTACTATTTATTTCATGCGTTTCAGTCTAAATTTGGTTTCTTTTGATAAAAAAAAGAAAAATTTGCATATTATTGTCGTTCAATATCAAAGTAGAAAATACTACTACTGATTTTTCACACCATAACATATTTTAAACGATTCACGTTGCATTAAGACATAGGGCCAACAACCTTTCCAATGTGTTGAGCTAGTTTAATAATATTCAAATAGAGAGAGGTATCTAAACTTGCTTAATGCAATAATGGAAACACTTTTTCAGCGTACAAGGTTTATTTTACTATAACTATATTATACATTACATATGATGTACGTACAATATACAAATCGTATATATCTGAAAAATAATCACAATTTTATCATGTATTTTTAAAAATTAAAGTCGCCTGACCCCTGCAAATAACAAAAAAGTAACGTCTTACCTCAACATTTAAATAAAAGCAAATGTAGATCAAATTAACATTTTCATGAGAAGGCTGACACTCAGACTCCTCAGCAGTTTTTTTTAATATTGGTGGTATAGTTCGTTATAGCTATTCGAATACAGTTATCCAAATGTTCATCTGTAAATCGATTACAATATTTGCTCTAAATCACTTTCATATTGGAGAAACAAGATTCACACAAATAGTTCGAACTAAATAACGCTTTCACTTTTAATTCAACGCTAACTAAAACTGGTTATTTGTCTTTACTTAGTAAAGGCCAGATACAATTTGTATTTAACTTCAAGAATTTTAAGGTTAAATCATTTTGAAGCGTAATAATTTTCATTTCTGTTGTAGCCCTATCCTCGTCAAAATGCTGCATAACACAAATGGCAAATAGCTCAATATTATTTACCATGAAGGGCGAGTCAAGAAATTGCACCATTAGTGCGATGACGTTGAAATCTTTTAAATGAGAATTAAAGGCATCCTTCAAGGTCGATATTATTTTCACATGATATTTACTATCGTAAGGTTGCAGTTGATATTGAGATATCTTTTCTGAAAGAATGGGGAAGTACTTGATGTCGCGTTTGATTAGGTTTTCTTCCTAAAACTCAAGCTTTTTGGATTCTTTGTCGCTCCCTTAAAGATGTAAATTAAGTTCATTCAATCTCTCTGTAATGTCCACCAGAAATCTAAAATATTCAAGCCAGGCTAAGTTTTCCACTTCAGAAATGGGTTTATCGCGTTGTTTAAAAAAATCAATTAGAATAGGTAGGATATCATTAAAACGTTTGAGTACTTTTCCTTTACTCAACCATCGGACTTCAGAGTGAAAAAGCAAATTCCCGTATTGATAGTATATTTCGTTGGTCAGTTCTTTGAATAATGTTCTCTGTAACGACTGAGGTTTAACCTTGTTCATAATTTTTACTACCATTTTTATAACGTCGTTTAGTTTGCAATGCAGTGATAAGAAAGAAATTGCAGAAAAGTATCATCCTTTTGACATAATGCCACAAGACCCTTTTCGGACACAATCTAACCTACCTTAGCTGTAGCTCTATCTTTTATCAAACCTACCATTTTAAATATTGGAATTTTCTCAGACGAAATAACATTTTTCAAATGAGGAAACAGGTCCTGTCCAGTAGTATGCCCTTTTAGTGAAATAATTTTCAAACGTTTTTCTTTCAAATCATCCTGATGAAAACAGCCATCGCGGCAGTATCAACCACATCTGCAGCTTCTAAAAATGCATGTTTTATTATTTCTCCATCTTCATAAGGCTTCTTATTTTGTACAATTATCTGCGACACATATTATGAAGCTTCAGTTACTGCCTCATTTTTGTCAAATACTTTTAAAAATGTTGATTGTTGTCCAATTAACTGATTTTTCAATTGTCTCAATTTTTCCTTTCTAGCGGTAGAATCTAAAGGATATGATTTTTCATTTGTCGAATGAACAGTTTTATGATGCCTGACATTACACAGCAAACACATATTTTTGCTTTTAATTTCTGTAAAGAAGTATTGTTCTTTCCACTGAGTATGAAAATGGTACGTCTTAACTTTTTTACTACTGCTTGCCATAGTTGTAATTGTAACGTAACTGGCATCGCCGCACAGGTCTATCTATATATATATATATATATATATATATATATATATCTTTATATCTATATATATATATATATATATATATATATATATATATATATATATATATATATATATATATATATATATAACACATGTATATATATATATATATATATATATATATATATATATATATATATATATATATATATATATATATGTATATATATATATATATATATATATATATATATATATATATATATATATATATATATATATATATATATATATATATATATATATATATATCATCATCATCATCATCATCAGCCCGTATCGATCCACTGCAGGATGAAGGCCTCTTCAGCATGCTTCCAACCTTCACGGTCCTGGGCTTTCCTCTGCCACTCGGGTCCAATATACTTAACGATGTCATCAGACCATCGTGCTTTCGGTCTTCTTCGCGGACGTTTGCGATCAAGCGGTATCCACTCCAGGATTGCCTTGGTCCATCTGTCGTCCCATCGCCTCGCTATATGGCCTGCCCATCTCCATTTCAACTGTTTTACTCTTCCAATGATGTCACAGACTTTTGTTTGTTCCCTGATCCATGCGCAGGACTTTCTGTCTCGTCTTGTAATGCCAAGCATACATCTTTCCATTCCCCTCTGTGCCACCCGAAGTTTTTGAATTGATTGCGATGTGAGTGTCCAGGTTTCACTTCCGTATGTCATAACGGGTAGAACGCACTGATCGAATACTTTTCTTTTCAGGCAAAGTGGGAGTCTGCTCTTAAACACTATGTTGAGCCTACCAAATGCCTGCCAGCCACATTTAACACGCCGTTCCACCTCCCGGGCGGTATTCCCCTCCATGGAAATCCTCTGCCCAAGATATACAAAGCTATCCACAATCTCTAAATCCCTTCCTAAAACTGAAATTCTTCTGTCCTGAGCGAAGTTATTGAACATAACCTGACTCTTTTTCAGGTTTATTTTCAAGCCAAATGGTTCGCCAGCCCTTTGCAGTTCTTGTATGCGTCTTTGCAGCTCCTCTGGGTCTTGTGAAATGAGAATAATATCATCTGCAAATCTAAGATGGTTTAAGTTTGCACCATTGATCTTTACCCCATCCTGTTCCCAATCCAGTTTACGGAATACTTCTTCAAGGCCAGCCGAGAAAAGAATAGGCGATATTGCGTCACCCTGCCGTACACCTCGTTCTATATTAATTCCCACTTCAAGATCATCAAGGTGAATTGTGGCTGTAGCTCCATCATATATCGATTCTAATAGGTTTACATAGGCTCTCTCTACACCTTGGCTAAGCAGTGCATCCATTATCGCATGCTTTGAGATGGAATCAAATGCTTTTTCGTAGTCGATAAAAGCCAAACACAGTGGCATGGTGTATTCGTTGTGCCT
Organism: Cosmopolites sordidus; assembly: GCA_031761425.1. Classification (NCBI taxonomy): domain Eukaryota; kingdom Metazoa; phylum Arthropoda; class Insecta; order Coleoptera; family Curculionidae; genus Cosmopolites; species Cosmopolites sordidus. Next base: position 385,782 of record JARFXV010001057.1, on the reverse strand, counting down.
TTCTATGACCTGCTGTACAACCTGGATGTGATCCATTGTACTGAATCCACTTCTGAATCCTGCTTGTTCTCTTGGTTGTGCGTGTGTGTATATATATATATATATATATATATATATATATATATATATATATAACACATGGGCTGAAAAGTCCCGGGCCTAACACATAGATGGCGCTAGTTTTATTGCAGTCACCTTTTTTTCAGTTAATACTAACCTTCAAAAGACAGCTGTTAAAATTTCATGATATTCTATTCATTAGTTTGTGAGCTATTGTGCTAAGAGTGACGCTACTTTTGTTATTTTCAAAACAATGGATCAAAAACAATTTCGTGTTTTAATTTTACACTGCTTCCTGATGGGAAAAAATACCGTTCAAGCGAAGCAATGGCTTGAAAAGTGTTATGGGGACTCCGCTCCATCAGAAACAACAATAAAATGTTGGTTTGCTGACTTCAAACGTGGTCGTAGAGACACCGATGATGCAGAACGCAGTGGACATCCAAATGAGGCGGTAACACCAGAAAACATAAAAAAAATCCACAAAATCGTTTTGAATAATCGAAAAGTGAAGTTGCGTGAGTTAGCTGACATCGTAAAGATATCAAAAGAACGTGTTGGCTTTATATTGCATAAGCATTTGACTATGAGAAAGCTCTGTTCAAAGTGGGTGCCGCGTTTGCTCACTGTTGACCAAAAACGAGAATGTGTTGATGATTCTGCGCAGTGTTTGGCCATGTTTAAACGTAACAAACCGGAATTTTTGCGTCGATATGTGACAATGGATGAAACATGGATCCATCACTTCACTCCGGAATCAAAACGATCGTCATCTGAGTGGACAGCAACTGGTGAACCTCGTCCAAAGCGCCCGAAAGCACAACAATCGGCTGGAAAGGTTATGGCCTCGGTATTTTGGGATGTGTGTGGTGTAATATTCATCGACTATCTTGAGAAAGGAAATACCATTAACAGTGAATATTATATAGCGTTATTGGAACGTTTGAAGGCCGAAATTGCAAAGAAACGACCGCATATGGCAAAGATAAAAATTTTGTTTCATCAAGACAACGCACCATGTCACAAGTCAATCAAAACAATGGCAAAACTACATGAATTGAACTTCGAATTGCTCCCACATCCACCGTATTCGCCAGATTTGGCTCCCAGCGACTACTGGCTGTTCGCAGACCTGAAAAAAATGCTCGCCGGTAAGAAATTTCGCACGAATGAAGAGGTTATCGCTGAAACTGAGCTGAACCTATTTTGAGACAAAAGATAAATCATTCTACAAAAGTGGTATTGAAATGTTAGAGCGGCGGTGGAATGATTGCGTTGCTCTTGATGGAGATTACGTTGATGAATAAAGCTAATTTTGAACCAAAAAAACTGTGTTTTCTTTGTTAGACCCGGGACTTATAATTAATATATATTTATTATATATATATTAATATATATATTAATATATATATGTATATATATATATATATATATATATATATATATATATATATATATATATATATATATATATATATATATATATATATATATATATATATATATATATATATATATATATATATATATATATATATATATATATATATATATATATTATATATATATATATATATATATATATATATATATATATATATATATATATATATATATATATATATATATATATATATATATATATATATTTTTATATATATGTATATATATATATATATATGTATATATATGTATATATATATATATATATATATATATATATATATATATATATATATATATATATATATATATCGATAAAATTAACCAAGATCCTTCCTGAATGATCGATTGATCGCTATTCACTATCATTTTCTCGGCGGTTTCGCGGATTCTAGCGTGGTGTCGTCAGCGCCTGATCTGATCTGATCCTCGGCGCCTACGATGCGCTAATCAGGCCGTAATCTATAACAGTATTATAATTTCGATATGTTCGTTTTTAAAAATTACTGTTCGACGTCTGTGGATTACTTATAACAATGAGCTACCGGTAGCCTGCGATCGACCGCTGCATGAAAAAATATATGATTAAATATTCAAAACATCTACCATTTGACTCTATGTAAGCTACCGTTTTGACTAGTTTTCTCAAACATAGTAAACGGTAATGGCAAAAATACAGAAGAAGCAGCAAAAAACAGCACCAGCTAATATATGTTCTTAATACGAACTTTTCCGTAAATATAAAGCGTATCGTAATATCCATGTACATAATAAATTTTTGCTTTTAAATTGAACTTAAATACACGCACCGACATACACTGAAATATAAAAATTTTTGTTGCCATTTTGAAATGACAGTTTTGTCGTGGAATCATCTCAATTAGTTAATACAAAAAATTTTTTTTTAATAATGTCTATTACTTTATTTGTAGTTTATTTGTTTATCAATTTATTATTTGTTGTTTATCTCTTTTAGTTTTTGATATACAAATTTTTGAAAATTGGAAATTTTGCGATAATTTTATTCGTCTATGGGCTTTTTGCAAATATATCGATCGAGATGTCGAACTGCACTTGTTCCTATTCAATTCCCAATTATTTTCTCTATCTAATAGCAGATTTTCATATATTTTGACAGATATATACTTTTCTGAAATGTTCCAGGCTACCTTCCTTGATAAACGGTTCCCTCAAAACTCCAAAATTCTAAAAAATTAGAATAAACTCGTGTTTCATACTCCAAACGTTTAATAGAATCTTTTACGGGGGCTGCTAAAAACTAACTATAAAAATATTTATCATTGAAAATTGTTTTATTGTTTTTCAAAATATTTTCCGCGATGATCGATACACTTTCGTTCGAACCAATTTTCATAGCACTTTTTCCATTCTCATTGACGAATCTCCAAAATATGCATTTTGAACGCATTAACCGCTTCTACTGGCGTAGAAAATCGTTGACCACGTAGCAACGGGAACAAAAAGAAATCATTGGATATGAAATCAGGACTGTACGGCGGATGACCCAATCAATTTGATGTCTTTACCGGTCAAATATTGAGTTGTTTTGTTCGTGAGAGCTCACGTTGACATGGTGAAGAATGGTCCTGCGTCTCTGGTTGCTTTTTCTTATTTCTTCAAACCAAACAAATGGTTGTGTACCATTCAGAATTGACCGTTCTACAATTCTCAAGTGGCACATTTTCTAGTGCCACAGGCGACCATTTGCTTCGGAGTGCATCTTGCCTCCTTTTTGCCATTTTGAAAGACCTATACTGTCGACTACTGTTTACCTTTGGGCTCATACGCATAAATCCAAGATTCGTCACCTTTGTAGATTTTATACACGACTTTTGACGAACCATGATTGTATTTTTTGAGCATTTCTTTACACCAATCGACACTATCCTTATTTTGAGCGATTGTCAAATTATGCGGAATCCAATGCGCACAAAACTTTTTTACACCTAAATGTTCACGGAACATCTTCGTCATATTAATTCCCAGGGATGCTTCAATCTTATGGTATGCCACATGACTATCTTGCCTTATCAGTTTGCGCATTGTATCGATGTTTTCTCGCACAACAAGCGATTTTGGATGACTTTCTTTAGATTTGTCCGTGATCGAACGACAGCCAGGATTGAATTCACTCAATCAGTGATATACAGTAGTTTTAGATGGTGCTTCATCGCCAAAAGTCAAAGTAAGTTGATCGATGCAATGTTGTTGATATATTCTACATCAAAAGTCGTAGTAAATCATCCCACGAGAATTCTCATGACGTAATTCTATTTTTTGACTAATTAAATTTTCAAGTCACTAAACAAAACAAATAGCAGCGTACAACAAAATGTTCTGAGTACGTATACAGTCAACAATGTCAAACTTTACGATGTATGTGTCAGATGACGCCTAGCAACACCATTGTTGACAATTCCGGATACATAAATAACAGCCCTCGTATATTTACTATTTGTGTGTGTTTATAAATGACTCAGAAAATTTATTATCTATAAATTTTATAATATTTTAGTTAAATTTAAGCGGTGATGTTAATTTTATTTAGTGGTATTTTACACTTTCTGATGTAAATTTTAAAAGGATGTTAAGATAACTAACAAGAATGATAATATTTTAGGCCCCAGCGGCAAGTGGTGTATAATGTAAATATTCATAATTCATAAGCGGTGGTACTTAAACGTGGGATAAAATATATTACGGTTTATCCTAATATTTGGTTTCTATTTTATTCAGGTAATTTTAACCCTTTGTAGTTTTAATGTCTTATAGTTGAGGTACAAATATATATATATATATATATATATATATATATATATATATATATATATATATATATATATATATATGCGGCGCCAAAATCCGGATAAATTAAACACTTTTTCAAACATAATTTTTATTCTAAAAACGGAAAAGTTTACAATTTTTTTATATTAAATTATATAAGGTCATAATTGTATAAGGTCATAAAGAACACATTTACTCAATATATCTTCCTCTGCTTGAATGGCCGCCTCCATTCGCTATTTGAAGTGATCGCAGGCAGGTTACGTTCCATATCAGCGAACGCCGCCTCAATAGCGGCTCTCATTGATGCCACGTTTAGATGTTTGGATTTGTTGATCACGCTTTCAACCACGCTCCATATATAGAAATCTAAAGGATTTAAATCTGGGCTTTTGGGAAGCCACAATTCTTTAGTCCAAAACATGTCGACGTTGTTTGACAACCAATTTTGAACCCGATGACTTGTGTGTATGGGCGCAACGTCCTGCTGGAAAACACATGGCTTTCCAGAGGACACAGTTTCCACCATGGCTTTATTATATTTTTCAGAACACGCAAATAAATTTTTCCCTTTGTTAAAGAAATGCGGTGGCTTCACATTACCATCACTGGATACAACACTTAGCACGTGAACATTCGTCAGAAATTTTGATCTGGAAACAACAGGAACATCTTTAGGGTTGTGCGAGGCAGCGATCATTCCTTCGGTTTATATTCGCATCGATGGTAAAACATTTTTGCCAGAAAAAAACTTAAGGCGTCCGGCCGCATTGTTTCTTATGGGAAACAAAAGGAAGTTGCAACGTTCAACTGGCTTTGTTCCAGCAGTTTCGGAAAGTATATGTCTTACTTTAATTGTATAAGATGTGTAGCGGGGTTCCCCCTCGATGATTCGACGCATAGTTTCATCACGTACACCGACAACCGATGACAATTTTCGGATTGATTGCCCTGGATCCCCAAAAATCAGCTCCTGGGGCCGTTGATTGATATCGGGCGTTCTGGCAACGCGCTCCTTCGAGTGAGTTTTCCTTGTCACTGTTGCAAAACCTTCGTTGGACTTACGACTGGATACTTTACGACGAAGAACCGAATGATTTCGATCGCAGAGCGCCCAGTGCGAACACTTTAGATTATTGCGGTTCTTCGGTTATACACCGCACTTGGTTTCAACATTGCGACTGTTTCGAGGTTATGACTGTTTAGAACATGCGTCAAGCTATTTAGACGCCAATCGCAATCCCTACAAGTGGTATAGAACGGCCGGAATTTGAAATTGAATTTTGTCCGAATTTTGGTGCCGCACCCTGTATATACATACATTTATTCATCTATATAGTTTTCTTCAAGAGTCATACATTTATTCCAACGCTTCTCTAATATTTCGATGCCTACAGATAAATCCGATGCCAAAGATAAATCGTTGTACAAAAACGATTTATCTTTGGCATCAAAATAGGCTTCAGTTTCGGCAATTACTTCTTTATTGGAGCCGAGATTTAGTTCCAATGAAGAAGTTTTTCCCTGTGGCATTCTTTTTAGATCTGCAAACAGCTAGTAGCTGCTGGAAGCCAGATCTGGAGAATATTGTGGATGGGAAGCAATTTAAAGTTAATTTTTAAGGAAGCAATTTTGTTATTGTTGCGAGCGACTTGTGAGACAATACATTATTCTGAAGAAAGAGCACTTTTTTCTTCTTCATTTGGGGTCGTTTTTTTCGCAATTTCTTCCTTCAAACACACCAGTAATGCCATATAACATTCTCTATTTATCGTTCTTCCTTTGTCAAGGTAATCAATGAATAAAATACCTTGCGCATCCCAAAACACGACATTTGCTTTTTTTGTCGCTTTGGGCGGCTTTCGCCAGTTACTGCCCACTCAGCTGACTGCCGATTTGACAGTGGAGTATAGAGATGGATCCATGTTTCATCCATTGTCACATTCCGCATGAAAAAATCCTTTTTATTGCGCTGAAACAATGCGCTGAATTGTCGATGCGTTACTGTTTTTGATCGACGGTGAGAAAACGCGGTATCCACTTCGAACAGAGCTTTCTCATAGACAAATGTTCACCCAAAATGGTGAATACACTGCCTTCTGATATCTTTAAAGTGTCAGCTATCTTACGTTACTTTAATTTACTATCAGCCAAAACTATTTTTGAACTGTTTTTATGTTTCTTTTGGAATAACTGCCGAATTTGGCCTATCAGAGCGTTCAGCGTCATCGGTATTTGTACGGCCGCAGATAAAATCAGGAAACCTCTTCTCTGCCATTTGTCTCGAAGGAGCAAAGTCCGAATAAAACTTGCCAAGCCATTGCTTTGCTTGAACGGTATTTTTCCTATTAAAAAGCAAAGCTTTATTTACACCCGAAACTGAGATATTTCCATTGTTTTCGAAATTACAAGAGTAGCGTCACTAAAACCACTGTAACTTGCGAACTAAACCTCAGATTGTCATGAAATTTTGACACCTATCACTTGAAGGTTAGTACTTCCTAAAAATTATATGAATTTGGCAATAATGGCGCCATCTATATGTCATCCTACGAACTTTTCACGTGATGTGTTGTATATAATTTCCAAACGATTTACAATAATTTCAAGATTTTTTGGGGATTTCGCAACCACAAATGATTATTTGAGTGAACGGCGGATTATGTTTAAAAGAGAAACAGATAGAAATTGACAGAAATCAACCAGGTGAAATTGCCGAAATATGAATTGATGAAAATCACAAGGAGATAAATGTAGAAAATATCCCAGGTGTGATACAATCTTCTAGTTCAATTCAGTGATTGCGCATTTTTTTAAAGCAGAAAACTTCCTTTCTTCCCTAGCAAGTATAAGACGTGTTTTTCCTCCAGAGTGTCGCTAACACAAATCAGTTGTGGTAGCTAGAGCTCACAAGTGAGAGTCGTTGGGTCCTCTATGTATCAACAGTTGGGAGTAAGAGTAGACACTTTGATGTTGTAATGTTATTACTCTCCAGATTTAAGAAAAACTTTCTGCATAATATTATAACCTATGACTGTTAGAGGCTCGTCTAACATAATCCAAAGAAGGGAAACTCGTAGTTTAATCCAGATGAGCCATCAACCAAATCAAATAACCGTGTCCAATAGTTGTTGCTGTGTATATAGTGGGATCAAATGGGCGTTGTGGACTATGAGTTTGCTCCAGTTGGGTCAAACGACCACTGTTGACCGTTATCAGCGACAATGTATTCGTGTTAGATAGCGTACGGCTACATACAACAAAAGATGATTCTGTAAATAATTTCATGGGATATGGAAAAGAGCCTAAGCTGGGCTGGGAAATATTATTACACCTGGCGTATTCTCCGACTTGACCTCTTTTTTTTCATCTCTTCCAGTCCCTGCAGCATCATCTGATTCACTGTCGCTTAGCATAATTTGAGGAAGTCGAAAAAAGCTCTGATGACTTTATCACAACCACCTAATGACTTTATCACAACAAAACCATCAATTTCTTTTTGATTTGCCGTCTATTGTCTGAAATATGATGAAAGTATATAGAAATTATAGGAGATTACTTAAAAAATTAACCTTGTATTATTTTTATCATAAATAAATTTCAAAGGTTATTAAAGAAGGCCGAGAATTGAAGAACTAATAACCTCAATGTGCTCCAAATTTATGTAATTGGATATCTGTAAACTATAATTTCCTTTTCCTATTCTCTCTTGAATAATATATTGAGTGATTTGTAACTCTGTTACAAAAACTGTAAAATTAACTACGATTTCTCTTTGTTTCAAACCGACGTGAAATATTTTCATACAACTATGGCAAGCGGATTTTGACTTTAATTTGCATTCATATTCAAGGTCGGATTAAAACAATATCGAATTTCAGAACGGGACTTAACAATTAACACAATTTCACCTTAATGACTTTTAAGCAGTGAGAGAAAGAAGGATTTGTAGATTAGGCGTATTTTCTTTGGAAAAAGCACACTTTGCACGCAACTTAATTCAGTATAAAAGATTCTTTGCATTTCTAACGGAGCTAAGACAATATAATTACTGCTAAAGTTCTTAGAAGGTAATAAATGTAATTTTACCTTAGGATTTTGTCGAAAGAGAAAGGTCTAATGAATAGCACTTAATTTAATTGATACTGGTTAATAGCAAGTTAATTTTCATCGCACGAGTGGCGATAGGCAAGTTTGTATATGGAGGCATTATAACTTCTGCATATTCTAGTAGTTTGTATCGAAGTTTATGGATATTGATCAGAAATATTGGAGTGTCTGCAAGTGACTGGCCTTGATGGTTTATTCAGTAACAGTGCCGATGGCAATATTTTTGAGCAAATATGTGGGTAAAAAAATATATTTAAAAATTATAATATGCTATAGAAAGAAAACGGAAAATTCATCTGTGCTCCAGGCAAAATATATGATTGTACCTTTGGCAATTCCGTCAGCTGCTTTTCGAACGTTCAATTCGAGCCCGAATGATGACGGCCTAAGGCCAGAAACCGGTCTCGGAGACACATTAATGTTTTGGAGAACATCTGACGAAATGGGCAATTTTTAAGTAGAACACACATGAATTTTCGGTTTTTTAATATTTTCAATATTCTCTATGGGCCCACTATGCAACTTTTCATGTATACTTGCTACCTTATTCAAGGCTGGGCGAGTCAGGGACGATTTTACGCAGTCTGACCCTAGTGAACGTTCACCAAAGGATGGTGTGAGCTGCATTGCATTGCAGCGTATATCCCACATGGCCACGTGCGAGTGTTTTATAAAAACAACGATTCCTACACTATTATTCGACGTCTATACAGGACATCTTGATTTAGCGACCGCGTACGAATTTAATCAAGCATTGGCTGCGCAAGTTTGAAGAAACTGGAAACACAATGCCGGATAAATCAACTGCGCACAAAAGGACATCAAGACCGAGCACGAATGTTGACCGCGTTCTTCAGTCTGTTAGAGACGATCCACGACAGTCTCTGCGATTCCACGCAACTTTTCTACATTTGCAACTGCTTTAAGACTCCCTCGGGCTTGTTTTTCACGAGTATTGAGGAATTCTGTGAAATTATCACTGCTCATTATTTGTTTTATTTGTGGTCCGACGAAAATACCCGCTTTAACTTTAGCTTCATATAATTTGGGAAAAAAAACCCTTTAAATATAGAAAAGCTTCAGAATTTGGATCTAGAGCTTTCAGAAATTGCTTCTTTAGGCCTAACGTTATATGTAACGATTCATTGCATTATTTGCAAAGATTAATATTCCCACCTTTACAAACTTGTTATTGTGAAAGAGATGAACCCCGATGATCCAGCTACAATGAGTCGAATTCTGCAGAACAATAAACAATCATTTTAGGAGCTTCATGTGGTTTTGCGATTAATTGACTTTCCTCATTAAATGCTACGTGAATAAACAAAATTGCAGATATTGAGCACCCGAAAATTCGCTGAAACTGGACTAGAAACCATTACACTAGCCTAAGGTTTTAGCAATTTGGGCTGCGACATCAAGCGAAGGAATTACACCGGTCGACACGATTTTTGGGTCTGGCTTCAGTATGTGAAATTTTGGTTTTTCCTATGATACAAATAAAGCAAAAATATTTTTTTTGATCAAAGTTTGCTTTTGTAGAAACTAGAGCAATTTTTCGAATTTTCCAGAAAAATTACTGATTTTTATATTTTTTTTTATAATTTTATTTTAAATTACGATTAGAAAAGTTTTTGCTGAACATCAGAGTCTTTTCAATTTATGAATTGTGATAAACAATAGCACATAAATGTAAAATAACAAAAAATCAAGTTCAAAAATGAATATTTTTAGTGGTTCTCTTATATTTGCATCGGCTTTCTCGTATTAAACCCCAAATGTAATGTCCCATCATATTGTGGTTGTTCTGCCCTTGGTAACGTCGGTCAAAGTCCATCACATCTTGGTGAAAACGTTGTCCTTGCTCCTCTGAGTAGGCACCCGTATTATTTTTAAATTGGTCCAGGTGAGAATGTAGCCTATGACGTTTATGGGACATTCTGCAACCCATAATTTTAAGTCTTTCAAGCATAGTTTCAATCCATTCATCATAATTGTCAGCTCTGTTTTTTTCAGAAGAAAATCATTAAAACTGCTTTAAGACTCTCCCAGGCTTGTTTTTCATGAGCATTGAGGAATTCTATGAAATCATCACTGCTCATTATTTGTTTTATTTGTGGTCCGACGAAAATATCCACTTTAACTTAAAAAAAAACCCTTTAAATATTCAAAAGCTTTAGAATTTGGATCCAGAGCTTTCACAAATTGCTTCAATAGGCCGAATTTTATTTGTAACGGTGGCATCAACATATTCTTACGCTCTACAATTGGTTCCGACTTTACATTATATTTTCCTATCTGAAATTCGACTCGATCAGCCCATATACGCCGTTGGTAATGTACTGAATCTGCTTTTCTATCCCATAAGCAAAGGTGACAAGGATTCTCAGTATACCCGCCTTGCATTCCCATCAGAAAACCAACCACCTTAAAATCGCCTATTACTAGTCAATGATATTCGGTATATTTCAGCTTTTCCAGTACCATTTTCACACTAACGTAATTTTCCTTAAGCATTACAGAATGTGCTACGGGAAGACTAGGGAATAGGTTTCCGTTGTGAAGAAGAACTGCTTTTAAGCTTTTTGAAGAACTATTAATGAAAAGCCGCTAGTCAGAAGGTATGCATGATATTCCAATTTCCTCGAACAAATAAGTCACGCTATTTGTATCAAAGTCCGGCTTCTTTGGTGAAAAAACACGAAAAAAAATTATGGCGCTTTCTTTGATCAGTTATTTTCTAACCATCTTCAAGCAAATTCCATTGTTTCAATCGTGAACCTAAAATATCTGCTTTATTTTTGGGTAGGTTTAGGTCTCGTACTAAAACATTCAATTCTGTTGAGTTGATGAAATGTAGTCCGAAACTCGGTGACTTTATCATGAATTCACTACCATTGGTGTTGGTAAGCGGTGTACTGGATTCTGTTAAACTTTGCGACGATTGAATTCCAAAGTTATCTAATTCTGAACGAGATGGAACGGGAAAATTTTCACCATGAGTTATCGGAGAAGACGTTGAAGGAAGATTGGGATAATAATTTTTTTCAGCATTTTTACCACATCGATGCTTACTAGGATTAACGATACAAAAATAACAGTCTTGCACATGATAAGTAGGTTCCCTCCAAAGTCTTGGCACTGCAAACTTGATGTGTCATTTTTCCCCTCGATACCAGGCTAGAAATAATGAAAACAACTAGTGTAATTTAAGTTTTATGCACAAAAAATTATGAAATAGTAAAATAGAATATTAATATGTTCGAGATTTTTTAAAATTTTAAATTTTAGTTTTTTACCTTCTAAAATATTTTTGCAATTAACACAGGCAAAATGAGGTACGCAATTTTTATCTTGATTCCAGATTTTGAGGTTAAACTACGCTTCATGAGCATCCTAAAGCTTCAAATTTGTTACCAAAGCAAATTTTGTGCTTCTTATTTTAATAAATTCACCATAAAAAAAACAGAATGAATCATCATCCTGTTTACACTGTCTTGACGCCATTTTCTAACTTAGTAATATACAAGGGCGGTTGTTACAGCTGTGATAGACAAATAAATTTGCTATTGGGTTGATCAAAGTGCTGTCATCTGTTGCTCATAAAATCAATTCAAGTCTTCAAAACTGACTTATCGACGTAAATCAGACAAAAGCAAACTTTAAAAGCTAAAATTGGAAATTTAACTGTTTTTCAATGTTTAGAATCACAATTCAAGCATTAGAACAGAAACACCCTTCACGATTTATTCTCTGAAAGAGTGTTTAGTCGCTGAGGGGACATCAACTGGCCACCGAGGAGTGGTTTTTTACAAACACCTACTGATTGTTTCCAATGGGGCTACTTAAAAAGTAAGGTTTTCAACACATTACCACTCAACTTAAATGTTTTAAAGCAAATAATAACAGACGTAATCCACGCGATTTCAAGAGCGATGCCAAAGCGAGTGATTGAAAATTTCAGTTCCAGGCTAACTGAATGTGAATAAGCGTTTAGCAATAAACGTTCAAAAATTACTCTGTAATTTAAGAGCAATTAAACAAGTTTGGATTAATTCTGATGTTTTATTTTTTTAATATCAAAACCGAAAAACATTCTAAGACACCCTTTATATGGTTGTACATTTGGTCATTCCTACAGCTGCTTTCGATCGTTCAGCTCGAGCTCGACTGATGAGGGCTTAAGATTAGAAACCGGCCTCCGAGACACTTGCTAACGTATTGGGGGTTGAAGGAATGGGAATTTTCACACGGAGCATAGATACATTTTCGGTTTTTTGATTATTTTTAATATTCTACACGAGTTTACTATAATATGAAAAGTAGCCTCGTTTCTTGTAACGCTCTATGAATTTCAAGCTGAATTGATATTTAGTTTTATGGAGACCGTGTTCCTTTACAATATTTTATGCTTCATAACTGATGTACTGAATTTTGATATGGTCAAACCTACACGCTACTGAAGAAATGTTTAATAAAATTCATGATATTAGATTGAGAATGGTTGAGTGAAGGTTAGGGAAATTCTTGAAATGATAGCTACCTCGGAAAAATGCGTACCAAACATCCTACAAGAACTTTTTAATGCCAAAATATGAAAAAGTTATCAGCGAGATATTATAGATATCATGTCTACTCACTACGAACCAAAAACGGAATGAAGTCACCATTTCACAGCGTTGTTTAGACCTGTATAAGCACAATCTGAAGAAGTTTCAGTGGCGATTTGTGACTGTTGATGAAACTTGAATTAATCCATAAACATCAAAAATGAAGGGAGAGTCAAAATAATGGGGTTTTATCCGCGAACGTGGTCTAACGAAGGCTGTTTTTTGGAATTCTTAAGGCATAATCTTATTCGACTATTTGGAAAAAGGAAAAATGAGCGACAATCACATGGCACTATTAAATAAACCTTTATTTGGCGAAGAACAAAACACTGTTTTTTCGCGATTATGCCAGTAATATAATGATGATGATCAGTTTGCGCTGCTAACTGATGCCATATCCATCTTATACTGCAGATTTTGGCCCCCTCCAAGATATTTATTGGAGGATGTTGGAAAATATATCAAAAGTTGCAAAACAAAAACAAAAAAAAAGATACATTGGGGATATATCAACTGTACTGAAGGTCATGTCAAAAAACATACACAGAGCAAACAGGCAGATAATAAGGTCATAAATATAATTCGAAATATTCCTCACATCTTTTAAATGAAAACCATCGTTTAAATAGTAAATTTTAAAAACTACATGTACATAATAAAGGCAAAAAGCTAAACCATCTGGAAAGTTTAGAAATATACCGTCTCAAAGATGCGAAAACACTTCTAAATGACCAAATAGACCTGAACAAATCCCCTTTATTGAATTTGTACAGACAATAAATATCATCTGTGAGAATTTCTTAAAAAATGTATATTTTATTGTAGAAACTTTTTGTATTTATACCTATTTTAACATCGAAAATAGCCAATTCTGAAGAAGCTATAGTGTTAACGAAACGAGTGAAATAGTAATTCTCCTAGTCAAATAGTTTTTTATTAAATATCAACAAATGGCAGGCTGGAGAAGAAATTCATATCAAATGAAGAGATCATCGCCGCCATACAGAACTGTTTCGCATTGTTCGAAGTAACGTGTAGTTAAAAAATAATTTTTTTAGTCTACTTGTAAACTAACATAAAAAATGCAGGAGAGATGTTAAGAATGTCATAAAACAATATGGGGTGGTTATCTTGTAACTAACACTTTTTGTCCGATGAAATGTTTGAAGTTTTTTTTCGGATATTTTATATATTTAAGGTTTAGATTGAATAATATTAAAATACTTAGAACATTACTTAGGACAGGTTACTTAGGATAACAAATACTTAGGATTATTTGCTTACTTAGGAATATTAGGATTAAGTCAATATATTTGAAAAAAGCCTGATTGCTAGCTTTTGAAAGACCTAAAAGTCCTAAAAGTACTGATACGTTGACAAGCATATATTTGATACAATTTAAAATCGAAGGACATACAGCGGAAATGAAAGGACAACGACATTTAGGATCGATGTCAAAATTCATCCATCAAAGATCGTGTTTCAACAATTTGTTCTGTGGCAGATAGGGTAGGTGGTCCGTCGGAAATTAAAAAAACATGACGCAAGAAAATATTGATTTAGTCCATGTCATGTAACAAAAACATGTGACCTTTCTTTAAGCAGTGTTGAAATAATTTTTACCAAGTATTGAATATTAAAAAAGTTTTCACAAAATACACAGATAAAGAAAAGTTTTTTTGAAGGGTTTATCAGGGTACGTGAAATATTTAATCCATATTTAAAGGTACAAAAAATTGTGGCTCTTGAGAACTTTATCGTGCTAATATATTATTTATTATGTTTTTATCTACTATAATAATAAGTAAAGAGAATAAAAAACGAAGAAAATTCTGCTTCATTAGAATTGCTCCTCTGTTCAATCACAACGTTTATTTCCAAATTGTTTTTCATCGTCTCTATTTTCCAAATTTGGCCATCAATAATAACACAGGTCGAAAAATTTAGACTTTTTTGAGGTAACATTGATGAAAATAGGTGTAATGAAGCATTTTGTAGACATAAATCCAAAAATAAGCTAATTACTGTAACACACAGTTTTTTTTTGTTATAGGGGGTCAGTGCTGGGGAAAAATAAGGAGACGACATATTTTCACTATCTAATATTTATTTAATATAAACATGTAAAACGTCTTAAATCTATGCAAATACATTACTGAGAATTATGTGAATAAAAGTGCATTGCATGAGATGTCATACTGCGACAAAAACTTTCACTTTTCCTCTTGAGTTCTGTAGCAGCATCTCTTTTTAAAATCCAGCAGTATATACATAGATGGTATATACCTGGTATCTTGGTTCCATCGCCCTGATGTCCTGGTGAAACCTCTCTCCTTATTCTTCGCTTACATACACTCAAATTTTCCGGAAAAAAATAAAGTGGCAAAATAAAGTAAATAAAATAAAAAATAAATAAATAAATAAATAAAAAATAAAAAAAATAAAATAAATTTTGTGTATTTTTAAGGATATACGACACCTTAGTATTTCATAGGCTTTCAAGAGTTCTATGAGGTTTTCATCACTTTCATCTTTCTTGTAGCATAGAAATCCTTTCATTAAACGGCCATTTCTTTTTTATTTATTTTTAGTTTAAAACGGAAATCACCTAGAAGCTTCCTTATTTGAGGTCTAATAAATATGCCTTCTTTTAGTTTTTCATCACTTCATTGACGAAATATTTCTTTTAGGTACTTGAAACCATTACTTTCTTTGTTCATGGCTTTGACAAAGTTTTTTATTAATACAAGCTTAATATGGAGAGGTGGACGAAGCCCATTTTTTGGGTTAACAGAGGGGGCATATTTTATGTTTGAAGTATTAGGTTCAAAAGACGTTCTATGAGGCCAATCTTTATTACTATACTTACTTTGTAGCAATATTTTATAAAACCCCTTTGAAGTCCTAGTAATATACCTATCACTTTTCAATCTCAACAAATATCCCACTGATGCTGTTCATATTTAACGCGATTTAGTATGGTTGCTAAGTTGTTATAGGTTTCAATTAAAAAGCAATACTGATTTTAAGGTGTATCTTTTTAAGTTCATTCATTAAACCATCAATATTACAACAGAACGAAGTGATTCTTCCATTTTATATAAACTTGAAAATGTTACATTCCGTTTTTGGTAAACTGTTTTGGTCACTGTTGAAGTCTGGAACCAAGAAGTTTCGATTTTTCTTTTGACAATCCCAGGTCACATACCAAATTATTTAATTCATTCTGAGTTATTAAGTGAGATTCACTGGTAGTTGTTAAAAATGTTGGGTCACAACTGGTGTTCTCAAAAAGTAGTGGATCAGATCCTGATGAAGAATTAGAAGTGCATAAGGCAAATTTGGATACTGAACTTTTGTCCTATTGCTTTTTTGAAATCCCTTCTGTTTTAGTGATAAAAAAGAACCTACTGACCACATACTTATATGGTCAGTAGGTTCTCCACACCATAGGAACCGCAAACGACATATAATTTTTCTTGCGATGCATCCTCTGCAGTAAATTTACGTGAGAACTCACACAACAAACACAAAGAGCCCAACTTTTATCTTGATCTCCAATTTGTCATTTAAAAATTAAAATACGGATATAGCTCTATCTTATGACTTTAAAGTAAATCGTTCGCATATATAACAAAACTTATCCGCTGGATTTTTACGAAATCGACGTCTAGAACTTGCCATTTTATATAAAATCAATCATTTTATGTAAATTGACTAAATAAAACTGCCCTTAAAGATTCGTAGAATACTGTAGATATATCTCCTGTATGGTCTTGTGGTAATTCTTACATTGTCCACTCCAAAGTCAGGTACACATAATTTCAATGGGTCCGAGATGTAAAGGATAAGCAGGTACTTGAAAATGGGGCATGCTAGACCATTTCGGTGAAAAGGTGTTTTAATAAATACCTAAATGAAATGCATAAAGAGCATTCTCAGTAATGTTATAAAAATCATGACGACCTGTGTTATATTTGTTTCCTAAACTGAAGGAACTTTTCGCGAGAAACTTATTTTCTTATTACAAAGATATGCAAGTACAAAAAAATATATTTTTTTTACCAAAACCTTCCAATTTTTTCCAAAAATATTTCTTCATTTCGGAGATTATGTCTAAAAATACAGTTGTTGCAAGCGTCCAAGATATTTGCTTCTCTGTTGGGAATAATCGCTCTAAAACACCCTTATATATAACTATCATTCTTGTAACTAATTTAAATCATCTGGTGACTAAGTTCAGGCAAGTTTTGTCCCTTGTTTCCATAGTTATTCAAAACAATGCCATACGGATCTCTTTGGGATAAATAAACCAACACAAACATATATCATAGTCACTTACACACTGTTATACAAATCTTTACATGGTTAATTTTCTAGAAAGGTATAACCGGTACGAAAAGGCGAGTTATATATTCCATATTTACTCAGCGGTTAATGGACTTGACATTTGCATTAATAATTTTACTTTATTTAAGTTTCCATCGCAGATATTTACATTTTAATGTTAAACTACCCATCCTAATTGTCCTCGCAAACAAATAAAACCTTAGCAGAGAAAATACGGTCATTGTTTTCTAAAATTGTTTTACATTATTTCTGAATCGATGTTTTATCTTAAACTATTTTAGAGTCTATTTCACTTAATAGATTTAGTTCTAGTTATTTTCAGGCTTATTAAAAAAAACACACACACACATTTAAGTAATGTTATATCGCATATTTTAACAGACTGCAGAGGATGTGCGTAAATCATTCCGGGTGTCAATCGTTTTGTGTAAGTTCACGATGTTTCGGCAAAATATTGACATTCTCGAGTGCATCATGATCATTCATGCCATTGTCAATCAATTATAGGATGAAGATCTCCCCGGTATACTTCCAACTCGCGCGGTCCTGAGCTTTTCTGGACCATTCGGGTCCAATATACTTGATGATGTCATCGATCGATCATGTTTTAGGTCTTCTTTGTGGATGCCAATGATGTCACATACTTTTGTCTGTTCTCTGATCCATGTGCAGGTCTTTCTATCCCGCTTTGTAATGCCAAGCATACACCTTTCTATGTCTGTGTCTATGTTTTACTTCCGTATGTCAGATCAGGCAACACGCACTGATCAAAAATTTTTCTCTTCAAACAAAGTGGGAGTTTGTTATTAACCACTTAGTTGAGGCGGTCAAAAGCCTGCCAGCCACACTTAAAAGGCCTGCCAGCCACACTTAATATGCTTTATGTAGAGGTCTAAAATCTGTAAATCGCTTCCGAAAAGAGATATTCTTCTATTTTCAGCAAACTTGTTGAACATAACCTAAATATTTTCTGGTATATATATATATATATATATATATATATATATATATATATATATATATATATATATATATATATATATATATATATATATATGCGGAGGGGGAAAAATCTTAGTAGGGTAGTGTCGGATTCTTACCGACTAAAAAAACCCCTCCTTCACAAAGGTCAGAGTTATCTACACACTTCTTTTGCGTTGTTCGGCCTCTTTATGTTGGATTATTCCCTTAATAACTAAATATGTGCTGTTCCAAGCCTCCTCTCTACTCTTTAGGATCTTCATCATGTTTTACAAGGTGCACAACTCTCCTGGCTTCGAAATCAATGTATCTGTATGGCTTGTATAATCATCTATGGAATTAAGATGCTTCTAGAAGCTTTGTAGATCTAATATATTGGTAGCGAATCGGTTCTTCCACAATTTTGTCTGCATGTTGATTTTCTCCACTTTACTTTGTACATTGAAAAATTTCCGCCCTGTTCTTTCCCATTCTATTATCGCAAGAAGAATTTGATCCTGCCGCTTTATTTTAAGCTGTTTTATCCTTTTTCTAACATTCTCCCTTTCCAGTTCTCTATTTTTTTTAATTGTTTCTTACTATAATTTATAATTTTTTGTTACTTATTGTTTTATTACTTATCATTTTAAAAATGAATCATTTTATACAATCATCTGTGGAATTAAGATGCTTCTAGAAGCTTTGTAGATCTAATATATTGGTAGCGAATCGGTTCTTCCACAATTTTGTCTGCATGTTGATTTTCTCCACTTTACTTTGTACACTGAAAAATTTCCGCCCTGTTCTTTCCCATTCTATTATCGCAAGAAGAATTTGATCCTGCCGCTTTATTTTAAGCTGTTTTATCCTTTTTCTAACATTCTCCCTTTCCAGTTCTCTATTTTTTTAAATTGTTTCTTACTATAATTTATAATTTTTTGTTACTTATTGTTTTATTACTTATCATTTTAAAATGATTCATTTTATACAATCATCTGTGGAATTAAGATGCTTCTAGAAGCTTTGTAGATCCTATATATTGGTAGCAAATCGGTTCTTATACACAATCTTGTCTGCATGTTGATTTTCTCCACTTTACTTTGTACATTGAAAAATTTCCGCCCTGTTCTTTCCCATTCTATTATCGCAAGAAGAATTTGATCCTGCCGCTTTATTTTAAGCTGTTTTATCCCTTTTCTAACATTCTCCCTTTCCACTTCTATAGTTTTTTTTAATTGTTTCTTACTATAATTTATAATTTTTTGTTACTTATTGTTTTATTACTTATCATTTTAAAAATGAATCATTTTATACAATCATCTGTGGAATTAAGATGCTTCTAGAAGCTTTGTAGATCTTATATATTGGTAGCAAATCGGTTCTTATACACAATCTTGTCTGCATGTTGATTTTCTCCACTTTACTTTGTACATTGAAAAATTTCCGCCCTGTTCTTTCCCATTCTATTATCGCAAGAAGAATTTGATCCTGCCGCTTTATTTTAAGCTGTTTTATCCCTTTTCTAACATTCTCCCTTTCCACTTCTATAGTTTTTTTTAATTGTTTCTTACTATAATTTATAATTTTTTGTTACTTATTGTTTTATTACTTATCATTTTAAAAATGAATCATTCCATTAAGTTTCTGAAGCAAATTACACATATTAACGTAAAGTTTATAATCATTTTCTTACATATGCTGCAACCAAACAAAACTTTTCCTAAACAAATTTTGAATGCTGGTCATCGTCCATTGATTGAAAATGATTTTGCAGCAAGGCTATGTATAATTGCCTGATGACTATTACCAATTAATGCTCTAAAGTTATAATCCGGAATCTCGTTAGGTTCAGACCCGAGCGTGATATATTTAGAACAGAAAAATAACAAAACGCAATTTTGTAATCCAACTCTGACCTGTACACTATGTCACTGTATCATTTTCACAAACGGCATATATCTTTTTGAATGCGTGTGGACCCTTTTCCTTTGCGGAAATATAAAAGTAAATTATGACGAAAATGGTCATTTTGATTTTTCGTATTTGAAACGAAGCCAAATATACATAACACAACCAACCAATACAATTTTTTCAACAAGATAATTTCAGAGACCAGCTACCAAACAACAATCCAGATTTGACATTTCAAATACATAAAACATTTTCCTAATTAATTATATATATATATATATATATATATATATATATATATATATATATATATATATATATATATATATATATATATATATAGAATGGAAATGAAATGATTCATTTTTAAAATGATAACAAGTAATAAAACAATAAGTAACAAAAAATTATAAATTATAGTAAGAAGCAATTAAAAAAACTAGAGAACTGGAAAGGGAGAATGTTAGAAAAAGGATAAAACAGCTTAAAATAAAGTGGCAGGATCAAATACTTTTTGCGATAATAGAATGGGAAAGAACAGGGCGGAAATTTTTCAATGTACAAAGTAAAGTGGAGAAAATCAACATGCAGACAAGATAGTGTATAAGAACCGATTTGCTACCATTATATAAGATCTACAAAGCTTCTAGAAGCATCTTAATTCCACAGATGATTATACAAGCAATACATATATGTATATATACATATATATAAAGATAGAGCAAAAAAAGTGAAAGTAGGGAAGATATGGCCAATGGATATTACCCAGGCATTGTCTGGTCACGGATTTTTCAATAAGTTTCTACACGAGCGGGCACGATCAGAATAGATCTAATGTCCGTTCTGTGCAGCGACAGATAAAGCGGAGTATACCCTCTTCGTTTGCCGGCGATGAGACCGGGTAAGAAAACATTTTGTTTCCAGGCCAGGAGAGTTGTTCACCTTGTAGAACATGATGAAGATCCTTAAGAGTGGAGAGGAGGCTTGGAACAGCACATATTTAGTTATTAAGGGAATAATCCAAGAAAAAGAGGCCGAACGCAATAGAAGTACGTAGACAACTCTCTACTCTCAATATATATAGGAAATATATATAAGGAAAAAAAAGTAACTGCGAAACGTACCTCTATATTTGACTCGACGGTAAAAATGACTTTAGACCAATTTTCAATTGTCCAATGGGCATATTTTTTAGCGCATGTTAGAAGGTTTTCTCTTGTTGCTATCCATCAGCTAAGCCTTTTGTCTGCCTACTCTCCCGTGTAAACCAGCTTCCTTGAGACGTCTTCATACTCTACTAGCGGAAATTGAAACTCGCTGTTGAGTTTTCGTCGTGCTTTCGCTTTATTTTTGTTGGAACCCGTTTCCCTTATACCTTTTTACGGTGGTTTGCAAAACACATCACAAACATTTAATTTTTTCGCAATTACAGCCTATTATTTCTGCCTACTAGGATCTGCCTACGTTCCGGCACAGTCAATTCACGTGTTTTAGGTATTCTTGCATCATTAAACACTCACGAATCAATAAAAAAATATCTTGCAATATCAATATCCGGATAGAACTAAGACGCGACAGTATGAAATCGCCAACAAGTAGAGATGTAATAAAAATACCTGTTTAATAACTCATAAAAATCCCCATTTTAAGCCTTTTTGTAACCGATGACGATAAATATTTGCACCGAATTTCGATCGTTCTTATAATGCGGGTTTTTCTAAGGGTGATTAATACTTTTGCACATAGCTGTATATACACATCAAAATAATCTAATGAACAACTATACGAAAATCGTTAAAATAATGTTAGGAAATATATATATTAGAGTAAATTGATTTTGTGTGTGTGTGTGTTTTTTTTTGCAGCTTAGTCGTTCTTTTGGAATAATTTAATCATTTGCAAAGATACGCAAAAACATGATTATTTTTATTAACTATAAAAATGATACTAATGCTTCATTGTTCATTTTTAGTATATACTTGAATTTTTGTTTAGTTTCGCATTTATTATTAATGGAGAGACCTCACTTAGATCATGACTGTCCATTACCTGCAGTGCGAATGATTCAAAGGGGCATGAGATAAAGTGCAGTTGCTGAAGGCCTTGAGATATACAGAATTGTAATTAACCGTTTATGTCCCAAGTTTCAAAAAACAGGTTGAATGGCTGAATGACATACAGGCTATATAAGAAGTGCTAATTAGCTTCAATATAGTTTTATTCGACTAAAAGCTTTAGGTTAGGAACTTGGCGTTCGATTTCGTTCTCTGTGACACACATCTGTAATTCAGGAACTATGTGTTATCCAAAGGCAATCGTGTTTATAGGCTTCAGTGGGTTGAAGAACTCACCAGCTGGTTTAGGCACGCATTGACCTGGTTTTGTTCTCTGATGAGTCTCGATTTGGACTGGATCTAGTCCTTGTGGTTCTAACAGGAGTGTGGAGATAATCTGCTAAATCAAAAATGCTTGGCAACAGTTATGGCAGATCACATGCAGCATGGTGGGAGTGTAATAGTTACTGTTGTTGTCACCAATGGTGGATGAACTGACCTCATTTACTTGAATCGATTTTTTAAATTCAATTAACTATCTCGATATCATTCTTGAGCCCATTTTGGTACCATTTGCATAATAAGTTGATCCCCAATTTCAACTGATGCATCTCAAAGATGGCCTATGCAATCAGCATATTTTAACCCTATTGAATATGTATGGGGCATCTTAAGGCATAATGTGATGCGAGAATAATTTTTAGGTGCCTTTTAAGTCAAGGGAATGAAATTGTACCGAATGATATTGATAATTTAATCAAATGCACAAAAATCAATTTACTCTGAAATATTTTGCTAACATTTTAAAGATATTGATATATTTGTGTCTCATTATTACACTATTACATCACATTATTTTGATGTGTATTATAATAGTTGGAGGTGAATAATAAATAAGCTTTAAAATTAAATAAGAATAAAAGAAGAGAATAGAGTATGATATACAAAAACTTATTTTCTTGTTAAGTGTTATATTTTCTCTAAAATTGTTTTTGGTGATATACCGCTGCTCTATGAAGAAAATTTATTGAGAATAAAACAAACGTTATAAAACATCCATGACACCGATATGGGAAACGCCTGGAGAGTTACCGTTTCTTCGGTATTGCAGCTATCGCGAAATTACACACACGTTTTATTACAAAATCGAAACGGATATATTCGCGATTTAATGGCCAAAATGTCGCGCTTACTTATCAGTAATGGCAATTTTCAGTGATATAACAATCGAATGATTTAAACGGTTTACGATCGAGCTCTCAAAACGCTTTATAATAATAGATAATAGTAATATTCCGCTTCGAGCTAAACAGATCATCTTTATGGCATTAATTCCATGTTATTTTAGTCGAATTCGTATTAGTCTAAAATTATTATTGCAAGAATAATAAATATCTATGTGTGATTCTGCAAATGTGCATGGAAGATCATCTAAAAATGCTGAATTCTACACTACTTTCCTTTATTGGATTCTATGACCTTCCAGATTTTGATATTCCTTTACCATTTTTAATTTGTTTTAGCCCCTTAGCTTCTGCAACCCTTAAGAAGTTCATTATTTGTATATCTATCTATCTATATGTATATAGGGTGTTAATGAAATACTCTGCCAGACTTTTTTGCCATATTCTATGTCACAAAAATGTCATACGAACATGGGTCCGGAAATCCTTCGTATTCAAGATACAGTGGATTGAAGATTTCAATTATTTTTTAATTTAGGTCCCGCGCATAAAGAAAGGTATTGTAATCAAATTTGATACATATCATCAGTCTTCCGGTTGCTATAATCTGAGAGAATATCAAGTTCTATAGCAGCCACTGGCGGAGTTATAGGATTTTGCTATATTTGATAATTAATTTAAAAATAATTAGTACGGTCCTATTCAAAATTAAACTTAAATACATTTTAAATATAGAATATTATTCTCTACAAAAAGTGCATATTGGCATTTTTTTATATTGCTTCCAAGGGATATTTTGATTTCAATTTTGTTTTTTAAATGTATTCGGGTGCTTGATTGAACAGTTTGGTTCGGTATTTTTCATTAGTCTGATTGTCATTTTTGCTTTATGCTATATATTGGTAAGTAAGTATGTATATCCGTGATCAATTCTGCTATTGCGTAAAGAGTTCGTCGCTGCTAAGCGTTTCACGCCATCGAAAGCTTTTTCAAAGTCTATAAAGGCCATGTGTCAGACTATAATACTTGCTAAGCTATTCAGAGTGGATTAAAATCTATATCCAATTTTATGTTTTGGAAAATAATTGATTTGATTAAAAACTAATTTTCTTGTTTTTGGTCCATTATTTTTTGCATTATTATTATTCTCTAACATAAATCTAATTAAGATCGATCTTAATTTACGACCAAGTACCAAGTACCAATAATTAAGTACCAGTAAAACTATATAATTCACATTAATCAATAACGGATAAAAGTCTGTTATATTTTTCCTCTAATTTATGAGCCCAAGTTGGAAAGAAAAACCAAATTAAACGAATTAACGACCCCTGAAGCTCCAATATTAAATTAAGAAAGGACGGGTTATTTTTAAATCTATTAGAATAAATCAAGTTCCGACATAAATTAAGGCTAATTAGTGTTAATTAAGGTTAATTAAGGTTGAGCAAATTTTGTTCTGCGAGAAATAATGAAATATTTGAACTAACACATAAAAATATTCAAATGACAATGTTAATACAGTATCGAGAATATTTAAAATCTTATTGTAAATAAAGAGGCTTAATGTAGATACTTTCTGTAATAATTTTACTAGACTAT
Source organism: Cosmopolites sordidus (assembly GCA_031761425.1). Lineage (NCBI taxonomy): Eukaryota > Metazoa > Arthropoda > Insecta > Coleoptera > Curculionidae > Cosmopolites > Cosmopolites sordidus. The sequence continues at coordinate 360,690 of JARFXV010001057.1, read as the reverse complement.
TTTTTATATCAGCGAAGAGATTATCATGGGATAATTATGTGAACTCTATTTCCTCTAAAACAAATTGTCATGAATTCTGGAACAAAATCAAAAGATTCAGGGGGAAACCTACAAGCCTTATTTAGAGAATACTCTCAAACTACGAGTGGATCACGGATTGCAAGTCAATAGCCAACTCCTTCGCAGAATATTATCGATCGATCACCGAATCTTCAATTACCAACGAATCAACCACATCTAACAATCTCAGAGCTAACTTAAACTTCGAATCTCCCAATTCAGAACAATTAAGTTACAACCAGCCCTTTTCTCAACGGGAACTCAGAACTGCAATATCTATGAGCAGAAATAGCGCACCTGGTTTCGACCAAATACTTACCCCGATGATCAAGAATTTGCCAGAGTAAGGGAAGTACTCCCTGTTATCACTCTAAAACCATCTGTGGACAGATGGTATTCTTCCTGAAGCCTAGAGAGAGACTATAATGATTCCTATTCACAAATCAGGAAAATCTCGAACACTTGTTTAGAATTATTGACCTATATCTGTAACTAGCCATTTGGGTAAGATATATGAGAGAATGGTGAGCGAAAGATTGACGTGGATGCTTGAACCAAAGAGCTCATCGATTCCAGACAATTGGGATTCCGAAGAAATAGATCCACTACGGACCACCTGGTAGACTTTCAAGGAGATATCCAAACAGCCTTATTAAGAAGAAATCACTTGGTTGCAGCTTTTCTCGACATCTCTCAGGCATTCGATTCTGTACACAAAAATACCATAGTCGCCATATTGCACCATTGGGGTTTCAGAGGCAATTTTCCTAAATTTATCAAAGAATTCCTAAGTAACAGAACTTTCGCATTTAGAGTGAATAATGAAATGTCTACATTTTAATAAATGCTGAATGGAATGCCACAGGGATCAGTACTTAGCCCTATTTTGTTTACCATTGCAATGAATAGCATCCACAGTTATATCAACCCTCAAATATCTATTAGGTTATTTGCTGACGACATTCTAGTCTACTATACAAGCTCAATTGCCAGAACAGGAAAAAGGCAGATTCAATCAGTTATGAGCCAACTATCAAGCTGGTCAAAAACTACAGGACTTCGCATCCCAACATCTAATTCTAGAATTGTGCACTTCTGCAAAAGAATAATTTGTTCCAGACTTCACTCAATCTCGCTAAATAATAGCATCATACCATCAGTCTCCTCTCACATATTTCTGGGACTGGAGTTTGACAGCTTGCTGTCTTGGAAGGATTATATTTTAAAGTTAAAATCCAAATGTTTTAAGGATATTAACATCCTAAAATGCTTATCGGGGCACTATTGGGGATCAAACTATAGAAGTCTGCTGAAAATATATAAATCACTAATTAGTTCCAAACTAAATTATGGGAGCCATTCATATCATTCATATGTTAGACACCTAGACGTGATCCAGAATCGCTGCATCAGACTGGCTATAGGAGCCTTTCCTACTAGCCCAATCCTCAGTTTAAACGCAATCACGTCAATCGAACCATTAAAAGTTAGGAGAGCAAACTTAATTCTGAAATACGGAATTAGTCTATACCAACGACAATATATACCAGGATACAAAAACTTTTTTAACCCTATACCAATACCTAGACACATAACTTCATCACCCAGAAGATTATGTTTCTCCCATAATTTCCATCACTTATCAGAAACGTCCCATATTACCTTGGAACAATCCCTACACTTATTACCTATAAAGTTTCCTCCTTGGCTTCTTCGAGGACCATTAGTTGATTTCTCATAAATGAAATACGACCAGAATTCTCTTCCCAATGAATTCTATTCCTCCTATTTTGGAAATTTCCATCACACCAATTCTAACCATCAATTTATATACACGGACGGTTCTAAACAGGAATCTGGAATAAGTTGCAGCTTTTTACACGGTTCTACGTCTTCAAGATACAAACTCCCAATCTCCACAAATATAACAACTGCAGAACTAGTATCAATATATAAAGCTACTGAGTACATGCTCACTAAATACGAGACGGCATGGGTAATAATATCTGATTCCAGAAATGCTCTTGTATTGTTACAAAATCAAAGATTTGAACATCCTGTCGTGCGTACAGTCCTTGAGGGAATCGAAAATATTTTCCGAAAGAGTTCATCCAAAAAATTTATATGGTGCCCAGGACATAAGGGGGTACTTGGAAAAGAAAAGGCGGACGAACTTGCAAAATCAGCAATATCCGAAGGCATACCGCTCCTACAGACTTTCTACTACAGAGACCTGTACCTTCTAGCAAACACTTTGTCTAGGAATTTTACCCAATCCGAGTGGGATTCTACGATCGGGGCCAAAAAATGAAGAGAAGTCAAAGAGTCATTTTATCCTCCAATATCTGAAACATTTCCTAGTAGAATGTGGTCAGTCCTGATACACCGCCTAATGACAGGACATACCAAGCTCACTCACGAGCACTTGGTAAGGGGCGCATATTCCCCAAGGTGCATACAGTGTAATTGTCCCCTGTCAATTAAACATATACTAATCGAATGCACAAACACCTTGGGGCTCAGAAACTACCTTGAAATGAAGGGAGAACTGACAGAAATATTCCTGCCAGAGAGCTATCAAAAATTAATCATATTTTTGAAATCCTCAGGATTCTAGGGAAAATTATAATCAAATAACGATGAAGAATAAGGTGTAGGAGTTGGGGAATAGGCTTTTATGGCTTTTCCTCTGCCTTTTGATATCGTTTCAGCAATTTATTTACTAATAATATTTATTTTTGTTTGTTTGTCTATTTAACTGGTTTATTCACTTTTATTTATACTCTGTTAGTTTATTGCTATATGTTAGTTTGTTTAAATTGTAACATCCAATGTACGTAGTCGCTAAATGACCTGAATGACCCGAAGGGTTGGTGTGGCCTCACTCTCTTAAACTTTTTCTCTCTGTCTATTTCAACGAGAAAATTCTTAATGTAGCAGTCAAAATTTCAGGTCCTTATTCGAATTAGATTTTTTCCCGTTGTATAGTTATTCTAAGATTCAGTTTCAAAACAAGGTATAATATAGTATACGAATGTTGTTCACATGGTGTGACACGAGGTGGCTGTAAATCGGCTGGTTATATCCACGTGCATCCCTACATTTCTTAATATTTTTAATTTGTTTGGATTTTATCGAGAGAAAATCGAGTCGCGAAGTCCGTGAACTAGCATTTCGGTATTCCGTCTATAGATTTCCGGCGTATTTCGAAGACGGTATACTTATAACGTTTTTTTTATTTATGGAATAAATATAATATTTAATATATGGATGGCTCCACAATTACAATTATTCTGCGAGACAGTGTTGTAATGAAAGTTTAAACATTAATATGACTAATCTATTCTAAAAATCTTGAGGTGGTTTCCTCTTACATATTGTATGTATGTTTCTGGGGCCTAGTTGATAATGTGCTGGGACATAGCTCTAGCCTCTGATGAAAGATTATCGTTCGTTTTTTAATATAATCTGGCACTGTTAGTAGACCGTGATCTGTGTGCAGCTGTCGGTTGGTTACCAAAAATTCGCCATTCACAGCTATTCATAATATTTCATTTTGAAGAACCTGCATTTTTGTTTACATTGGTAGGCGATGCGTTGCCCCAGATAACGCATGCATAAAGGATTAAAGGCCGAATTAATGATTTGTATAGCAATAAGGTATATTCTGTTTTTAACGGAGATCTCATTTTGATAAGCGGATAGAGTTGAGAGAATCTGACATACTCTTCGTTGAGTTTGCTAATTATGTGAATTCTCCAAGTTAATCTGGTATCCAGTTATACACACGGAAATTTAACATATTCTTCGTTTGTTTTCCAAGCGATTGGATGTTGATTTATATGGATTGGATCGGAAAAATTTTTCTACGCACTTGTCTATATTGACTTTTTGATTCCACTTATTGAGTAATTTTACAATTGTATTGGTAACTGCTTGAAGTATAGTTACCGCAAGTACAAGATTTTGTACCTTGATTAGAATAGTTGTGTCATATACAAACATAAGGATCTGTTGCACACGATATACTGTGTGTGTATAGATTAAAAAGAATTGGGTCAAGTATACTCCCCTGTGGCACACCGGTTTTGAATTTTCTAATAGTTAATGTTACGGTGTGTATAGATGTTTGAAAGGATTTGTTTATATATGAAAAAAGGATAGCTTTTAAATATTCTGGTGACTTAACCGATGCTATTTTATGTTTTAATCCACCATGCCATATGCTATCAAAGGCTTGGGCCAATTATAATAATATGGTTAGAGTGTACTCCTTGTTCTCAACCCCCTCTTCTGTAGTTTCTGTTACACGTTGGAGTGGATGGCACGTAGAATGCCCTTGTTTGAAACTGAATTGGAAGTCTGAAATTATGCTCTCGTTGACAATTGCCTGACTCAATCTATCGTAGCCTATAACTTGAAATTAATTTGTGATTTTTCCTGGCTTTGGAAAAAGCAAAATATTTGAATGTTTCCATGTTTGTGGAAAATATACCAGTTTTAGACAAAATTTAAAAAGTGAAGTTAGGTAGGTAATCAGCTTTTGCTTTGCGTTTTTGAGTATTATATTAGGTATTTGGTCGTGGCCAGGTGCTTTTTTAATCGATAGGGTTTTAATTACTGACAGTATTTCCTGTGGCGATGTAGGTTTGATGTCTACACCAGCTAGTGGTGTGTGGGCTCTCAAGTGGTCACCAAATGCAGTACATTTCTCTTCATCGCTATATAGTAATATATTGTTAAACAGAAGAGATGGGATTTCTTTTTGGGATTTTCGTAAAATTTTCCTAGTGGATCTCCATAATCCTGGATCTTGCGATTGAAGTTTATTTATGCGTTTTTCTAATGTAATCTCGCTTAATGCGATGCTATAAGTTATTAACTAAATTTTTCGTTGAAGGATCCCTTGTTCTCGGCCATTCTCATCTGGCTCGATTATTTTGATTAACTAGTTGATTTATGGAAGTAGGGGGGGGGGTACTGTTTTTAAATGTTTTTTTTTGTTTTTGGTGGCGTTGTTGAGAGGTGTATACGTTCTTGAATTGTTGTTTATGACGTTGAGTACTGAGAAACAATTTTCAACCCATTGTCAAGCCGGTAACCAAGCTGGATGAAGCCGGATGATTCCAGTATTGATCGAAGGCAATTATATTTCGAACCACCATTTGTGTGGTGGTCGATCGCTCTGCATCTGTTCTAAAGTTTTTAAGCAGTGACAAAGTTATGGCGTTAAACCAGACTAATTATCTTCACATCTACTGAGCTGGAGTATTGCCCGTAACGGAGAAAAGTCAATGAGGAGGAATCATCTTTCTTGCCACAACATAACATTAAAAATCAGTTGTAGACGCGATGTCGTTCATGAAGAAACACCTGATGCACCGTCTTCTGTTCGCCTTTCAAATGAAGAAATTGGTGAGGAAGCTCTGGGCATGGTTGGTGTGAAATTTGGGAGAAAATGCTGTTTTGTAATGCTGTTAGAGGTGATTCTTGCAATTCCGAACTGGCAATATTGACTTGATGCTGAATATTCGGTGCAGAATATTCGATCCCCAAAAACCAAATTAAACGAATCAAACCACCCCTAAAGCTTTAATATCAACGTAAGGATTTTTGCAATTAAAATAATATTTGTATATTTGCGTGTGTTGGATTTATTGTAAAAGGTAATAATTCGATGGTATCAAATCTGGGGAATACGCTGAATTTGGAATAAACGATTCAATATTGCGTTCATATTGTTTTTAAAGGTTACTGGTACAAATGCGAATAATGAACACATTTTTGTCAAAGAAAATTATTTTTATGTCTCACTGAAATTTATGATGTCTACTCCATAATGATTTACATTAAACACGACTGTAAATACACTATGGAACGTAAAAAATGCGACGTTCAATATACATATTGAAATCACACTAAAAATGTACTGTTATTAAAAACTGATAAAATTTTTGTTTGTTTTACTGTATGTTTTTGTATTCAAATGCAACGGTTAAAAACAATAAAAACCGAGTTTTAATCTATCTCCTCCATTTATGGCTATAAAGGTTTTTTTGTTTTTTTTAATTAATTACTTCTGAATTAAAGTTTGGAGTATATCTACTGTTTATGAAATATATTCTTTAGCAACAACAAAAATATTTTAGTATTAAAATTAATTATTATTATTATTTTAGTCATAAAAACTTTTGTTGGGTTCATTCTTGATTACATGCTCAATAAAGATAACAACTTTACTATGTATACTAATTTTCTGAATTATAATAATTTTATGAACTTAAAAGTCTAAATTACATCAATATAATTTATATTTAAATCAAATTATATTCCCAAAAGCCAAACTTTTTAATATGATATCGCTGTGTAATAAATTTCATGTTCATTTATTTCATTGACAATAAATAATAAAATTAATTAAATTTGGTTTGCAGAAAGTGATTTACAATATTCTAAATAAATCAGTGACTTAAATAGAACAGTTAGTTAGAGATAAATATTTAGTGTTTATTGATAAATATGAAATATCAATAAGACTGATAACAATAATGGCTACCTTATCACCAATGGATTTCTTCGATGGACTTCGAAACAACAAGACTTTGACAAGATTCCTCTCCCAATCTCTGTAAGTATTTCTATAATGACAATAAAATTGAAGTTGTTATATTGATTTCTTGATTATAATCGTTATATAAACTATTTTTAATTCACTGCAGCATAAAGAAGCTTTCATCATGTCCTTACAATTGATTTTAGCTGCACTTTTATCAGTTAGATATGATATATTGCTGTTGCCAAGTTTTATTTATCAGAAATTATTTATATTATATCTGCTTTTACCCATTTCAAATTCGTCAAGGTCTCAATTCGTCAATTTCAAATTTACCTCCAAATGCTGTAAGGATATAACATTTCTGGAGCTAACGAAACCTACTTTACCATGATCGGTTGATATTTGTTGATTTTATAACGTCTTGTTTACAAGCAAAAAAGTTTGATGTACAGATAACATTATGGAACGAAGAGCTGTTATTATATTTAACGCAAAACTCCGTAAAACTGGTTCGAAAACATTCCGGTTGATGCAGCAAGTATACGGCAATGATTGTTTAAGCAGAACAAATGTTTTTTGTGGCATAAAAGTTTTTTGGATTGCTGAGGTGGTGTCGCTAGAGGATGACAAACGTTACGGGAGATCAATTTCAGCTAGCACTCCCGAAATGATTGAAAATGTTCGCGATTTTGTAGCAAATGGCCGCAATGCTTTACTAAAAATAATGGAAGAGGCTTTGAATAGCGGCAAAGAAATAGTTCGACTCATTGTTTACAAGGATTTAGACACACGTTGACGGAGGAACAGAAATCATTTCGTCTCAACCATTCCAGAGAGGTCGGTGCAGACTCCAGAAATGATCAAAACTTCCTGAAATCAATTTTTACGGGGGATGAAACATGGTGCTTTCAATATGATCCAGAAAGTCCAAAAACTCACCACAGGAAAATAACACGAAAAACTCTTTAAAAAATCAGTACAATGTTGATTGTTTTCTTCGCTAGCAAAGGCATCATCCACAAAGAGTTCATTCCAACTGGTCAAACTGTCCCTCGGCAGTACTACTTAGAAGTCCTGAAACGATTGATATACCCAATTTGTCGCATTCGGTCAGAATATCGCGATTCAGACAGCTGGAGTTTGTTGCACGATAATGCGCCAAATCACACATCGTTAACTGTGCGACAATTTTTGGCCCAAAACCAAGAGTGTGTGATCACCCACCGTATTCACCAGATTTAGCCCTTTGTGACTTCTCCTTGTTCCCAAAGTTGAATTTAAAATAGAAAGAGTATTTTCTTGAAGGCATTCAGACCATCCAAATAGTTTCCATGCGTGCTTTGGAGGCTATTCTACAAAACAAGCTGGTGCACTCATTTGAATCACGCCAGAGAAGAATACTTCGCATAATTCATGAAAAATTCCAGGTATTTCTTTTTAATCATATTTTTCCTGATCAGTACTGATTATTAATGGACGCACTGAGTATATATGCCGTTTGAGTTCTTTGAAGTTCCTTGTAAAACATTAATAAGTCCAAGTAATGTTTGAATGATTGTGGCGTGTTCATATATTTTTTTTCCTTTATTTGGGAATTTATTTTTTACATAAGAACAGGTATTTTTGATATTTTTTGAGTTTTAGATAGTGGCGAAAAAACCCAAATAAAGGAAAAAAAAATAATAAGCCTAGTTTGAGCTATTATCATTTTACGATCACTCAGCTTACTTCCCAGCATTTGTCTTTCTTCGACTCTCGGATCTAGGTCTATATCACAACTGCGTTTTAGATGGAAGTAAAGTACACGTAAAGAAACATTTTATCTATTTAGGTATAAAGACCTCGCATGAGTAAGATAAGCTTACTATATGACTCAATGTTTCTTATTGGTTGTTACACACTTGACAGGCAGTGGACAGTTTCCTTCAAAATTTAATTTTTATCCATCAGCGTACTCACCAACTTAACATGACTTCATCTCCACACACTCAGTTTTCGATAAATAAACCCTGTGCTTGTAGATATCGGGAGAATATCGAGTGAAGCTCCTTCATTATGTTCTCCTGCATCTTCACCGTAATTTACTGGCACGTTTGCTCTTTTATGAAATTTAGCTTAATACATTCGCATTCCCCATAAGGAATACGTCCGCTTATATTATTAGAATGGAAGTAAAGATATTAAATATATTAAGATATATGGAGGTACTTTCTATGGCATGAGTATTTTCTTCAAACTATTAAATCTTTTAGATAAAATTTTGTTTTGGCTACTCGTTTACTGTAAACAAAAATTCTTTTATTACATGAAAAATATATTACCGTAATTTTATTTTTCTAAGATTATAAATTATAGAAATGTAAACCTTAAAAGCATTGTAAACTTTCATAACTATTTACATATCTGATATCATCTCGGTCTCAACTTGGGATCTCTAATATAAAAAGGATTTATTTTGCTTGCAGTGGTTTCCAAGTTGAACGAACGGTATTATTTTTATTAGAAAAGTTTAAAATCTCATACTGTATGTGAAAAATGAGAATAACAGAATATCGCTATACATATATTATTTTATTAGGATGTTTTCTTGAAAAAGCTTTTAAGTTGTTTACATCCAAAGATCATAAAAATCTTGATTTATTTGCTGATATTCAAGTCAGGATATATAAGTTGCAATTAGATGACAAAAAAACGCAATGTAAGGTTTATACATCTCAAAATTAAAAATATTTTACCTTAAGCCGTACATTCTCATAAAACCTAATCATATGTTTATTATATAGACTCTTAATATTTGTTTTCTAATATATGTTCTTAAATAGATCTAGGGTGTACTTGTTATTCACTAAGTATTATTCACGTATGGGCCCTGGTGGACCACGCGAAGAACAATTAGAGGCGTTTGTTGTTGTTAGCCTTCCTTTGCGCCCATACTGATTTCATTCTTTTACTATGACTTATTATCCTCTCGTTAGACCAAGTTGTTCGGGTCTTCTAACATTCTTCTCTATGGCCATCTTCCCAAACATTAACCTTGTGTCTGAAACAGTCCCTATCCTGAGTTTCACCCTGTGTAACATTTGCTGATCTTAGGTTCTCTTTAACTGCAGCAATCCATTTCATTGCTTCTATTTTAACTCTACTCCAATTTCGTAAAATTCAACCATTTGTCTAGTTACCCTACTCGGATTCATCCTTTTTATGCGTCCGTAAAACTTAAGTCTTCTTTTTCTCATATCGCTATGCACATCTGTGTATTGCTTGATTTCTTGGTTTTCTCCGAGTTTGTATGTTGTGCTATTTATTTGTTTGTGACCCAAGACTCTTCTCATGATTTTCCTTTCTTTCTTTTCAATCTCCTCAATGTATCTCTTTCTATTCAAAATGAGCGTTTCTGCCCCATATAAACATTCTGGCTTAATAACAGTGTTGTAATGTCTCAGTTTTGTCTTTTTAGATATGCATTTTCTGTTATAAATATTTTGTGTAAGTCTCAATGATGTTACTCGTCTGAGACTCGTCTGATGATGAGACTGGTCTGATGTTACCATATTTTGTTTTTAGAAATGGTGTTCTTAGTCTGTTGCAGGTTCGAGTCCTACCTTTTCTGCTGTTTCTTTTAGGATTTCAATCTGTTTTTGTGCCGTTGATATATCTTGAGCCAAAATTGCTAGATCATCAGCAAACATCAGACAATCTATTTTGATGTTGATTCTCCCCATCTGGGCTGGCCAATATTCAGGGCCAATTTTTTTACACGCCAATCCTGTATTATTTTTTCTAAAACACACAGTTAAATAAAAGTGGCGAGAGTCCATCGTCTTGCCTCACTCTAGTTTTAATTTTGAAAGGTTCTTGAAATGTTACCCATAAATTTAACGTTTGACCTTATGTTAGTTAGCGTTGCTTTAATAATTACCAGCGTTTTCAGATCTAGTCCTTGTTCGTTCAAGATTTGGAATAAAGATTCGTGGTCAATAGAATCATATGCTTTTTTGAAATCCACAAATATACAGACGAGATTTTTATTGCATAGTTTTCGACGTCTTAGGATCAACTTTAGATTTAGGATCTGTTCTGGGCAGGTTCTGCTCGGTCGAAAACCTGCTTGATATTCACCAATTTTTGGTTCTAACTTGACATTGAGATATAATCTTGTAATAAACTGGGAGAAAAGGTATCCCTCTGTAGTTGTTTACATGCGTTTTATCTCCTTGCTTATGTAGTGGATGGAATAGAGCATCTTTCCAATCTTCCGGAATCCATTCGGTTCCTCCAAACTTCTTGAAAAATTGTGATTATTTCCTTGATTGTACCTGGACCAGCGGATTTCAAAAGTTCAGCAGTGATTCCATCTTCACCAGAAGCTTTGTTATTTTTTTGCTTGTTGCTTGATTTGCATAATTATTTCATCTTCATTCGGTGGTAATGAATCTGGGTTTGTTTATTTAGGGTTTAGTGTTGGTAATCTGTTTAAGAGCTCAGGACAGTTTAGTAGTTGTTCAAAGTATTTGGAAAGTTCCTTGCAATTGTATATCTATGTGTGTGTGTGTGTGTGTGTGTGTGTGTGTGTGTGTGTGTGTGTGTTCTCAATAAAAAATTAGTATGGGCCCAAAGGAAGGCTAACAACAACAAACGCCTCTAATTTTACTTCGCGTGGTCCACCAGGGCCCATACGTGAATAATAATATATATATATATATATATATATATATATATATATATATATATATATATATATATATATATATATATATATATATATATATATATATATATATATATATATATATATATATATATATATATATATATATATATATATATATATATATATATATATATATATATATATATATATATATATATATATATATATGTAGTGTTAGATTTTCTTGGACTGCGTCCAATGAATATATATTTGTATATATATATATATATATATATATATATATATATATATATATATATATATATATATATATATATATTTTTTTTTTTTTTTTTCTTGGGGTTTCTGTCAATTGTAACAATAACAATTATTTTCTATTTTGTTGACGTTTTGGTTTGTTTTATAAACCATCCTCAAAACAGCTACAATATTATAACATATATTATTCCTATATAGAGCATAAATTGATATTTTAACAATAGCTTTTAATAATATCTTAGTATACTATATTCCAAATCACAAGTACAAATCACTTAGTATACCAAATCACTTTTTTGAAACTGCTCGATGCACATTTCGCTAACCATGTTAGCATTATCAGGAGATGATTTAATCAGATTATCAGATTTAATCATATTTGAGCAGATTAAATCATTTCCTGATGATGCTAACATGGTTAGCGAAACGTGCATCGAACAGTTCAAAAAAGTGATTTGTTATTTAGTGGTACATCTCTTCAAGTTTAGTGTTTGGAACACTAAAACTGTGTGGAACACCAAAGGTTCCAATAGAATAATTGATATAAATTGTTAGTTGAGATTTTTTTTAAATACTACTTTTTTTAATAGCATATCAAACTGAAACTCGTAAACTTGAAAAATATATGAAATAAATGATTATTTTTTTAGTAACTATCGTTTTAAATTTTCCTTTAGACATTCTGTCAGAAAAACATCGGGAATTGGTTTGATAATAGAACACAAAATGTTTATTATTCATCCAAATTTATTGTATCGCCTTCAAAGTAGGTCCCTTCCGAAATAATACACTTATGCCAACGAATAATCCAATTGTCAATACATTTTTTAAATGCATTTTCCGGAATCGACTTCAGTTCTCGCCGAGAATTCTCTTTTATGTCTTCCATCGACTGAAAACGGGTGCTTCTAAGTGGTAATTTAATTTTGGAAAAAGAAAGAAGTCGTCAGGTGGTCGTTGATGGTGTTTGTTGAGTTTTTGGCCACAAATTCGTTCACAATGATAGCCTTGATCCAAGAGTTTTCTTTTCACAAATCTGGCCTTTTTCGACGAATTTCCTCTCTCAAACGCCGCATAACGGTCAGATAATATTCTTTATTTACCGTCTAACCCTCTGGCAAGAATTGCCAGAGTGCACAGTGCTCGAGTGCACAACACCGCGATTATCAAAGAACAGTCAACATCACCTTAACTTTTGATCGAGTTTGACGTAATTTTTTGATTTTGGCTTATTTGGAAGGCATCATTCTGAAACTTGTTGACTGGGTTGCATGTCAAACTCGTATACCCATGTCTCATCACCAGTTACAATGCGTTTTATGAATGTGGGGTCGGAATTGACTCGTTCTAGCATGTCTTCAGCTACCTTTACGCGATTGAGTTTCTGAAGGAAATTCAGGTCCTTCGGCACTAGTTCAGCGGCAACGCGTTTCATGCTCAAACAATCGCTTAAAATGGTACGAATTGATTCGTGAGATACCTAAAGATCAGCGGTTATCTTCCTCAAATTTAAATCACGATTGTCAGTCACCATTTCCTTCAGTTTAGCGATGTTAACTTCAGTTGAAGACGTTGAGGACCAACCAGAGCGAGGTAAATCTTCCACCATATCTCGACCGCTTTTGAATGCACTGTATCACACATGCATGCATGCATACATGCATACATGCACACATGCATGCATGTGTTTTTGATAAAGTTTCGGCACATGAAATTCCATTTGTAAATGCAAAATTTAAGACAAATTCTTTGCTCGATGTTTTTATCCATTGTAAAATTGCAAAACACACTTGAGATGAACTGACAAAATTGAACACTGCAAACAAACTAAATGACAGATGACGTTCAAACTCCGTGTCAGTATAGAGGACAGTTTCGCCAAGTTAGCGATAAATAGAATTTTGACAATTCCTTTAAGCGGGCTTTTCAAATGATCAATTCCCAGTACTAATTTTACAGAATGTACATTTCAGAAAGTATGGTCATAGATAAAATGGTATTAAAAGGAAAATAAGTGAAAAAATATTTATTTTTGATAGTCAAAATGAAACTTGTATACTAAGATAGACTTATTTAAGTAGGAATTAATATTTGATTGGCAATTTTTTATTACTAATTACATTTATTGGACGACGAGGCATAGATTCAACTTTTGACAATATTCAACTGCTGGTGCGGCCACTTTTCCTGAAGAGCCAGTTTTATTTGTTCAATATTAGAAATTTGATAACTTCTAATTGCAATCTTTAAATGTACCATAAATGTTCAATCTCAATTATGTCGAGACATTGTGGAGAAGTTTCCATAACTTTGGGGCAGTTATATAGCAACCAGATCTTTATTTTCATCGCTTTGTGCTTAGGATCATTGTTTTGTTAAAAGATCATTATGTACTCCCAATTTTTGAGCATTTTGTTTCAGGTCTTGTCTTAAGATATCAAGAAAAACATTTTGGCTCATAACCACTTCAATAAAATGTAAGTTACAGAGTCTTTGGCGGACATTCATCCCCATACCATTATGAAGCCTCCACCAGGTTTTACAGTCGCTCGAAAATTCTTAGATTTTAGAGGTTCATTAGGTATTCTTCACATCGTATGTACTACGTCAGAACCAAAAATGTTGAGTTTACTTTCGTCCGCGAATATCACGTTTTTCCAAAATGAAAAAGCCTTATCTCTTTGCTCTTCAGAAAATGTAAGACGTTTGATTTTGTTTCAATGCTTATATAGGGTTTCTTTCGTGCTACTGAGCCACATTAGCTGTGGTGTTTAAGGCGTTAGCCATACGTTACGGCAGTTAATGTGGACCGGGTTCGAATCCCGTACTAGGCAAAAAAGTTTTTCTAAAATTCTTGTGAATGTTTCTAGGTAAGAGTGTAAAATCTGACAAGGAATCACCCCTCAGTCACGCCAGTTCGAGGCTGGGTAAGGCCGGATGCCTTCTGAGAGGTTTTCTACGTTGGTCACTCGCCAGTCGGTAGACTTTTCGAGATATTTTCGGTTAAGCACAAAACCAAGGGCTGATAGTCCGAGGGGGGTGCCGACCGGGGTTTTCGGTAGCTGATGACCGTGGTTTGGAACCCACGTTAAGCTGTAGGTCCAGTCGCTAAATAGACTTCTCAGTTGCTGATGTGCCTCTAACCCCAAAACTTTACTTTCGTGCTACTCTACCATGTACCATAAGTTGTTCATATGTAATAATTTTCTAATTATTTGGGGATTAAGTGTTTTTTTAAATGTATTTCTACCTCTTTGGCTAATTTGGGAGCTGACAATTTGAGATTATTATCAACTTTGCATGGAATTTAACGGCCAACGAATCTGTATATAATTTTTTTTTTCTTGAAGAATCCCTGACTTTATTTATTATCCAATGGTCATTGTTATAACGTGTTATAATGGTTTACACTACGGTGTAGACTCTATTAATAATTTTTCCGATTTTCCGGTAAAATTTCTCAATTCTGCAATGGTGAATTGCCAACTCTGTCTCTGCTATACTTGTTTGGCCTCTCTGTCGCTCCATTTCATTAAAGATACAAAAATGTAAAGCTTACAGGTTTATTAAAACTGCACTACAATGTAATAAATTAAATTCGGATAGTGTAGGAGTTTCTATATGACTATAAAAAAATAATTAAAACAATTTTTTTCCAACAACTTTGTTATTGGAATTATCATCATTATCATTAAGTCCTTCCCTAAATTTACAAAGGAATATCTAAAAAGATTGTTAAAAAAAAAAGATTACTTATTTGAAAAAAATTGAAGTTTGATATGTTGTACGATATTTTTTGTTTAGTTTTTAGATGACAAATTTTTGACTTTGACATAATTTTATCAATTTTTTACCTTTGGATTTTTTCATTACTGATAATTTAAGTAGTCTATATAATGACATAATTAAATTATAAATTAGCGTTTTATTTTTTTGTGTCTAATATAATTAAAAGTGAGAAACCCAAAACTATGTAGTTAAAGAAAAATTGGTTATAAAATGTATATACATATCTATAACATATGTCATCTAAAAACTAAACAAAAAATACCATATTTAAAAAAATCTCAACTAATAATGTATAATTAATACTATAACGTAAATATAATGTATTAAGATATTATAAAAAGGTATATGTTAAAATATAAATTTATGCTATAAATAGGAGTAACATACAGTCAAAGTAAAGTAAAGTTTTGTGATTGGAGGCGCATCAGCAACTGAGAAGGCAATTTAGCGACTGGACCTACAGCTTAACGTGGGTTGCGAACCACGATCATCGGCTATCGAAAACCCCGGTCAGCACCCCTCTCGGGCTATCAACCCTTGGTTTTGTGCTTAACCGAAATTATCTCAAGAAGCCTACCGACTGGCGAGTGACCAACGTAGAAAACCTTTCAGAAAGCATCCGGCCTTACCCAGCCTCGAACTGGCGTGACTGAGGGGTGATTCCTTGTCAGATTTTACACCCTTACCTAGAAACATTCACAAGAATTTTAGAAAAACTTTTTTGCTTAGTACGGGATTCGAACCCGGTCCACATTAACTGCCGTAACATAAGGCTGACACCTTAGACACCGCAGCTAACGTGGCCCAGTCAATCAAAAAAGTGTCCATACACTAAACTTTGTATATATTTTTTTATTTTTCATTTATATTTAATTTCAATTAGAAATATCTTCCACATATATCGGCAATCTCCTAAGAAATAATAAAAATAAATCTAAATTTGTTTCAAAAACTTTATTTAAACAATGAGAAATAAAACGATATTAGCATCAAAAAACTATATCAAAAAATCTCCATATACTTTAGTAAAATGCTGTTCAGCATCATTAGTTATTAATAGTTTATCAAGTTGGTATGTGTCAAATTTCACTTAAAACAAATGAATCATACTTGTTTAAAAGTGTCACTTTTAAATCTATGTCTTCGTAGTTGAAGAAAATTGGTGATAAAAATTGCGAAATTTCAATTTCTGTTAGAAAAATAATCGTAGATTTATGGAAAGAGAAAAAGTCCTTTCGAAATATTGGTAAAATAATTGGAAAATCATATGCCACTGTAGAGTACCTAATAAATCAGTACAAAGCAACCGGTTCCTATAAAGTGCGGCCACGGTCTGGTCGTTCCAGAAAGTTAACTGCACGGGAAGAGTCTAGTGTACTGAAAAAGATTAGAACCAATTCTAAAATAAGCGCTCTAAAACTTGCAAAAGAAATGAAGGACGAGTTCTCGAAAAATGTTAGTCCTCAAACAATTAGAAACTGCTTTGCATTGAGCAGGTTGCCGCGACGCGTGCGAGAAGAAAACCATTAATTTCAGAAAAAAATCGAAAAAAACGTTTACAATTTGCCCGAGAATATTCTAATAAAACCAATGAGTTTTGGGAAAGCGTTATCTTTAATGACGAAACAAAAATTACCATTTTGGGTCGGATGGCCGGCATAAAGTCTGGAGGAAAAAAATATAGCTTTGAAAATTGAAAATGTTTGTCCTACAGTGGAATAGGCAATTTAGTTTTAATTGATGGTATTATGAATCAACATGGCTATTTAAAGATTCTAAAGAATAATTTAAACCAAAGTGTTCAAAAAGTTGACCTTGAGGGTCGTTATTTATTCCAACAAGATAACGATCCCAAGAACATAGCTACACTTGTATGTGAATGGATGATCCATAATATCCGCCAACAAATTCATACACCACTCCAATCACCGGATATTAACCCAATAGAATACCTGTGGGAAGAATCAAAGCGTCGCGTGAGAAAATATCAAGTTAGATATAGGGAAGATCTCAAAAATAAAATAAGGCAAGAGTGGGAGATCAAAAAGACAAATGGCAATTGTACAAAATATGAGCGTTTAAGAAAGTTGTAATTTAGCATAAGAAATGTTAGTGTATGGAGACTTTTTTGAAAAATGTTTTTGTTGCTAATATCGTTTTATTTTTCATTGTTCAAATAAAGTGTTTCAAACGACTTCAGTTTTATTTTTACTATTCCTTAGGAGATTGCCGATATTTACTGTGAAAGCTATTTCTAGTTAAACTTAAATAAAAAAGAAGACTAAAAAATATATTAAAAAAGACTAGTCTACGGAGACTTTATTGACTGACTTTATATTATAAAATTGTAACTGTTAAGAGGATGGTTTAAATACAAAATCCAAACGTTAACAATATCAAAAAATTGTTATTGTTACAATTGATATATATATATATATATATATATATATATATATATATATATATATATATATATATATATATATATATATATATATATATATATATTGATTCTCCACGTGGTGCCACCGATCGCCTTCACCCAACTGTCCACCATACGACGTCACGTGTCTCTCGGGACCGGTTTCTAGCCTTTCAGCCGTCATCAGCCAAGCTCCAGACGAACACAAGGAAAGCAGTTGGAAGAGACGATCGGGGCCAGGCCATGTCAACTGGCCATTTTAATGACGGGTCGTGATCGCAGACAACTCACACCATCATACGGCGAATGCACGTAGCAGTCAGTCTATCCCAATTGCTTTCCATGCGTTCGTCTGGAGCTCGGCTGAAAGGCTAGAAACCGGTCCCTAGAGACACGTGACGACGCATGGTGGACAGTTGGGCGAAGGAGATCGGTGGCGCCACGTGGAGAAAGGGTAAAAGGTTTCTGTAATATATATATATATATATATATATATATATATATATATATATATATATATATATATATATATATACATATATATATATATATATATGAACATTTTGTTGATTGCTTGACTAATAAAGGGATCCACCCATCCCTTCCATTGGTGGGCACATGTTTCGTCTCTTGATGTTTAGACTCTTCAGGACACTGACATATGCTCTCTCGCCAAGAACAGGAAGACCCCATCCATAGCCAACAACCCATACTTTTCGCCGACTTCCCGTCGGATGGCGTATATATGCAGTGTTAGAATTATTTGGATTGCGTCCAATGAGACAACAGTTCTGAGTGTCATCAGACACCCAACTGTTGGGTTCCACAGTCTCATTGGACGCAATTCAAAGAATTCTAACATTGCATATATTCGCCATTCGACGGAAAGTCGGCGAAAAGTATGGGTTGTTTACTGTGGATGGGGTCTTCCTGTTCTTGACGAGAGAGCACATGCCGGTGCCCTGAAGAGTCTAAACATCAAAAGACGAAACATGTGCCCTCCAATGAAAGGGATGAGTGGGGCCCGTTCCCAGTCAAGCAATCAACAAAATATTCATTTAGGCGGAGAGGCAGGTTGTTGTGTGTTTCACATGAAATTGTGAAACCCAACAGTTGGGTTCCACAATCTGGAACTGGGTCTGATAACACTCAGCACTGTTGTCTCATTGGAAGCAGTCCAAATAATTCTAACACTGCATATGTATATATATATATATATATATATATATATATATATATATATATATATATATATATATATATATATATATATATATTTATATATATATATATATATATATATATATATATATATATATATATATATATATATATATATATATACCGGTTATTCCCCAGAGGGCTGACAGAATAGGATTTGCTGTAATACTACTTTGAAATTTGAATTAAGATGCTTCGTAACTTCATGAACCAATTTGATATATGTCATTTGAGATCTCCTATTTGCAAATCAGTGTGAGTAGGCTCGTAGATTATAGAACTTAGTTTTCAGAAGAAACAAATGGGATTGGAATGGGTGAACGACAAGATAAAAACTACCATAAATCCCTAAATTTTTGTAATGCATGGGTTGATATTTTTATTTCAGTATAAGAGTTTTTTTATTTTTCTTAAGATGATCCTTTTAAAAGACTTTCCTTCATCGCATTTACAAACTTCGTATTACATTATGTAAATATATATTGTTATAAATATATGATGCTTTGATAACAAATGTCGTGTTTCCCAGAAAAACGCTCCACTTACGCTATATTTTTCTTGATTTCTATGATACTCGGATATCCATCACCGTAACGACGAAACTGAGATTTAAGATAACGTCAGATTTTTTGACGATCACCAAACTATGGAAATGAAACGTATACGAATTTCCCGTTAGGGCTCTTATTTCATTGTGCTGATATATTTTCCCTTCTGAACAATCTCTCGTGCAGAACATATACTGGAATTTTGTGTATTTACGTAACGTAGAAACAGCAGTGTCACAAAGCATATTTCACGTGACGGGCTGTATGGCTCTGGCAGATCGGTGATGCAAACATGTCTGGAATATTTGCGGGTTCATATCGATCTAAGGACGATTTAGTTCAGAAATGTTGTGTCATAGAGAGTTAAAAATAACTTTGGTTTCTTAAAGATCTGACAGCATTTTGTCTTTATTGGGTGCGGTAGAGAAACCGGCGATCGCAAAAAACAATTAAACCAAAATAAAATACGAATGTTGCTATTTATATATCCGGAATAATAAATATAAACAAATATTTATCATTCTGAATGGTTATATTTTTTTTCAAAATATTCTCTGATCGATACACTTTCATGTACGTTTCAACCAATTTTCATAGCACTTTTTCCATTCCGAGTGAGGTATCTCCAAAACATGCATTTTGAACGCATCAACCGCTTCTTCTGGCGTCGAAAATAGTAGTTAGTAGTTTATTCTTCACGAACGGGAAAAAAAGAAGTCATTGGTTACTAAATCGGGACTCTACGGTGGATGACCAATCAATTCGATGTTTTGACCGGTCAAATATTGAGTTGCTCGGTCCGACGTGTAAGAGCTCGCGTTGTCATGGTGAATAATGATCCTGCGTCGCTGGTTATTTTCATATTTCTTCAAAGACTTCTCGCAAACAAATGGTTGTATACTCAGAATTGACCATTATGTAGCCATATGCTTTTGTTGGGTTTGGTTCATTTTGAAATACCCATACAGTCTCCTTAATGTTACCCTGACTCTTTCAACGTGTAATTTAGCCTTTCGTGGCCATAGAGAAAAGGCAGATAGCAATGATCCAAGTTCCCGAGGAAACTTTTTGAGTATTGTTGAGTTATTAGCAAAATACGATCCGATTTTACAAGAATTGTTAAGTAAACCAAAGGGCCAGATAAAATACTTTAGTCCAAAAATACAAAATGAGCTCATTTCTGTTCTGGTTCTAAAAATAGGAGTGCATTTTCTATAAATGAAATAAATGCCGCACCATTTTACTCTATCATATTCCATACGACTCAAGATATTTCAAGAACAGATCACATGTGTGAGTTTTACCGTTACTGTACGATCCAGAAAGACGAAAATAGAATCCCAAAAGCTCTCGTCCTTAAAGAGTCATTTTTAGGATTTCATGAAGTTAAGGGCCAAACTGCCTTAGCAATATCCAACCAAATTATTAAATCCATAAATAACAAAAATATACCTTTAAATAAGTGTCGAGGATAAGGATCTGATGGTGGACTTATGGTGGAGTTCAAAAACTCATAAAAAATATCGAGCCAAATGCGATATATGTTCACTCTGCTGCTCATAACTTAAATATGGTACTTAATGATGCAGTAAGAGAGGCTATTGATATGCAACATTTTTTTGAAACAGTTCAACAAATTTATAATTTTTTTTGGGCATAGTATCAAAAGATGGAATATCTTATCAAGTTTTATATCTGATAAAGAAAGGGAGTCTTCAATTTCGATAACATTAAACACATTGAACCCTACTAGATGGGCAGGACGTTATGATGCTATTTTTGTTTTAAAAGTTCGGTTTGTTGAAGTCCAAAAAGCGCTTACGAAAACAATTCTGTTAAATTGCAAATCAGATGAAATGAAGCTATTTCACTCAAGAAGAAGATCGAGAACTACAATTTTATTATTGGTTTTCCATTGCAAAATTCTGCAAACTATCGATGCAGCCTCTAAAACACTTCAATCTAAAGCCAGTGATCTTTCCAGCCTTAAAATGTTTGAAACTGTCTCTGGAAGAATTGGAAAGGTATAGACATGAATTTGAAAATTTAAAAAAGAAAGCAAATAGTGTAGCAGAAAATTGGTCCATCAACCCTGAATTTTCTAAAATTCGTCAAAGGAAGGTGAAACGTCATTTTGATGAACTTGAACTGCGAAGATGAGCGTCTCCGAGATCCGGAAAGTTTGTTCCAAGTGAACATATTTTATCGAGTATTGGACACCATTATTAATCAACTGAAATCGTATTTCCTTCCAATGAATGAAATTGTTTCCAATATCAGTAATTTTTTTTCCTTTATTTGGGTTTTTCGCCACTATCTAAAACTTAAAAAATTTCAAAAATACCTGTTCTTATTTAAAGAAAGAATCACTGGGTAAAAACAAAAAACCAAACGGAGACAAATTTCTCAGTGATTCTTTTTTGTAATAAATTTGCCTAACGAACAAAATTTTAAAGATATAAAAATGTTATAAAAAATTTTACAAACTTTTAACGTTAACGTTTCGGAGGGTACTCTCCCCCCGTTTTCAAAACTAAACTAAAAAATAGATTATATTAATTTGTAATATATAAAGTAACGAGTGAAAGTAAATATATTTTTTTTGTATATGTCAACGATAATTATATTGACAACAATAGATTTTCATGATAGTGACATACTACCAAAATATATATATATATATATATATATATATATATATATATATATATATATATATATATATATATATATATATATATATGCATATATATATATATATATATATATATATATATATATATATATATATATATATATATATATATATATATATATATATATATATATGTATATATATATATATATATATATATATATATATATATATATATATATATATATATATATATATATATATATATATATATGTAGGTAATATTCACTGTGTGATTATTTATTGTACTGATTGTGTATTCAAATATTTAAATGTGTTTAATTGTATTCTTTAGAATCGGGAACCATATTGAGTTTAAATCTACCGAAGGCATAGCAATACAGTTAGTTTTATTTAAATTAATTATAGCGGTTTCTTTTAATCTTTTGTATTTTGTTACCGATTCTTTTAATACCGTTTTGGAATTATTCCAATTGATTTTATGACCCGATTCCCATGCGTGCTGATAAATTCTAGATTTATTAAAATCGCCCTTTCTAAGAAGGTTTTTAACTATTTTACTCTAACATCTAACGGTTTAGATGTCTCACCTATATAGAATTTGCCACATTCGCAGGGAATTTTATAAACCACATTTTTGGTATTTTGTTGTATATTGTTTGGTTTAGTCTTTGTTAATAGAGATCTAAGAGTATTTTTTATTTTAAATGTCCTTCTTATGTTGTATTTATTTCCTACTCTTTTAATTAAATTAATTTAATTAAATAAGAACAGGTATTTTTGATATTTTTTGAGTTTTAGATAGAGGCGAAAAACCCAAATAAAGGAAAAAAATATATGAACACTCCACAATCATTCGGATATTACTTCAATTTCAGTAAACTTGAAGATATTTACCACTAAACACCAAAACACTTTTTTGAACTGCTCGACGCACGTTTCGCTAACCATGTTAGCATCATCAGGAGATGATTTAATCTAATTATGAAATTCTCAGATTAAATCATCTCCTGATGATAAATATAATGTGGTTAGCGAAACGTGCGTCGAGCAGTTCAAAAAAAAGTTATTTGGTGTTTAGTAGTAAATCTCTTCAAGTTTAGTGTTTCACACCAAAGATTCCAATAGAAGAATTGAGATTTGATGCCATAAAAAAGATCTTTTTTAGACAACATTTAATACAAAGTATTAGTTCGAAAAATGTTTTCATTTAAAAAAATTGGCGACATAAATTCTGATTACAAGATATGCTAACTTAAAAAACAAATGATTTTGATATTGGCATCAAACCTATTTAAAACAAATATTTACAAAGGGGACAAGACTTTTAGTCATGATAAGGAGCAATTGAAGATTAATCTGTTTCGGCAAGACAAAATCAAGGATGTTGCACTGAATGGACAGGACCAAAGCCGAAGGTTAATTTTTCACAAACAAAAACTATTTAAAGACCACAATATCCCTTATATATAGCACCTTGTGCTTTTTCTTCTTCCTTCCTTCTTCCTTGTGCTTCCTTGTGCTTCCTTGTGCTTTTTTTCTGCTTCCGGTTGAAAAAAGCACTTTGTGAACGCCACTTTAAATCCATAGAAGCCATTCAAGACTGGTTGCTTTGAAGGAGTACCAGAAGTTAGGTACAATATCTATTTCGAAGAAAAATAAATATATTTCAGTCAAAGGAGATTACTTTGAAACAACTTTGAATAAATAAATAATTTTCGTTGTATTTTAAAATTCACCATAGCTTACATTTTGATCATATTAGAATATCATATTATAGAAGTCAAAAATATTATATTTTTTGAAGATAACGTCTGAAAGCTGACCTCCATCTTTTAGTAAATACTGTTCCAATTTTAGTCGCATTACTCATTACACACACTAACATTTCTGTTGGAATTCGTGTTAATTCTTATTGAATTTGGAGTTTATCTTCTTGATTTATAACCTTGATTTACAAATAATGCCATAAATGAAACTGCTGTTTAATCTTGCGATTTTGCTGCCCAAGAAATGTTCTTACATCTAAAGGTGACATCGTTGGGAGATAACTGTCTGTCGTTATCAACGATGTGAGCAGTTACTCTATCTTACTGAAACCAGATCATTAACAAGAAGAAATCTGGTTAAAAAGTTTTGTTAAAAACGTCGCGATCACAACAGTCCATTGGCATCCATATAAAAAAAATAAGGATCAATAATGCCATAAGATAATATTGCATACAACATTTTGATCTTTATACTGTGTCAGAGTTTCTTGTATAGTTAGTGATTTATGTCAAACCAATATTGAAAATTTCCTTTAATCACAAAACTTTAACGGTGAAAATGTGCTGGTTATATATAAATAAATTGTGAACAAGGTCTTCATTTTCGGTGAAAAGACCCTATAATTATTAATGATCTTGATCTCTCAAGCTTTGTGGTTGATGTATGGGTGTGGAATACTTGAAATATATATAATCAACTTGTATGATGGTGAACAAAATGCTGTGAATTACATTGAAGAGTGGATTTGCCGCTGTCTATGAATCTTTACTTCTTATTATCTACTTTTTTGTTTGTACTTGTCTCTACTTAGAGGTTTCTTTTTTAACGCAGAACTAGTTTCAATATAGGACCTAAAATCAATATAATCTTCAAACTGTCGCAATACAATTACAATATTTGCTACATCTCACTGCTTGATGGATATTGATGCCATTATACTGAAAATGATGTGGAAGTAGTCGCTTAATTCTACCAAAGCGACGCCTAAAAAATTTGATATTGAAAATTATGGTTATGAAATATTCTAGTCCTTAAAAGGAAACAATTTGAAATTTAGTCGAAATAGTCGTAAAATAAAACTAATTGGATATATTTTTCAGGTCCTTGGTAAAATTGTTGACAGTTGTTGCTAGAAAATTGTATTTTTCATTATATTTGTCTGATCACGCAGAAAACAAAATTTCCTTTACATAAAGTACAGTGATTGATCCAGAAACGAAAGTTCTAAAGACATATAAAAAGTTCAGCGGTAGTTAACAGTCAAAGAGATAAAGCGTGTGCTCATTACACTCTCGGGACTTTGTATTGACTAAAAAGTTATGTTCAAAAGAATGTATACAAAATGAAACGGTTTTTGGTTTCAAACTCATACGATAACGGTCGAAAATTAAAATATCTTTAAACCATAAATAAATTTAAAGAAGAAATTTGCTTTTTTTCTATATTCTGATATAAATATCATCATGATTATTGTTTTAGTTTTGTTTCATTGGGATGTGCTATCTACTACCAGGATCAACTATAGATTTATTCTATAACTCATCGTTTCTCAACCTTTTTTAGTGTCCCGACCCATTAAATAGCCAAAAAGTTACTACAATATGTTAATTTGACGTTTATCGTAGTTTTACATCGGCCGGTTAACGCGACGATTCGTCCTTTTTTAGTATCGTGATTTATAAAGAATCGTTTTTATTTTTAAATGGCTTATACATTTCTGCAAGCGTGCATAGGTTTACTAGCCGTGAAAAAAAAGAATCATCTATTTGTCTTTGTATTAACGGATGCCGAAATACCATACACAACCACAAATACCGAGCTACAAGAGTTATGGAACCCCTTGTTCTTATATTACTTTTACCAGTTCAAACCCACTTGTAAAATGACCCGCCCGCGTATGCCAGACGGATCATTCGTCCAGAGAGCGCTTAGGCAGGTTCATACAAGCTATGCACTTTTTGTAATAAAAAACGGAAGAAAACAAATAGTTTCATTGTTAATTACATTTTTACGAAAGCAAGTACCACGATTGCTTCTCTCATCCAGTTGTAAATACTACGACTTCTTCTCTCACTCAATGTTAAATAAATTAATAACAGTATAGGAATAGAATAAATTAATAATATTAAATAAAATTGACAAATTTGCGACAAAACGAAATGCACCATCTATATCTGATGAAATAGTAAAGAAAAATACAAAGAAACATATTTAAAATATGTATTCATTGCCTTGGATGACAAAGCCGCTATGTATTGTTTGTTATCAAGTTCTGTCCGCGGAGAGCATGAAGCTTTCAAAATTAGTCCGGCATCTGGAAACAAAACATCCCTCTTTACAAAACAAACCATTAGAATTTTTCGAGCGTAAATCACTGGTCTTGAAAAATCGACAAAACAAGCCGTAATGAGATCGCAGTATTTCAAACCTTATTTAGTAGCATTAAGAGTGGCTAGTGAGTCTAGGCCTCACACGATTGCGGAAAAGCTCATTTTAACTGCTGCCATTGATGTGGCCGATCGAAGTCCGGAAGAAGCAAAAAACTTGAAAACTATTTTCAAATTACACAATATCGAGACGTATTAATAAAATGGCCAATGATGTTCACGATTAAATAATTGAAAAGGTTAAATTAAGTGAATATTTTGCTATTCAGTTCGATGAGTCAACAGACAATGTCGAAGTTGTCGCAATTTTCGGGTTTTGTACGATACGAACGCGAGGGATCAATTAAAGAAAATATGTTAGTTTGCAAATCAATCGCTGGTCGAGTAACTGGCGAAGCACTCTTTAAACAGAAGCAGAAGCAGTAGAAGCAGAAGAAAATATTACTGAAAACAGTGTCAAAAAATAATATTTTCATTGACCGTAGTGACGGCAAACAAGCTGACTCAGACAGGAATACTTCCTTTGTCAATCAATCAAAAAATATAAATACAATAGAATATTCTGTATTGAGGAATTCTGTTTGATTTTTGATCATGATCACCCATCATCGCACATCACAATAATTATTCATCAAATTTTCATTAAAAATCCAAGAAATTCCGTTTCACAAGCACCATATTTACCATATATGACAACAGGAGACTTTTCCTGTTCCCTCGATTAAAAAAACCACTATGTAAATGCCGTTTTCAGTCTATTAAAGCCATTCAAAAGAATATGCTGGCCGTTTTGAAGGAAATTCTAGAAACCGAGTATTTGTTTCGAGAAAACTGTTTCGAAGAATGAAAAAAGGTTTCAATAAGTCTGTCGCAATGAAAGGGAAATACTTTGAAACAGACAAAATAAATGTGGATGAATGAATAAATACTTTGTGTTTTATTTAAAAACCACGTTAGCTGTGATAACTACTTATTTGAAACATTTTTGTCTATCACGCCATTTATATTTTTTCTAAAAACACATTTAATTTTCGGCAATCTAATAAAGGTCTTTTTGTATAAAAAGAAACTGAACAGAATATCAAGGGAGATAAGATGCAATAGGAATATATTTATTCTTCAATAATGTTCAAGACTTTTATACTATAGAATTTCCAGTATGGAAATCCATATAAGATATTTCGTTTATCTCAGCCAACTGAGCGCCGTGAAGTTTCAAATATGTTCTAACTTATTTTAAAAAGTAGATAATATGCTGCGTCTTATGGGATCATATTCAATAGGTAACCTTATTACCACCGAAGAATATAAAGTGGCTGTTTTTTGTTTCAGACTTCGAGATAAAAGATTAAATCTGTCTTATAAAATGTTTCGTATGCACAATATTTCTCGAAATATATTTATTTTCTTATTTAATTTGTTGCTAGAATAGTGAATTTTATAGCCATCATTTAGTTACACGAGAAAAATTTATATATAAATAAACAAACAAAAAAGTTGGGAAATCTGTTTAATTTGGAATAATTCATTTCATAAACATCTAACATTAATAAAAAAATATATGAATAAATAAATAAATAAATATATATATATATATATATATATATATATATATATATATATATATATATATATATATATATATATATATATATATATATATATATATATATATATATATATATATATATATATATATATATATATATATATATATATATATATATATATATATATGTATATATATCCCCTTGTGGCCCCTTTGTGGATCAGACCTTGACGTAGTAAAGTGGTTTGAGTAGGGCAATGAAGCTTTGAGCTATGCCGTCTGGAGTCCCTGGGAGGGTCACCCCTGGCGGACAGGTCAAGGCAGAGGCCTCAGACTAACATGATCCAAAATCTGCCAACCCGCATTGGACCAGCGTGGCAGATTACGGTCCATATCTTCAACATGGTATTTCAATATGTTGAAATATGACAGTACAACCTCAAACACGGCCTTCATTCCCCGGATTCCAAGGGGCAACTACCTATGGCAGCGGGAAGACCTGCCCCAAGGCAGAGGGTTCTAAGAATCACCGGGTTAGATCAGGCTGCCATTGGACTTTTGACATTGCAACGCTAAATATACGGACTATGAAAACAGAGGCCGGATTGAAAGAACTGTTAATCGAACTTAACAACATACATTGGGATATTATTGGGCTCTGTGAAACACGAAGAAAGGGTGAAGAGTTAATCAAACTGGAACCAACTGGACACGTACTCTACACTCGAGGTACGGAAAATGGCCGATGTGGCGGAATTGGATTCCTCATCAATCGAAAGCTGGACAGTGTGGTAAAATTTGAAAGTACATCCGATCGACTAGCCCAATGCGTCATTCAGCTGAATAAAACTATTAGAGTTCAAATTGTCCAAGCTCATGCACCAACTATAAGCCATAGGGATGAGAAAATTGAGGAATTTTATGATGATGAGGCCCATGCTTTTATACGAGGAGAAATGTAGGTATAAAATCCTGATGGGTGATTTTAATGCCAGAATTGGAACAAGAACTGACGAAAATGCAACTGGCCCATATGGAACTGGAGCGAGACAATAGAGGTGACACATTGGTTGATTTTGCTGAAGGACAAGAACTATATATTATGAATTCATTCTATAAGAAAAATATCAGCAGAATATGGACATGGAAAAGTCCATCTGGGCTCACAAGCGAAATTGACTACATCATGACCAACGTTAAAACAATATTTACCAATTGTACTGTCCTTAACAATTTTAATGTTGGAAGTGACCACCGAATGGTACGAGCAAGGGTTCGGATTGACTGTAGAAAAGAGCGCGAAAGAATGGTAAGATCAAAGACGGGCAAGGTGGATTCTGGAAAGCTGCTGGAGAGAGGAAGCGATTTTGAGATTGCTTTGTCAAACCGGTTTGCTGCGTTACAAGATCCAGAGGAGGTGGAAATATCAGTTCAATATGAAGAAATCGCCAACAATGTACTTCAAACGCCTGCTTCAATAGCACCAGAAGAAAAATGTCTCAAACAAACAAAAATCTCCAGTGAGACCATTGATTTAATGAAGAAACGCCGAGCAATGAGAAATGCAGGTAGTCCTTTTGGCAGGGTCGAGTACCCTGAGCTCTGCAAAACTATAAGAAAACGTATCAGAGAGGACACGCGCCGATTCAATATGCAGCTAGTGCAAAAAACCCTGGAAGAAAACAAAGGAATTAACAAAGCTAAACAGAAGCTGATGGCACAGCGTGCCGGGCGCGTACCCAAATGTTAGAGATTGTCAAAAAATTTTATCCCCAGTTATATGAAGATCAGATGCAATCAAAGACAACAATACCCACGAACATATACCAGATATCCTAGTGAACAATATAGAGTAACAATAGAAGTAACAAATGCTATAGAATCGATGAAAAATGGCAAGGCTCCAGGAAAGGAGAGTGTAACTGTCGAAATGCTAAAAGCTGGTGGTCGGACGTTACATAAAACACTGGCAAAATTGTACTCAAAATGCCTCAAAGAACAAAAAGTACCGGACTTATGGAAAAATGCAGAAGTAATCCTTTTACATAAAAAAGGAGCACAGGAAGATCTAAATAACTACCGTCCAATAAGTCCCCTATTAGTAATGTACAAAGTTGCCACTAAGATAATTTCTAAGAGAATATTAAAAAAACTGAATGACGCACAACCAAGAGAACAAGCAGGATTCAGAAGTGGATTCAATACAATGGATCACATCCAGGTTGTACAGCAGATCATATAAAGGCACAACGAATACACCATGCCACTGTGCTTGACTTTTATCTACTACGAAAAAGCATTTGATTCCATCTCAAAGCATGCGATAATGGATGCGCTGCTTAGCCAGAGTGTAGAGAGAGTCTATGTAAACCTATTAGAATCGATATATGATGGAGCTACAGCCACAATTCACCTTGATGATCTTGAAGTAGGAATTAATGTAGAACGAGGTGTATGGCAGGGTGACGCAATATCGCCTTTTTTTTCTCGGCTGGCCTTGAAGAAGTATTCCGAAAACTGGATTGGGAACAGGATGGTGTAAAGATCAATGGTGCAAACTTAAACCATCTTAGATTTGCAGATGATATTATTGTCATTTCACAAGACCCAGAGGAGCTGCAAAGACGCATACAAGAAGTGCAAACGGCTTGCGAACCATTTGGCTTGAAAATAAACTGAAAAAGAGTCAAGTTATGTTCAATAACTTCGCTCAGGACAGAAAAATTTCAGTTTTAGGAAGGGATTTAGAGATTGGAGACAGCTTTATATATCTTGGGCAGAGGATTTCAATGGAGGGGAATACCGGCCGGGAGGTGGAATGACTTGTTAAATGTGGCTGGCAGACATTTGGTAGGCTCAACATAGTGTTTAAGAGCAGACACCCACTTTGCCTGAAAAGAAAAGTCTCCGATCAGTGCGTTCTATTTGTTATGACATACGGAAAGGAAATCTGGACACTCATATCGCAATCCATTCAAAAACTTCGGGTGGCACAGAGGGGAATGAAAAGATGTATGCTTGGCATTACAAAACGAGACAGAAAGTCCTGCACATGGATCAGGGAACAAACAAAAGTCTGTGACATCATTGGAATAGTAAAGCAATTGAAATGGAGATGGGCAGGCCCTATAGCGAGGCGATGGGACGACAGATGGACCAAGGCAATCCTGGAGTGGATAGCGCTTGATCTCAAAGGTCCGCGAAGAAGACCGAAAACACGATGGATTGATGACATCGTTAAGTATATTGGATCCGAGTGGCAGAAGAAAGCCCAAGACCAAGATACGGGATGATGATGATGATGATATATATATATATATATATATATATATATATATATATATATATATATATATATATATATATATATATATATACATATATCATTATGATACATACATTAATGTATATATCATCATCATCATTAGCCCGTGTCAATCCATTGTATGATGAAGGCCTCTTCAGCAAACTTCCAACTTTTGCGGTCTAGAACTTTTCACTGCCATTCGAGTCCAACGTACTTAACAATGTCATCAGCCCATAGTATTTTCGGCTTCTCCGTGGACTTTTGTGGTCAAGCGGTATCCAATACAGGATCGCCTTTCGGTCCATCTTTCGTCACATAGTGAGGCGATGTGATATGGCCTGTCCACCTCCATTTCATTTATTCCTTCTCTCCTCCATTTTCTTTATTCTTCCAATGATGTCATTTATTTTTCTTTTGTTAACTGATCCATGTGCAGGTCTTTCTATCCCGTTTAGTAATGCCAAGCATGCATCTTTCCATTCCCCTCTATGCTACCCGAAGTTTTTGAATTGACTGCTATGTGAGTGTCCAGGTTTCACTTCCATATGTCATAACTGACAGGACACACTAATCAAATACTTTTCTTTTCTGGCAAAGTGGTAGTTTATTCTTAAACACTATATTGAGCCTAGCACATGCCTGCCAGCCACATTTAATTTGTCGATCCACCATTGAAAGCCTTCCTTTCCATAGAAATAACGGTAGAGTTTATAATTCGGCTAGTATATGTGTAACTTATTTAGATAATATGCTTTTTTGCCCTTTGAAACATGCCTCTTCGTTTGTGAATATTTCGAGACTTTTGAAAAATAATTCTCGAAATAATCCTGTCATATATATATAAAGTCAGTCATATATATGTAAATTTGTCATGCTACATGGGAACCCATTGATGATGCTCAAACTAAAGTTATTGTACATTACACTAGATTTAGCAGCTAAAAACCAACCTTCCCAACCTCCTTCACCAGTTGCACGACCAGGTAATTTGCAAAATAGAATAATTTAACTTCTCGAAGCGCGTTTCGCTAACTATGTCAACATCAGGAGGTAATTCAGTCGCCTGATGAATCAAGATTGAATCATTACCTGATAATGCTAACATGGTTAGAGAAACACGCGGTGAGAAATTAAGCAAAGTGATTTAGTGTTTAGTGTTATATTTTTTCGAGGTTAGTTTTATTTAATCAAATTGTTCTCTTAGGAACTGGTCTTTAATGAATTCGAAAAATCGAGGTTCCAGTTCTCCAGTGTACCGTGTATCTATATATAACTGAATAATCCGTAATATTTTACCACCATTGTTACACTAGATTTATGTTAACTAGATGCAGACTAATATTTTCCTTCCCTTGATCTTCTGAGTTAAATCACACAGTTAACAACTTCCAACAACTTCAATCAAACTTCTAACAAACTAAATGTGTACTGTGCTTGATCCGTTTTGAACGTGATTAGTTTTTAAAAATTACATTTTTAATGTAAAAAATAATTCTCTAAACAATTTTTTATCTATGAATATTTAACGATAAAAATTATATTTTGTTATATCTTGAAAACGTTAAAAACTCTTTGAACAATCAAATATTCCAGCTGGTGTTTCGATTTGTCCAGTTGATTACAGCTACATGTTTTACAGGCCGTAAACAGGCCATTTTCAGGGTTTGTTAACCAGTTTACTTAACCCTTTGTGTACATCATCTATTTCAATATGGAGATAATTAAAGCTGTCTTCTGAAAAGGGTTCCATAATTGAAGCGAGTGGCTAGTGTAAATTTGATTTATTAAAATTACCAATGGCATGTATGTATATATCTAGGCTTTGACGGAATTAGTTTTAATATTCTGACCCTGTGAATATTTTTCCATCAGTATGAGAATAAATTTAAATATAATTTGGTATTTATTTGATGTATTTTATAATATTAAAGCGTTGGAAAACGAAGGTAGACCTAAATATGGTTAGGGACGTAATCCGACATCTAAATCTGAAAATTATTATACAAGAAGTATTGAGACTGGTGGCATAGCGTTCGGTCTGGATTGTTACCTTTCTCGTTGAAAGAAAGACAGACTTCAGTACGAGTTTGAACTCTCTAAAGTCGCTTGGTGGTTCGTATCAGTAGTTAGTAGCAGTTCGTAGCGTGTTCTGAGAATATGTAACAACAATTTCAAGCAAAGGTGCGCTATCTGTTTTCTTTCAGACTTCGGTTCAGTACGACGAACATTTTTACAAGCTCTCATTAGGCCTATGGAGTCTTGTGTCAAGCACCCAGGTTTTCGGTTGATTTAAAGCATACTCATAAGGTTGAGACTGAATTGAACATGAACCCTGCAGTGAAAGGCCTTCAACTGTAAGAAGTGATGAAACTGTCAGGTTTGGGCCAATGGACCAATGGAGCTGACGAAAATCTGCGCAAAAAAGGCCCAGAAAAACCTTTTGAAGGATTAGAAGGACACAAGGGGGAGAAATATGTCTTGAGTTTTTGGGGCGGATTGAAAGTGACTCTCATTTTAATAATAATAATAATAATAATGATAATAATGTTTATTGTCTAACAGGAACATGTCCCAATAACAAGACAAATTAAATAAATAATTATGTTTTACAAAACTAAAAAAAAGGAAAAAATTAAATTGAGAATTGATTACAAATTAAGCATGAAATTACACTAATACATTAAACTGATGTCTATATATAATCATAACTATATCTATGTAAACCACTATTGCTAGAACAAAATAATCTATATTATTTGACAAGGTAACAAATACATAACATAAGTATAAGTATAAGATTAGAAGTCGAAAAGATAGTACATCAATATTAAAAAACAACAAATATCATTCATTTATCAAATGTATAGCGTCCTGCAGGGCCCGCACTAGTGAACAAGGGGAAACTGAGTACAGATCCACATCAGAATGAACACTCA
Source organism: Cosmopolites sordidus (assembly GCA_031761425.1). NCBI lineage: Eukaryota > Metazoa > Arthropoda > Insecta > Coleoptera > Curculionidae > Cosmopolites > Cosmopolites sordidus. The sequence goes on along the minus strand of JARFXV010001057.1, from coordinate 326,559 downwards.
AAAGATTGCAATATCTGCAAGCACGAAATAGTGGCGCCCTGCTCTCAAAATTAGTCAGGGCACGGGGCACTCTAAAGGTGTTAGACCTCCTAGCAAAGAATTGAGGTACAAGAAATGGCAATTGCTCCAATAGTTCAGGGCAATCGATAAGCCCGTTGATCAACTTGTAGAGGAATATTTGAGACATACAAATCCTCCGATGTGAGAGGGATTGCATCCGAAATCTGTCAAGGAGCACCCGCTGGTCAATTCCTCTAGCCGGATAGTGACCATCAACCCTATATGCTAGGAATTTGACGAATCTACGCTGTACATTCTCTAGTTTATTGACATGAATCCGGTAAATTGCCGACCATATCAACGAAGCATACTCCAATCTTGAGCGAACCAATGAATTGAAAAGTGTAGTTAAACATGAGACACTTCTAAAATCACCTGTAGATCGGATTATAAATCCCAGGGTTTGTAATGCTGTCCGTGTCACCATCTGTACATGCTGATTAAAACTCAACTCTGCATCCACCATTACCCCAAGATCCTTCACCAAGTCACAGTTTTCCAACACTACACCATCAATAATATAATCAAATTGAATCGGGTTGCGGCTTCTGCAGAATGTTAAGCGCTTACACTTCCGAGTATTTAGTGGGAGTCCATTTTGGTCACACCAGGCGCTCAGCAAGTGTAGTTCATGTTGAAGTTCAACACAATCTTGCTGAGAATTAATAGGTCTGAAGATCTTCAGATCGTCAGTAAAGAGTAAAGTTTGACTTGTTATATTCTGAGTGATGTCATTAATGTAAATCGCGAATATAAGTGGAGCCAGGTTGCTACCCTGGGGCGCACCACTGGTTGCGACAAACTCAGCAGATTTGAAGCCATTATTCTCAACAAACTGCCTGCGTTGAGCAAGATAGGAGATGAAGAACTTTATCAACTCATCATGGAAGCCCACACTATCCATCTTACTTGCCAAAATGGAGTGATCAAGCCTATCAAAAGCCTTGGAGAAATCGGTATGCACAGTATCAACCTGCGCTTTTGACCCAAGAGCTCTAAAACTACTCTGAAAGAAACAAGACAAGTTGGTAACTGTGGATCTCTTATGGAAAAATCCATGCTGACTAGACACTATCCTATTTTTGACTTGGCTGAATATTTTTTCGTGTAATACGGACTCGAACACCTTCGAAAAATTTGAGAGTATGGATATAGGTCGATAGTTGAACACATCAGAGGCATCCCCAGACTTGAAGACGGGACATATTCGAGCGATCTTTCAAATGTCAGGAAACGTACACGTAGATACCGATGTATTAAAAAGTATTGCTAAAGGCCCTGCCAGTACATATGCACAGTCTCTCAATAAGAATGCAGGAACGCGATCAAAGCCAGATGTCATTTTTGACTTAACGTTCTTTAAAGCTCTGAGGACATATTTCTCCTCCAAACTACCAACTGATATAGGGTCAACCGAACCAAAGGTCCTGACATAATTCATATCCTCGGAAGGTATAAATACACTACCAAAAAAGGAAGCAAAGGCATTCACTATGTCCTGAGGCTTATTCAGTTCGCTACCATTAGCTTTCATGGTGCCTGGTATTCGAGACGTACGTTTTTTTTTATGAATAAACCTCCATAATTCCTTAGGATCAGATTCAACATTATTCTGAACCTGCTCAATATAGTTACGGTAAGCAAACTCAACTTTTATTTTAATTATTCTTCTGAGGTTAGAAAAGTGAGCATAATCATCGGGTAGTCTTCCATCTACGGAAACAGTGCTCCTTCGTCTTAAAAGCAGCAATGATATCTTGGGTAAACCATTCTGGGTATGAAAATCTTCGACGCTTCACGGAAATGACAGGAACACACATATCAAATATAACTGCCAATCTGTTATAAAATTGTGACACGGCTTTATTAATATTCATAATTTGGGCAAGGAATGCCCAATCCTGCAGCAGAATCTGTTCATACAGCATAGGAAAGTTGGCTCTACGAAAATTGTACCTTCTGGTAAGGGCATTAATTGGGAAATTACTTCTGCATGGTGCAGCGTTATACTGAAAATGGATGGAAAGAGTAGGATGGTAACCATCTTCGCGCACCATAGGCGAGCAGTTCGGCAACACCTCACAATCAATATTCGACAGTACCAAATCCAAGATACATTTTCGGGTGTTGAGAACCAGGTTATACTGACTGAGATCGAGCAACGCCATAAAGTCAAAAAGTAGAGACAATCGAGGACATCGGACAAATGATCCAATCTCAAAGTGTAAGTTGAAATCGCCAACAATCACCAACCTGGCACCGTACAACCCAGTCAACCCTTCAAAACAATCAAATAATGGCAGATACAGATCTGCACTGGCACCCGGCTGAATGTAGATGCAAAAAATGTAGGTGATAATATTATTGAGAGATAACTTACAACCAACAATATCAATTGAAGGCACCAATTCAGCAAAATAATTCAAATTAATTTCTTCTGATTTTATGTCAGACCTTATAGCTAGGAGAACTCCGCCTCCCGAACATCCATCAGTTCCAACTGTCTATCCGCTCGGTACACTACATAGTTATCACTAAACAACTCAGCACTGTGTACGTCCGGCTGCAACCACGTCTCAGAGAGCCCCACAATGTGATGTTCCGCCACACTAATTGATTTGCTAAATTCGCAAGTCTTCGTATTGAGACCTCTAACATTCTGGTAAGCCACGCAGACATCAGCACAGATCCCGCCAGACAGACTCATTAGTTTAAAGGCCGCGCACCAATCGAAACAATCTTAGGAACACCCCTAATATACTTAATCCTCAAATCCTTCTCGCCGGCGTTAAGACGTTCCATCAACCTAGATCTAACTGCTCGGTACTCCTGAACCTGCCTTGGGGTCTTGTCGGTGGTAATAGATAGATGACGGAGATTTTGGTCTGCCTTAATTCGATATGTTTTTTTTATAATCTCCGATACCGTGATGGAGTCCCCGAAGATAACCTTAATCGGCCGAGGCTTCGCAGCACCAAAACGACCAAGACGGATGACCTTCACCACTCCACTCACGTCGATTTCAGGATACAGTGATCCAAGCGCACCGAGAATGGCATCCCTATCCTTCTGACCGCTATCCGGTGAGACATCCTCTGGTTGGCCAAATATCATAACATTCTTCTTTCGCTGCTCCCTGTCATAATATTCCTGAAAAAGGTCATTGCCAACGTCAGCAGGGGCCTCGGGCTGCGGGGAAGGGCCAACATGAGCTTTTACGCCATGTTGCAATTTATCTTCGATAATGTTTAGGCGTGAACAAATATTAGAAATATCAGCTTGCAGTGATTGATTGATTTCAGTCTGATCTTTAAGCCTTTGAAGGATTTCTCTATATTGGAGGTCCATAGTTTCCAGTTTTGACTTGATGTCCTCCAAGGTCACTGGACTATGTGCTGTGCCATCGGGTGGAGAGAGCGAAAACATCGATTTTCGCGCGTTGTGAGATTTCATTACGGATTGCTTTATACAAGTAGGACAGTTCCAGCGGTCACCATCATCTTTCTTCAGCTCACGACTGTAAGCATTGAGCTGGCTTATGCTCAAGTCTGCGCATTTAATGTGGTGCCAAGTATCACAGGTGAAACATAGAATTACATATGACTTCTTTGCTATAGGGCCTCTGCACGAATTACAAGTTTGTGACATTTTGGAATGCTGTTGAACAATCCTTGTATATACTGAGAAAATGATCTGCAAGATTAGTCCGCGTATAACCTCCTACAATGCAGGGCAGCGGCCGCACTCAAATAAACAGCAAATTTTTTTTTCGGAATTCTTTAAATTCCCCACTTTGGTACCGATTTAACAGGTTTATTGACTTAATATATTATTAATCCAAAATGGAAATGATAAAATCATATCTATGGAGTTTTTGAAGTCACCGTAGACTTTTTTTCGCATAAGTAAGCGAAATGGATCAATGTTTTGAAAGCTTCCGTTATTAGGCTTCCATATTCACATCGTCGTTCAAGGTAAAACTTGAGTAGACAAATTTTGAGTAAAAAATTCTAGTTGTAGAATTTTATCGGTCGATATTTCAATAAGTTGGTTTGTGAACCTCAATAGGTAATTCAGCAGCTACAACAACGTTTTCATCAAACGAATTGAGAAACCCATCATTTCGACAAATCTGGAAAATATTCCAGTAACTGAATTTTTAATTCTCGTAAATGCATTTTCATGCTTTCCAACATGCGATCAGTAACAGAATTTTCTAAATCCTTATTTTTGGTAATATAATCTGAAGTTAAAGTGAATGTGTTAAAATTTCATTTTTCAAGGCGTATAATCCAAATACAAAGTTTTTTGATGAAGGCATTGACTCTTGATTGACATTGATTGTCTTTCATCAGTAAAATGTATTGGTTACGGTCTTGGAAACTCGTATTCAAGTCATTCAAATGTGAAAATATATCACTCAAGTAAGCCAACACTAATAAGTTTCTCCTTCTTGTAAAAACTGTGAAAATGAGCTATTTTGATCTGTAAAAAAGATTTTCAATTTATCTCGCAATTCAAAAAACCTCGTTAGAATTTTTCCTCGCGACAATCACCTGACTTCATTATGGAAAAGTTGCGAGTCGTATTTGGCACCCATTTCTTCGCACAATGTTGAAAGCAATCTAGTCTGCAATGGTCGGCTTTTAATAAAATGAACAATTTTTACGGCTTCGGACAGAACATTTTGTAAATTATCTGGCATCTTCTTTGTAGCAAGCTCATTTCTGTGAAGAAAGCAGTGCGTCCACTCCATATGTAGCATAATGTCTTTTAATTTTACTATTCCCCGTTGTCGCTTTCGTGCCATCGATACATACGGCAATGCATTTATTGAAGTCCAAGTTTTCATTTTGTGTTGCATCAATAAAAACTTTAAAGAGTCCTTCACCAGTTGCACGACCAGGTATTGATTTGTAAAATAGCATATTTTCTTTAATTGACCCCTCGAATTCGTATCAGAAAAAAAAAACACAAAAATTTCACCAACTTGAAACGTCACAAATTCACTTAATTAAACTTTTTCAATTATTTGATCGAGAACATTAGCTATTTCATGAATACGTCTCAATATTGTGTCATTTGTATAGATTTAAATTATTTTGCTTCTTCCGGATTTATCATCACATTGCTGTTCCGCAAGCCGGACTAATTTTGAAGGCTTCATGCTTTCCGCAGAGAGAAGTGTGGCTGTGTGCTGTATTTCCGCGGTATAAGCGGTATAAGTGTAACGGTCCATTCAACATTCATCCGTCATTGGCGATTCCTCATTTAATACAAAGACAAATAGATGATTTTCTTCACGATTCTTAAGCGTGTGAACAGGCAAGTAGGAGTTTATAGCCATTTAAAAATAAAAGGGCTTCCCGGTTCACTCATAAATCATAATACTGAAAAAGGTTCGAATTGTCGCCGTGTTAGCCGGCCGATATAAAACTTTGATAAACGTCAAATTAACATTGTAGTGAGGGAGCCGCAACGTTTTTTGCTTAACTTTTTGGCTACTTAGTGGGTCGCGACACTAAAAATATTGAGAAACGATGCTCTAGGGGGTTCAAAATCGTACTGAAGATGCATCAGATTTTGGCTTTCCTCTTCTCTAAAACGGAATTCAACATTGAGTCCTTCACCAGTTGCATGACCAGGGAATGATTTGCAAAATAGCATATTTTATTTAATTGACCCCTCGAATTCGTATCAGAAAAAAAAACACAAACATTTCGCCAACTTGAAACGTCACAAATTCACTTAATTAAACTTTTTCAATTATTTGATCGAGAACATTAGTTATTTCATGAATACTTCTCAATATTGTGATATTTGTATAGATTTCAACTATTTTGCTTCTTCCGGATTTATCATCACATTGACCATATCAATGGCAGCGTGTAAAATGAGCTGTTCCGCAATCCGGACTAATTTTGAAGGCTTCATGCTTTCCGCAGAGAGAAGTGTGGCTGTGTGCTGTATTTCCGCGGTATAAGCGTTATAAGTGAAACGGTCCATTCACACATACATCCGTCATTGGCGATTCCTCATTTAATACAAAGACAAATAGATGATTTTCTTCACGATTCTTAAGCGTGTGAACAGGCAAGTAGGAGTTTATGGCCATTTAAAAACAAAAGGGCTTCCCGGTTCACTCATAGATCATGATACTGAAAAAGGTTCGAATTGTCGCCGTGTTAGCCGGCCTATATAAAACTTTGATAAACGTCAAATTAACATTGTAGTGAGGGAGCCGCAATGTTTTTTGCTTAACTTTTTGGCTATTTAGTGGGTCACGACACTAAAAAGGTTGAGAAACGATGCTCCAGGGGGTTCAAGAAGATGCATCAGATTTTGGCTTTCCTCCTCTCTAAAACGGAATCCAACATTGTTGACATTGATATTGACCGATGGGGATATTGGATTATCGTCCTTATTAAGTGCTCCCTCTTTCAGAGCATTATAAAACGTCTCAGATAGAATGGTGCCTATCTAACGTTGAAGGGGACTTAGAATTGAACTTATTTTGCTTTTGTGATGAATCCACTTTTTTCCAGTCTATGATTTTATCCAAAATAACATTTTTTTTCTACTACTGAAATTTTGAACTAAACATTTTCTAGAACAACAAATAATAAAAGTACATACTGAATTTTCGTCGTCCATTCGCAAATAAAAGAGGAACGAAAAAGCGAAGTTTTAAAATTTATTTATATACATGTAAGAATTCTATAGATGTTTGTTCAATCGGCAAGCACTTTTCAGATCTCGCTTTTACATAAATTATCTTCAGATATCTCGTAATCGTGGAACATCCAAAAATAAACTTTTAAAATGACATTTTACGAATTTAAAGACACCAAAGAACAAGGAGGAAAATCCGAACTTTTCAAGGAATGGGTGTGGAATTATTTCCGCCAAGTTAAATAACCGTAACGACAAGGCTGATCTTTGAACGATATGGTTTCATCGCTGCTCCAACGTTTTCGTATTTTATTTGCCAGAAATGTGGGCTCTCGGATGTTATTCTACGATTCGGATTTTAGTATTGGTGCTTTATAATAAGCTCTTCAAATTTAAAATGGTTGCGTACTGAAAGTTTCATATTTACGTTTTATATGGCGCTTATAAAGTACAAAGCTTAAATGTATATATTCACCCTCAGAACAGATTATAAATAATACTATTAAATCAAATATACTGTAAAGGTCATAAGCAAAGCTATAAAGATATATTTAATACAATTTTTTGTAGGACACATTTGTGTGGGAATTTAAGTAAAATGGAATAATAGTATCCTGCTGTGATCAAAAACTAAGATGATCTTGGGCTTTTAAAAATTCGCGCGCTTTATTTTCCGTTATAACTATTTATTTTAAAAATTGGTATAACATTTCTCTTGTTAAGATATGGATTATAGCGTCTTTTGTATTTATTAAACTTTTGTGTCCACAATTTAAACGAATTTATTTGTGCTGATGGAAAACTGTGAAAAACGTGTTACATGCAAAAAAAACAAAATGTTTACAAGTGCTACAAGGGGTTAAGTGATGCTGGAAAAGCAGTTGAAGATGAACCATGTTATAAAAGACCTTCCACATCCACCATTAAAGAAGATATTGCCAAAATCAAGGATCTTGTATTGAATAATCACCGATTGAGTATTAGAGACGTTGTAGATATTACTGTGGCAAAAAAATCGTTGTTCTTGGATTACAATAGCATAACATCACACACCGCAATAATCATTCGTCAATTTTTAGCTAAAAATTAAATATATACCATTCCACAATTACCCTATTTTCCAGATATGGCACCGTGTGACTTTTTTCTGTTCCCTTGATTGAACAATCCTCTTCGTGAAGTTTCTTTTGAGTCCAGTCCATGAATTTGCCCACCGCGATGAAGTATAGGGTTTTCCATTAAGGGCGCTCGAAATTTAAATGTAAATAAAACAAGTTGTGTATAAGATATCAATATTTTTTTTATTTGAAAGAGTATTGGATTACATTATGTATGGAATATGATATCGGCCAAATGGCTGCTGCGGCTTCGCTGGGTGGCGGGTATCCGAGAAGTCCGATTTTCGATGACTCGACCGCATAATCGGGCTCGATCATTGATGGCATTGGTTATGTTGACCTTTAAGGCATGAATCGTCTGTGGCTTATTCGCATAGACCCGTGAACGTAGCCCCACAAGATAAAAAGTCTAATGGCGTTAAATCATACGATCTCGGTGGACAGCTGACGTTGCCGAAACGCGAGATCCATTGTTGCCTGCGCTGTGTGGTACGTAGCCGAGTCTTGGAACCACATGTCGCTAAGATCCATATCTTCCAATTTAGGCCACAAATAATTAGTTATCATTGACCTGTACCTCTCGCCGGTGATAGTTATAGCGGTGCCAGCTTTATTTTGGAAAAACTACTGGCCAATGACCCTGGCGGACCAAAATCCACACCAAACAGTGACTTTTTCTGGATGAATTTGAAACCAATCAGGGTTTCATGTGGATTGTTATCTCCCCAAATGTAACAATTTTGCTTGTTGGTATAGTCATACATTCAAAAATGGGCCTAGTCGCTGAAGATGATTTTCGGTCCGTAATCAGAGTCCACTTCCAACTGCTTCAGAGGCCAGTTAGCGAAAGCTCGACGCTGGCTATAGTCATCTACCTTCAGTTCTGGGTGAATTGAATTTTGTACGGGTGCGCAGCAAGTCCTGATGCAAAATTCGCCAAGTTGAGCTTTGCGAAAGGCCATGTTCTTGGGCGCGATGGGGAATTGATTGCATCGGGTTGTTATTCTGCACACTCTCGTTTACTGCAACAATATTTTGCGCAGACCTCACATTTCGACAATGTACGGGTGTTGTTTAATTGTTTACTGAACCAGTTGATTTGAATTTGTCCACCAAACGAGGAATAGCCGACTCAACAGAACGATTGTGTACACCATAAATAGCACGTACCCATTTTAAGCAATGAGCACTCATTCTGATAGTAAAGTTTACTGATTCGTATGCGTTGCACAACACAGTAATTTTCCCTGATGATTTGCTCAACATTAGTTACTATAACCTCCAGATTTGACAACTGTAGTTTCACCAAAGTGGTCGGTATACACTATCAAACTTCGATAGTCCCTACTGGAAAACCCTTTTGATAAAAGGTCAATTATAAAAACTGCTTCGAAGACTGGGAGAAATAAGGAAAGGAAAAAAAATGGATGAACCTATAAATAATTTGCGTTATATTTAAGAACTTACTTATTTTGCTGATCATAATAATATATGGGGTAGAGTAGTGAAGACACATGTTTTCCTAACTAAATTAACATCATCAGAAGAGGATTAAAACTGTTTTTATTCATTTAAATTTAATGTGATTTGGTACTAGTGGAAAATGTTATAAACATCTTATTAAAATATCAAAAGTTCCACAATCCAAACCCAGCATTTTCAAATAAAAGGACAAATTATAGAGTTTGTATTGACAAGTTCCAATAGAAGAATCAATTTATAGAGTTAGTAGTTCGAACAGAGACAGACATATATAAACAACGAGTACATTATATCTGTATATTAAAATATATAAATATTTACTTATTTTATTCTTTGATTTTGTACCAATGTGTCCCAAAAAAATTAATAAATACCTTACTGATTTAATATGCTCAGAAAATTACGAATATAAACAGGATATAAGAAGAAATGAGAAAGCAAAAAAAAAATAATTTGATATATTAATTCGCCGATGTTTGAAAAAAAAAAATTAAAAGCTTTTTATATTTTTTCTTATTCACCGTGTGAGTGGTAATTTATTATTTACGAGGGTCATTCCAAAAGTTTTCTTTCTGACACAGAGATCTGTAGCAAGTTTGACTAAATTACTATGATATTTCTCAAGTATTATTCGTTAGATGGCGAGCTGTGAGGCTTCAAAGACGTGCATTTATTTGACTGCTTCTGGCAATCGAGTAAAGCAATCAAGTTTTAACATTTCCTGAAAAATGATAAAATTGAATCCAGTTGTTGAATGAATTGAATCCATTGTCCAGAAATCCATCGATTGGACAATGAAACTGACTTAAACACATCGATAATATTTTACAGTGATAGCTGTAGTGCACAGAATTGTAATCGTATTTAGTTGGAGGCCACACCCAAATCAAATGTGATTCAGTTCGATCTATAATAAATGGACATAAAAAAAACAAAGGATTCTTTGTACCTGCTAACTATGTGAAAATAATTGAAGAACGACGATAGAGAAATCCGTATAAAGATAAGTATATTGATTATTGATTTTTTTTAATATTTGGACCTAAAATTTTATAAATGAATTCGGCCTGGAAATAAAGCGGAGTATCCGACTGTAATGCAACTATTACCCAACGGTTTCATGTTCAAATTGTCTTTTGATAATAAATGGAAAAGTCTTTCTCAACGTTTAAACAAAACGCGTTCTAATACTGAAGTCAAAGAATTATACTCAGAGGAAATCCCACTGGCTAATCAGAAATATGAGGATTTGCAATCTCTGAGGCCATAGGATCCAAACGATTATCATATATTTTATGACAATTTAAACACTTCTAATGAAAAATAGTTATATTTTATTTATTTTTTAAATAATAGTTAGTTTTTCTAATTATGATTTTTTTTTAAGTACTATTACTTTTTCTAAGTACATTTTGTTGTATAATGTCAAAAGTTTATGTTATGACATTTTTTAAGTGAATAAATTAAAAATTCTGTTTTTATTTTTCAATGACAAAATTACGTATCTCGCGTTTTTTGGAAATTCTGCGCGCAGCAATCACTTATCTTAGAAAACAAGAAAAAACATAAGTTAGGATATTTTTAATGACATAATTTGTATTTAAATTTACCGAAAAATTACTATTTTAAGAATTAAAAAAGTCTCTTTAAAAAAAACCATCAATTTTTTATAAAACATTTATGGTCTCTCCTGAAAAGTAGTGGTTTGAGATACGTGGTTGCGTTAGAGTACTCTCGATATTTTCAATGGTGGCAATTATTCGGAGTTTATGTCTGTAAACCACTGGTTTAAAATCACTCCGCAAAAAATAATCTAAGGACGTGAGATCGCATGATATTCATTACCAGTTGGCATTATCATTTCGCAAAGTCACTTGCTCAGGAAGCTTTTGTTGCAATAAATTGATTATCTGTCGAAATATGTGAGAAGTCGCATCGCCTTGTTGAAAGAACACACTGCTTATATCTACATTAATCAGATCAGATCAAAGATATTTTGTTATCCACCATTAACCCATTACCACCATTAACAGTAACAACCACCATTATACACCAATTACACCAATATCAACCACCATTAACAGTAACATGATTTCCACAATATTTTCTTCAGTAAAATGTAGTCATATCAATCATTCACCCCAAAACTGCACTAAACTGTCACTTTCTGAGTATGAGGAGGAAACTCCTGAATCACGTTATAGAATAATGTATCTTTCCTTAGCAATAGTTTCGATTCATTGAGCGGTTGGCTCTAGGTGAAACATAGTAACACTGATGTATAAACTAAACTTAAGTTTCGAAGTGCTGCCTAATGGAAGTCGGTTTTTTTTATCTCCTTAAATTTATCACACTTGCAATAATTGGAGTAGTTTTGAAGTCTTTCTTTGATTATGTAAAATTGAGTGTTTATTTTCTTTTAGCCTGTCAATGAGAGATCTGGCCGTTTGATATATATCTATATATATATATATATATATATATATATATATATATATATATATATATATATATATATATATATATATATATATATATATATATATGTATATAGGTTTTACAAATCATTCAAAACTAAATTAACAGGCTATCAACCCCAAAGTCTTTGCTTCCAAAAGGAAAACGGATAATTAGCTCTAAATAACCAAGACAATTGCAAAGAACTTGCGAAATATTTTGAACAACTACTAAGTTGCCCTGAGCCCTTAAACAAATTACCAACATTAAACCGTAAAAAACAGACCCAGATTCATTACCATCGAATAAAGATGAAATAATTAGGCAAATCAAGCGACTTAAAAATAACAAAGCTACTGGGGAAGGTGGAATCACTGCTAAACTTTTGAAATCCGCTGGTCCAGATACAATCAAGGAAATAACCAAAATTCTACAAGAAGTTTAGCGAACCGAACGGATTCCGGAAGATTGGAAAGATGTTTTAATCCATCCACTACACAAAAAAGGAGATAGAACGGATGTAAACAACTACAGAGGGATATCCCTTCTCCCAGTTTGTTACAAGATTCTATCTCAATGTCTACTAGATAGAGCACAGCGACTATTAGAACCTAAAATTGGTGAATATCAAGCAGGTTTTCGACCGGGCAGATCCAACCCTGAACAGATCCTGAATCTAAAGTTGATCCTAAGACATCAAAAACTGGATTGGATTTGGAGTTGGAATTGGATTTCAAAAAAGTATATGATTCTATTGATCGCGAATCTTTATTCCAAATCTTGAAAGAGCAAGGACTAGATCTGAAAACGCTGGCAATTATTAAAGCAACATTAACTAACACAAGGACAAAAGTTAAATTCATGGATGACATCTCAGAGCTCTTCGAAATTAAAACTGGATGGATGGAAAAATGGAAACGGCATTGAGACTTATACAAAATATTTACAACAAAAAATGCATATGTAAAAACACAAAACTGAGACATTACAACACAGTTATTAAGACAGAATGTCTATATTGGGCAGAAAACGCTCATTTTGAATAAAAAGCGCGTTTCGAGAGAGACATCGAGGACATTGAAGAGAAGGAAAGAAAAATCATAAAATATATCTTAGGCCTCAAACAAAGATAGCATAACATATCGACTTCGAGAAAACCAAGAAATCAAACAATACACAGATATACATAGCGATATGAGAAAAAGAAGACTTAAGTTTTACGGACACCTAAAACGGATGAATCCGAGTAGGCTAACTAGACGAATAGGCAAATAGTCGAATTCAGGATAGAGGCTGTTTCAGACACAAGGTTAACGTGTGGAAGGTTGGCCAGAGACAGATATGTAGAAAGACTGGAACAACTTGGTCTGACCAAAGGAAAAAAGCTCATAGCGAAACAATGAAATTAGTATAGGCGCAAAGGAAGCCTAAGATCAAACGCCACGCCTAAATGTATTTCGCGTGGTCCACCAGGGCCCATACGTGAATAATATATATATATATATATATATTGCACCCATATTACATTTAATTTCGTATACTCCAGATTTGTCACACAATTTTGCTATTTCTTTGTTATTATTTCACGCAAGATTATTCTTATTAATAGAGATAATATTAATATTTCCTTTCTTTAAATAATTTGTGATTTTGGAATTTAAATTATTAATATATAGCAGCGGTCTTCAAACTTTCAAGCTTTTGGGCCATACTGATTATTCCAGTAAGTTCCAAGTGTCAAAACCGTTTTAATTCTCCTGCCATTATCTATAATTTTTAAACTAGTCGCCGGGTACGTGCCCTAAACACGCATACGCTTGCTAAATTCGCTAGTCGCGGGCCAGATTGATGACAATGCCGGGCCAGATTTGGCCCACGGACCGTTGTTTGGAGATCCCTGGTTTATAGCATGCCAATTTTTAGTTTTTTTTTCTTAATCTTTTGTTTTATCATATCACTTATAATACTGGGTTGATATCGATTATTATTTGCGATATTATTGATAATATTAAGTTTTTTTTCATTTCATACCTGTCTTATTTAAGTAAAATCGTTAGAAGTCTGTGGGTCATACGATGAAAAGTGAACATTTTTACATTCCATGACTGATTTGAACTTGCGTGAATAGTTGTATCGGTATACGTAGGTTTTCTAAATATTTGGAATTCTAATTTATTCGGTGTTATTATTTTTAAATCTAAAAAATTGAATGTATTATCAGTCTTTATTTCTATTGTGAACAGCATTTTTATGTTTACACTATTTAAATATTCAAGAAATTGACCCAATAGTCTTTCGGTACCCGTCCATATGCAAATAATATTGTCGACGTACCTGACCCAAAAATATATGTGTCTTGTATAATTTGTGTCGTTAAATAAATTGTTTTCAAAATTAGCCACGTAAATTTCTGCCTGAAGGGGGCTTAAGGACTTCCCATTGGTAATCCGTTTGTTGGGAAATATTTAACTGAACAGAAACTTATTTTGTCCTGTACTTACATTGATAGCTTCTCTGAGAGCATTTTTGTGTACATCAGTGAAACAAGCAAAAAATATCTTCATCATGTACAGTTCCATTGTGCATTGACACAGTATACTAAATACAGAGTAATATTTATATTTCGAACAGTGTTGCCGATATTGCGTTTCTGGTTCTGACACACTTATTGAAAAACTCTTTATAAATCAATTTAATTACGATATAAAATAGGTGCAACTTGCTAACGAGAATATTCTGCGTTAAGTTTTGTATCGGAAATTAATGGGTTAGTGGGTATATCATGTGATATAATGGTAGTATTGCAAGATTTATATATGTACCATACATTAACAGAACGCATATGCCACAAGTAATTTGCTAAATTCTGTTGTAGAATTTTAGACGTATGTAATGTATTCCGCCTCGGTCGTCCGACTGAGATTAATTCGAATGTTCTCAAGAGTGTCGTCGACAAAAATCCATCTCAGTCGGTGCAGGAGATTGCTACAGAAATTAATATATAATGTGTAAGCGTAGAAAATCATTTGCGCTTACTGGAATGCGTTTTTCGGTTTAGTGCTTGGATTCACATCGTACGAGATGCCGCACAGTCTACAAGCCACGTCAAATAACCACGAAGGCGGGATTATATGCACTTTGCGCAGTAAAATTATTAAGGTAATATTTATTATGAAGGGTCACCGTTAGGCCGAAAGTTTTTTTGTTACTTGCACTTTACGAAATTAGATTATGAAATTTAGATGGAAACATTTTCACTATAAAGTGTTAAGGGACATATGTACAATGGCGGTTGGTCCATCCCTACCTAAAAATTAAAAAATAAAGTGGAAAAAATCATTTCAAATTTTATATTAATTTATTCTCTGTTCTGTCTATGATCACGCTTCTTGCGACTTCTATATTCTAACATTCATAATGTCATTCGCGGTAACGAAATAGGTCATGGGTTGCCGAAGCGCACCGATTAAAGAACACGTGCTTTGGACACAGACAAGTTTGTGCCGCTACTGTTTTCTTTACTATCGCGTGCGAAAAACAAAGACAGCAACGCATCGCTTTGCTAGTAACCCGAAGATTAAACGCGTTTATGACGTCATATCTTGGGCGCTGCCCCACTCTCAATACTCAAGTGTTTCTCGCCACCACGCTTTTCGACTTTTCGAGTAGTTGCAAAGTAAATATTTTGAACGATTACAATTGTGAAGATGAGTTCAGTGCAATATATGAATACATATATGGTCACATTAACATTTGAGGACCAAATTGTCACCTATTCTGCAAATCGAACAAGGTAATATTCCTCAAAAACGAACATACAAACGCACATTCAATAAAACCGTGTATGAGAAATATTCGTGGTTATGTGGATGCGAGACAACAAATAAATTTTATTGTTTTCCGTGCATTTTGGCACAAGTCGAAAAACCAGTGAGTTCCGGCGATCTTGATCTTGGCTGGATTAAACACGGTGTTAATGATTTGAAACGGTGTTAATGAAATGCAAAGGTAAAATCGCATTCTATTTCACAAAGACATTTGAAAAATAAATTTGAAATAAGTATGTTGGTGAAGACAGACATTCTTTCTCAACTCAATGCTGCACATCGGGACTCTATTAAAAAGCACAATAAAACTGTTGATAGTAATAGTTACATATTGTCTAAGTTAATTGACGGTATAATGTTCTCTGGGACATTTGAGCTGGCCTTGCGTGGGCATGACAAAACCTACACTTTAGAAAAATCCTGGTATTTTCGGAGGGCTAGTAAATATGATAGCCAAAATAGACAGTATTTTAGAAGCTCATTTAAAAAACTCTAAACATAAATTCATTCTAGGCATCTCCAAACAAATTCAGAACGAATTATTGCATTTAATGTGGTATGTTTGCTGCGATTTATTGAAAACGGAATTTCACACAGCAAAATATGTTGCTATACAGGTCGATGAAACAACCTATACATCTACTCAGATGCAGATGACTTTTATAATCAGATTTGTTTAAAACTGAAGAAATTTACGAGAGATTCTGGGGCTTTTTAATACCAAAAAATCACACAGCAGATGGAATTGCAGACGAAATTCTGACGGTGCTAAGCGAGTTAGGAATAGACAAAGTACCTAAGAAATTCATAGCCTAAAGTTATGATAGTGTTTCCATGATAAGAGGTAAAGTCAGAGGAGTATAAACCAAAATTAAAAATATTTATAAGAATGCACAGTATATTCTCTGTTATGCTCACTAATTAAATCTAATAATTGAAAGGTGTTGTAAAATAGAAAAAGGTGTCAAGGTGTTTTTTGCAAATCTGACGGCATATCCTGCTTTCTTTTCTCGATCATCCAAAAGGACAACTGTTCTGGACAGCGTCGTAAAAAATCGTCTACCCCGTGCGGCTCCTACCAGATGAACCAGATGTTTACGTCTAAATGTGTGAAGACTGTTTACATTTACAAAGAAGAATTGCAAACATCCCTTAAAGAAATTATGGACGCCGAGTCGGATAAAAATTCTATTAATCAAGCTTAGGGGTTAATAAATTATTTGGTGGATTATAATTTTAAATTTTGGTTGTTTTTCTTCAATAAAATAATGCTTCATAGCGACATTCTCTTTGATCAACTGCGAAGCAGGCATCTAGATGCATTTAAAGTTAAGAAGAATTTGGTTACTTTTTCAACAACCATTCAAAATATTAGAGACAATATAGAAATATAAATTAATCAAGAATTTGGTAACTTAACTGATGAAGAATGTACAACGATCATAGAGAATCGTAGAAAGAAACGGAAATTTACTGACAAGGAGGACCCCAATCAGAATGTCAGGATATACAAAGAAATATATGATAATATGAATATATGAAATATATGGTACCTTAACCACAAAGGTTCATGAATGTTTTAGTTTCGATGTATACTTGTTACATAATATAACTGTTGCAAATTTATTTGAAACTGAAGAATTTTGTGAATATCGAGCCGTCTTTCCAAATAAAGACATTAAAAATGTGTGTAACCTGTTTGCAAACATAAATTACTTAAAATTAAAAAATAAACTCTCGGTAATGTTCGCACGGGACGATTTTATGAAAAACAGTGGCGTTGTGCCGCTGTTACAAATGTTTATCTAAAACAATTTATCATCAACATTTGGCGAATCGGTGGAATTGCTGACTGTTTTGTGTATCGTCCCTATGACGACTGTGGAAAGCGAAAGATGTTTCTCTACCCTCAAACGAATCAAAACATTTCTAAGAAACACTATAGGCCATGAAGGGCTGTGCGCGTTAGTAATGTAACTAACTGAAAAAAAAACACATGTGAAGTCAATTTCAAATTTAAATGATCAAGTCTTCGACCACTTTGCTGCTCAGAAATTTAGAACTTCAACTACAAACAGATTTAATGGTCATGGGGATTTATTATCTAGGTACCTATTTGAAAAGTTGATGTCTGGCAGTTACACTCGTATTTTTACACAGCAAAGTGTATGTATGATTCTAAGCAATGTAAAATATTTGGTTGCGACGCATTTTCCTATCCCCATTCCAAAATTTGGTTATACGTGCCCCACCTGTTTTTCCCCCACCAACCGCCGCTGCATATGCATAAAGAGTGGGGCAAATGTCACGCTACCATTTTATTTTGGTAGCAATTTTTTTGTGATATTTATAACGGTTTTTGGTTTGGTTATTGTGTAGCGCAGATGTGCATATTTTATTACACTGACCAACAATGTAAAAGTTTCGGACTCAAAAATAGCTGATTTTTTACCATAAAAATGATCGATTAACTCTTGCTTTGGAGAAAAAGTGACATGTAATTTTTTATAATCTACATTTTCAGTTTGGGGGAAATTTTGTTGTTGTCACACCTGTCAACTGACAAAACACAAGGTTCTCCTGCTGTTTATAGGTTATAAGCATAATTACTGTTGCTGTAACTGTGAGTTTCATATTGTTTCTGTTGTAATTAATGCAGAATCTCTGGTTTTGAAGCGTAAAATGGGTTAAATCAAAATGCCTTGAAAATATGTAATTTTCGTAAATAATCATTTACAAAATATTTAGCAAATTTAGTAAATAATTTTTGTTATATTTATGCTGATATAACATTTTCGTCACAGAAACCCACTCTGACGTCTATTGTGAAGACTTCCTATCACCATTATTTTCGTATGAAGGTAGGAGACTAGGATAAGTTATGGCCTCCACATATATGTTGCAACTCTTGTTCCGGTATACTACGAGATTTGCTCTGGGAAAAAACGATCTATGGCTTTTGATGTGCCTATGGTTTAGCGGGAGCCTACAAACCATAGAGAGGACTGCTATATTTCTGATTGACTCCACCTATAAAGGCAGGATTGTCAATGAAGGAAAAAGGAAGAGTTCAATACCTAAATCTTCCATCCGCTATTCGACCTCTTCCATATTTAGTTTATCAGTTCCTATTCCACCCGAAAATTATGAGCATGAAGTAGAAAATGAAGACAGTGTGGAGGACGAAGAACCCCAACAAGCCTTACACATCCCATGACCCTGATTTTTACTGACCCTGCATCCCTGCTAGATGTAGAGCTGTCAGTGATGAACACGGAGAAAGATTCCATCAGGATATTTCTGCGACGAAACAAAGATATCCGATCCATTGGAATGAAGCAATGCTTGCCGATTACTGCTGGTCTGTGTGTAGGGATGCTTCGAAACTTACAAGAGGCAAGCCAAAAGAAAACGATCTCATGAAGTCATGAACTTAAGGACAACATCCGTTCTAAAACCGCTGAATTAACACCCTATACGTTTGTAAAAAATACGGAAAATATAATAAAAGGGGCACAAATGTTGCTAATGCTTCACATTTATTTGACGTAATTTTCAACAATTGATTAACCCAAAATATAAAGACTAAATAAACATATTATAGCAAAAAAATTCTGCCTTGTTTCTTTTAAAAGATATAAATAATTAAAATAGTATCGTGATACTTGTCCCACCCGTTATTTGTAAATTATTAAACTTTTTTAAAAAGTGATTGAATTAATTAATAAAATTATTAAAAAAAAATAAACTATTTTCATTGTTGTTTTGAAATCGCAGAATCAGTTAGAAACAGATTTGTGTTTGTATATCTTTGGAGCAACGGATTTAATTAACATAACTATATGCTGTTTGTTAAACCGTTATTCTAAAATTCCATTTTTAAACTACCATTTCAATATTTATATTGATTAAAAAATTCTAATAAGTACGTCTTAACATCAACTGTAACTAAGATACCGTTCTTAATGTTCTTGAATATTTCTAGGGTGGCAAAAATCTCGTACTAGTTCATAAATCTGCTCCTCAAACTATGTTATCTCTATCCTTATAAAGGTAGCTGCTGCAATGTGGAATCGTCTCCCTATTTCACAAAAATTGTGCTTAACTTACTGTTAAAAAAAATGCTTTCTTCATTCTGAAATGTTTTCGTCATCGTTTTGAATTCATTTTGAAAATAGAACCTTCACCCATTTTATACCATCGTAAACTTCGCAGCTACTAGATATGTTATAATTAATTAAATATCTATCAGAAAAGGGATATCGAGATTCAAAGATTAAAGGATATATTGACTGTTGTTTCGATGAGTGGAACATGAAAATTTTGAAATAGAGAAAAAAAATATGGAATGGAATTAAATAGTTGATTGGTCTTTTAATTTTACTTAGCATCATTATTATTACACAACTATGGTTAAATGTAAATTTTCAAGCCCTTATCCAGTCAGCTAATTATTCCATATGAATGTCACTAGCAATTCCTATAATAATTATTGAAAATTTACCTTTGATAACTCGATTACTATATGACTATATGTCATAGACCTCATCATGTAATTAGGATCGTAATAAAGCTGGAACCTATTCATATATTATGCCAACAGCTGCATAGGCTATCTATGAATATTATAATGCGCTATTCGATGTTGATTAACAGCCTCGATTCAAACGCATATTCGTGGTCTATGTCAGTTGTTAAAAGATTTCTACTAGGTTAATTGTACATAACATATTACAAATTAAAATTGTAATAGCATTTTCTATGACTATTTAAAATAATCTTTATATACATTATTAATACAGAAATATTAATGTAAACATATTTTCATCATAGACTAATAATGCAATGCAGGTTAACAGGTTAACAAATTTAAACTTTTTGAAATAACATTCATTAAGGTAGGTGTATATGAAGTATTTTATAGTTCTAAATCCGAAAATGATAAGCTAATTACTGTAACATGTACAGTTTTTTTGTTCTAGAGGGTGGGGGAAAAAAAGAAGACGACATATTTACAAGTATGCGAATAAAAATATATTACATGAGATGTCATACAGCGTCAAAAAGTTTTACTTTTTCCTCTTGTGTTCTGTAACATCATCTCTTTTTAAAAACCAGCAGTAACTGGCCTAAGGAACTGGCCTAAGAGCAGAAGCCAAATTTGGATACCGAATTTTCTTCCTTTGCTTTTTTGAAATCCCTTCTGTGTTAGTGATACAAAAGTAGTAATCACTTACAAGGTCAGTATATTTTTCCACATCATAGGAACAGCGAACGGCATAGAATTTGTCTTGCGATGCATCCACTGTCCTAATTTTACGTGTCAAACACGCACATTAAACATAAGAAGCCGAATTTTTATCTTGATCTCCAATTTGGCACTAATATATAAAAGGTAGGCTTTTTTGACTTCCTTGAATATATATATATATATATATATATATATATATATATATATATATATATATATATATATATATATATATATATATATATATATATATATGCAACATCGAGGATTAGAACTTGCCATTTTATATAAAATCGACTTAAACACTTAATTGTGCTGTAAACGACACAGAAACAAACTAAACTATAGACAACAATATAACTATCCTTAAAGATTCGTAGAATTATGTGGAAATACCGCTTCTACGGTCTTATGGTAATTCCTACATTGTCCAGTCCAAAGTCAGGTACAAATAATTGGTAGGTGAAAATGAGACGTTTCTGTGAAAAGGTATTTTCATAACTACCTAAATGAAGCGCAAAAAGAGCATTCTGGGCAATATTGCAAAAATGATGTGGACCTGTGTAATTATTGAAAATTGCATTTCTTTTTTTTCAACAATAATTCGTTACTGTTTTAAAATCAATATAAAAAAATTCAACGAATAATACAAAGATATATGTTAGAGAAAGTTGAATAGGGACCTAAAACAAAAGAAAAGTTAAAATAACTATTCAATGCAACAAGAGTAATGAAAATATATAGATTTGAAATTGCCGCAAACCAAGTAAGCTATGTATTTCGAGTAAATAATGAAAGCGTTCACAGGGTTTTCAGGCTTGTTGTTTTATAAAAACTTTTTAGTCCTTCCTATTTCTTGCAATTGTTTTTCAAATTATCAATATCTTTTTTTTCCTAATTCTTCAATATGACCGTTTGACACCATAGTGGACACTAATTTTATTTAGTCGTTATTTGTCACTGTTCATGTTTTCCATGCATTTGACCGCGTTGATATCAGTGCAGGCTTCTATATTCAGAAAAAATTCTAATTCAGAAATACATTATAGTCAGTAGTTGTGATTGGGCCGTATTTCTTTCAGAGTGCTGCTGGTGAAGCTGTAACTGTGAATGGTGTTCGATATCGTGAGATAGTAACTGAATTGCAAAATATTGATCTGGAAGATGTTGTTCTAACACGATGGTGCTACTCCTCACTCTGCTAATGAAATTGATTTATTGAGAGAAGAATTTTCTGGACGAGTTATTGCAAGAAACGGTGATATTAATTGGCCACTAAGATCATGTGTTTTGGCACAGTGGGACTATTTTTCTTTGCGGTTACGTGAAAAGCCGGGTCTATAAGTAATGAAAATATATAGATTTGAAATTGCCGCAAACCAAGTAAGCTATGTATTTCGAGTAAATAATGAAAGCGTTCACAGGGTTTTCAGGCTTGTTGTTTTATAGAAACTTTTTAGTCCTTCCTATTTCTTGCAATTGTTTTTCAAATTATCAATATCTTTTTTTCCCTAATTCTTCAATATGACCGTTTGACACCATAGTGGACACTAATTTTATTTAGTCGTTATTTGTCACTGTTTATGCTTTCCATGCATTTGACCGCGTTGATATCGGTACAGGCTTCTATATTCAGATCTTTATTTTACGTTATACGTATGTTGATCTTGTCATGTTGTTGTCAGTCCCTCTATGCAGCTTCGCTTTTGCCAATTCTTAGATTTTTTTCTATGTTTCATCATACTTGCTTCGTATTAATATCTACCATATCTTCAACACAGGAACGGATATACTCCCCAATCACTAACTCAATATTATTGGCACAAATGCTTCTTTTCAAACTACATTGCGTCTACAACTAATTTTTAGATTGTATTCATAGTAGGCTTGTATGTTATACCCCGTTTTGAAGATGAAAGATGGCGCTTCAAAATAAATGCACGACGGGGAAAATTATTAGTCGAACAGATTCTACAGTCTATGAAATGTAGCGGCCGAGAATTAAGTTATTTTCACCATAATCTTAGAGAAAAATCTAATATAAGTCAAAAACTTTCGTGAGTCTGTCGTACATGATATAATTAAAATATATTTATGTTTTTGAGGATATCAAATATATTATGTTTAAATTGCATATAGATATTTATGTCAGTTTATTGTGATACCAGTTTTGGTCCCCTCTTGTTATCTCCTATACTCAATTAAATTGGTGACATTATTATTAGCAAACTTGTTATAATTATAATTGTTTCCATATTTATATTCTCAATTGCAATAATGGCTTAAGTGCCGAATATCACTTTAATATGGTTACATTGGGTAGCCTGAAAAATTTTTAGTACAATCTATTTAAAAAATATTATAAATATTATATTATGAATTATATTATGAAGTTTAATAAAAGTTAAAAAAAAGTATATGCTGGACAGAATTTCTGGATAACTGGATACTAACAAATATTCTGAAGAGGAAAATACAAAACATGGGAATGAAACATCTTAAAACATTATTAGGAATACAAGAATGGATAAAATATGCAATATTGAAATTAGACAAGAAATGAATGTTGAAGCCGCAAAAGACAAGATAGAACAAAGCCAACGGTGATGGTATGGACACTCAATAAGGATCGCCAAAGATAGACCGGTTAGAAGGGTGTAGAAAGCTAAGTTGCAGGGCTTTAGATCATGTGGGAGGATAGCTGAAACATGGAATGACAACATTGAGAAAATATTTTTACAGAAAATAATTACAATGACTGACGCATTATGTAGTAATCAGAACCTTTCATAACTTTCCTTTCAAAGAAGTTTGCTATATGTGTAACTATTTTTTGACTTTATGGATAAAATAAACTAAAAAATTATATATAACGGGTCTTTCAAATTGAGTTGTTTTTTCAATCCTTGAATAAAACACAGATGGCGTTGTGAATTTGCTTAGGTCTAGTCTCATTTCAGAACTGTAATGTATGACATTTATAAAAATGGAGTCGTACACAATACAACAACTCGTTAAAATCGTCGAATTAGTTCATGAAAATATGTTCGTGAAAAATGCGTTCAGTGAAAAATGTTTTTAGAAAATGAAGTGATATTTACGGTTTGCACAATCGTCTATTTGAAAGCACTATCAATTGAATTGTTCAATAATTTCAAGAAACTAGTTCGGTGAAAAATAAAAGAAGAGCAATATATTATCGTAGTGGTCGTATGCAAGAGCATATTGATTTGTGACGTGAAAGTGATTCTGAAGACCCAAAAATTTCCATTACCCCGCGTTCACAACATTTTGGACTCAATCCACAACCTGGCGTATTTTATGAAATAATTTAGTTCTGAAGGCATATAAGGTTCAAATAACATGGGGATTAAAACCACTGGCATTTGGCAATTGGATCAAAGAACAAAATCATTTTGAAATTGGTGGCTATGTTAATAAACAAAATTGACGCATTTATGATGAAGAAAATCCACGATTAATTCATGAGCAACCTTTACATCCTATATGAGTCACCGTTTGTTGAACATTATAGTCAGTAGTTGTGATTAGGCCGTATTTCTTTCAGAATGCTGCTGGTGAAGCTGTAACTGTGAATGGTGTTCGATATCGTAAGATAATAACTGAATTGCAAAATATTGATCTGGAAGATGTTGTTCTAACACGATGGTGCTACTCCTCACTCTGCTAATGAAATTGATTTATTGAGAGAAGAATTTTCTGGACGAGTTATTGCAAGAAACGGTGATATTAATTGGCCACTAAGATCGTGTGTTTTGGCACAGTGGGACTATTTTTCTTTGCGGTTACGTGAAAAGCCGGGTCTATAAGAACAATCCACAATCGAGTCTTGAAGTAAGTGATGAAATTATTCGAGTCATTGGTAAAATAGAGCCACGGTTATGCCAAAATGTCATCCAAATGGACAAAAGAGTGAACGTTTGCGGAGCTGCAAGAGGTTGTCATTTGGCAGATATTGTCTTTAGTGTTTAAATGTCACACACTATGCGTCAATTAATTATCAAAACATTTTTTTTAATCCATGAAAATGCTGTATTTTATTCAAGACATAAAACCGCGCATTTGAAAGACCCTTTAGTTTATTTTCTAATAAAGCTTCATTATCGTGTAAAAATTCAAATACTATTAAATTTTATAGAGTAATAATCCAGCTTATTAGCAGATGAGGTATAATTTTAAGAAATATTCTTGTTCATTATTTTTTTCATGTTTATTTATGAGATAGCTATGAATGTGAACATATATTCCTCTATTACCTCTAGTGCATGTACAAACTGTATGAATTAATATTATCATATCCAGTCATTTATCGTCGCACTCAGTACTACAGTTATTCGATTATTCCCTTATTTCAGATCAGGGTTTGTTTTCAGTTCAAACTTATCACTGTTCTGGCAAATCCCCACAAGATCTTAATTTGGATAGACAAATCGAAATGCCAAATTACATTTATTCGGAGCCAATTTGAAATCTACTGGGTGTAAGAGAAAACTGGAAATCAAATTTGGGTTTCTTTTTGGACGAAATTATCTATATTTTTCCTTATACTTAAACAAAGCAAAATCTTGTATAATTGTTGAGGAAAGACAAACTCCAATAAAACTTAGAAAATAAATTATTTATGGTTAATAATATGAAACAAATATATAGAGAATTTTTTACTGATATTCTACTTGAGTGCCCTTGGCCATGTTTTTTCTGTGACCACTAGAGCATCAACAGTTTCTGAAGGAGAAGCGTACTACCCAGCTGTTTTAATATAACCAATAATC
Source organism: Cosmopolites sordidus (assembly GCA_031761425.1). Taxonomy (NCBI): domain Eukaryota; kingdom Metazoa; phylum Arthropoda; class Insecta; order Coleoptera; family Curculionidae; genus Cosmopolites; species Cosmopolites sordidus. The sequence goes on along the minus strand of JARFXV010001057.1, from coordinate 300,899 downwards.
AACTAGATTTTACACAAGAATACTATAAAGTAAGAAAGTTATAATTATATAAAACACTGAAGCAGTTATATGGCAAGGAAAAAATTATTAACATGTTAAAGGTTACTCTGGGAGAACAGAAAATAGTATTTTTTTCTCTATTTGGATTTTTCGCCACGATCTAAAATTCAAAAAATATCAAAAATATCTGTTCTTATGTAAATAAAGAATCACTGGGTAAAAACAAAAAACCAAACGGAGACAAATTTCTCAGTGATTCTTTTTTGTAATAAATTTGCCTAACGAACAAAATTTTAATAATATAAAAATGTTCTAAAAAAATACACAAACGTTTAACATTAACGTTTCGGGAAGTATTCTCCTCCCGTTTTCAAGACGAATCTAAAAATAAAGTATATTAATTTCTATAAATTATGAAAAGATAGAAAGTAAATATATTTTTTGTGTTCGTCAGTGATACTCACATTGACTTATTAATTAATTATTATTTATTAATTCATTATTTAAAAACCCAAATAAAGATAAAAATATATGAACATGCCACAATCATTCAGACATTAAACAGAAAATAGTAGTTAATATCAATTAACTAATTTCAGATAATTCTGTATTGTTGTGTTTTCTCGTTAAATATGTTTATCGATATAAATATTGAATGAATCCTTGAAGACCTTATATAGACTTAATATATTTTGACTAGGCGTAAACTAAATATTCCTGTTAGTACTTCTATTAAAACGGTTCTAGTCTAGTCTATTATATATATATATATATATATATATATATATATATATATATATATATATATATATATATATATATATATATATATAAAATATATAAAACACAAAGAAAATGCACACGCGTTCCACGACGTTGGTGCTTTCGGATGGCGGATGAAGGAATGACAAACCACCAACGTAGAGGGCGGGCATATTTTCTTTGTTTTTAATAACTTTTTCCACGAGTGCACTTCATTATTTTTTGAACAGACCTGGTACTTACCCGAGGTTAGACGGGCCACGAACGCTCCCGCACAGTTTGTCCCGCAGCCACAATTCGACATGGCCGATTTATATGGTCGTAGCTTTAGCCGTTCTCTTCATCCGCTCTCTGGGCGTTCAGTTTGAGCCCAGTTGATGATGGCTTAAGGCCAGAAACCGGTCCTGGGAGACGCTTGCTGGCCGTTTGGATGACGGATGACGGAACAACAAATCACCAATGTGAAGCGCGGGTGTATTTTTTTTTGTCTTTAATATCTTTCTTCACGTGGCCCACTTTTCAAAAAATAAAATTCAATTAATATCAAAATTCTAAAATTTTAAAATTCAAAAAATATCAAAAATATCTGTTCTTATGTAAATAAAGAATCACTGGGTAAAAACAAAAAACCAAACGGAGACAAATTTCTCAGTGATTCTTTTTTGTAATAAATTTGCCTAACGAACAAAATTTTAATAATATAAAAATGTTCTAAAAAAATACACAAACGTTTAACATTAACGTTTCGGGAAGTATTCTCCTCCCGTTTTCAAGACGAATATAAAAATAAAGTATATTAATTTCTATAAATTATGAAAAGATAGAAAGTAAATATATTTTTTGTGTTCGTCAGTGATACTCACATTGACTTATTAATTAATTATTATTTATTAATTCATTATTTAAAAACCCAAATAAAGATAAAAATATATGAACATGCCACAATCATTCAGACATTAAACAGAAAATAGTAGTTAATATCAATTAACTAATTTCAGATAATTCTGTATTGTTGTGTTTTCTCGTTAAATATGTTTATCGATATAAATATTGAATGAATCCTTGAAGACATTATATAGACTTAATATATTTTGACTAGGCATAAACTAAATATTCCTGTTAGTACTTCTATTAAAACGGTTCTAGTCTAGTCTATTATATATATATATATATATATATATATATATATATATATATATATATATATATATATATATATATATATATATATATATATATATATATATATATATATATATATATATATATATATATATATATATATATATATATATATATATATATATATATATATATATATATATAAAATATATATATATATATATATATATATATATATATATATATATATATATATATATATATATATATATATAAAATATATAAAACACAAAGAAAATGCACTCGCGTTCCACGACGTTGGTGCTTTCGGATGGCGGATGAAGGAATGACAAACCACCAACGTGGAGGGCGGGCATATTTTCTTTGTTTTTAATAACTTTTTCCACGAGTGCACTTCATTATTTTTTGAACAGACCTGGTACTTACCCGAGGTTAGACGGGCCACGAACGCTCCCGCACAGTTTGTCCTGCAGCCACAATTCGACATGGCCGATTTATATGGTCGTAGCTTTAGCCGTTCTCTTCATCCGCTCTCTGGGCGTTCAGTTTGAGCCCAGTTGATGATGGCTTAAGGCCAGAAACCGGTCCTGGGAGACGCTTGCTGGCCGTTTGGATGATGGATGACGGAACAACAAATCACCAATGTGAAGCGCGGGTGTATTTTTTTTTTGTCTTTAATATCTTTCTCCACGTGGCCCACTTCATTATTTTTTTGAACATATATACACACATCTAAACCCAAAGATTCCTTTTTGCATATATGTGATATACAGGTGTTACTAGCTGTTTAGTGTCCGCCGCCATGAACATTGTGTCCGAAATCACTTTATGAGGGATATAGGCTGTGAAGTTCTAAATATTAAAATCTCCATATTAAAGCCCCAGTACTACCGTATATATCTTATTTGTGATCGTTTAAAAAAAAAACGATCCCAAAGGGGAAAGATACAACAAATGTGGACAGTTTCAATACTAAATTTACTCAAACCAAATGGGAAAAAAATGTAGTGTCCATACATCTGCATCAAATTTAAATTAAGCTAAATTCCAAACATTCCTAAAAGCGGTTGACGCACATGGCATGCTTTCTTAGACTTTGAGAGATAATGTTGATTGGTACAGAACTTGCAAGTGAAGGTTACACATACAGCACATACAGCAAAAAGGTCTTTGGTTCGATCACCGAGTTGATCTAGGAGATTTTATCACATTTGGCGTATCCTTCAGATATTTCAACCCCTGCATCATCACCTGATTGATTGTTGTTTCACATCTCTTGTGGAAGTCGAAAATGTCTCAATGATTTTATCGTATTAAAACCATCAAAATTTTCTTGGATATGAGATCTGATAATTGCCTGAAGGTGAGGGAAATTATTTCAAATATTAAGTTGTATTGTAGTATTGTTGTTTTCATAAATTAATGTCAAGGGTGGTCAAAAAAGGGCGGGTCAAATTGCCCAGTACATATATGTATATATATTCCCCAGTACATTATATGTATATATGTACTGGGGCTTCGAAATTTTAATATTTAGACCTTCACTGCCTATATCTCTCATAACGTGATTTAGGATACATTGTTCATGGCGGCAAACAATAAATAGCTACTAACACCTGTATATCACATATATGCTAAAAAATAATATAAAAAAATAATATGGGTTTGGATTACAGACATTTTACCTCAGACCTTTCAATTTCTAAAAAATCAGTTTACAATAATATATTGTATAAAACTTATTACCTGAATAACAAAAACAACCCCAAAAGATCTATGTAGACTTGCAAATTTATCGGACAAAAAACAGAACACTTTTTTTGGATTCTCGTATTACGTTATGATTTAAAAAAAACTAATAGGATATTTCTTTTTTGAAAATGGTCGCTTCGTTTAATCATCCCACTTTCAGTTTCAGCAGATAGGGTGCTTTTAAGCCCTTATTACGACAACTTTCTCTTGAAATATATTCCTCGACATTTCTTTTGTGGGGTTACTATAATGCCGAGCTCGTTTTGCAGCTTCGCACGATTTATACAAAAGTATTCGGATCACTTTTGTACTTTAGGATACGTGCCACGAACCTATTACCTTGAAAACTCTTTCTGACCTTTGGATAGTCTTTGAAATCTATTTGTCCGTAAAAGTTCATCCTAAAAATACCTTCGAACTAACGACTGTACAACTATAGGGGTTAAGTGAGGATTTTTGGTATATAGATTTTTGGATATAAAAAAGTCATGTTACTTTTTGATCAAAATAATACATAATGCTCTAAATATCATAACATTTCACAGAGATCAACGACAAGCCTTTAATGATAAGTTGCTTTAAACTTTACAGTCCCTACTTATAACAAAAACAGCACCAATCGATATATCAACGTCATCTATAACTGCCTTCAAAATAATTGTCGGTTTTTGCAGAGTCATATACTCACAAAATATCTAGCTGACGACCGATCGATTAATTATCACCGAATAAGTTTCTATTTCAGTGGAAGTCAAATAATTGCAGTGTCATCCAATATGTCCACTTCAAATATTATTCCGTTATTATTCCGTTTATCTGAATTTATCATAATGGATAAGAAAAAGAAAAGATAAATTGCTAGAATATATGCAGTATGTTTTATGATATATTGTATTTTCTTTTTATGAATATTTACATAGGCTAATTTATAATTAGTCTCTTGATCATATCCGTCATATGATAGATACCATGTGATCAACACTGACCAGGACTGGCAAAAAAAAATGTTTTACAATTTTAATACAAATTACATAATACAAATAATAATAATACAAATATTTATTATCGCCTTCAAAAAAGACTCCATTTGATTTGATACATATATGCAAATGCTTGGTCCAATCATCCATACACTTGAAATACGCCTCAGCTGGAATGGCTTTAAGTTTCTTCAGCGAATTATTTTTAATGTCCTCAATTGAGTCAAAACAGATTCAACGAACTGAATATTTGAGCTTGGAGAAGAGAAAAAAATGGAGACACATCCGGCAAATACGGTGTTTGAGGCATAATTTTCGTCATATGTTTGGCCAAAAAATCACATACAATTAGAGCCTTAAAAGATGGTGCGTTTCATGCCTAGAATATCAACCAAAATGTGTTGCGATGATCCATAAGAGATGCTAAGATCTTCTGCTATCTGTCTAATGCCATCATGACGATTTTCAAGCACGATTTTTCCGATGTTATCATCTTTAACAGAGGTTGATGGCCAGCAGGCATGGGGCATGTTTTCAACGATCTCACGGCCTTCACTAAATGCTTTATGTTCAAATACTCTGGTTCTTAAGATAGCAGATTCCCTATAGGCTATCTCCAACCTTTTCAATACGTCCGTTGCAGAAGTTCTATTGGAAATACAAAATTTTATACAAATTCTTTGTTGGAATTTTTAATCCATATTAAAAATTGCATTTGCCAAACACGCACTAATTGATATATTGCGCTCAAACTTCACATGTATGTCACATATATATCAATCTAAGAAAAGAATTAGGAATTAATAAACCGTTCGCGATTAAAATGATTCAGCTTATCATATGACATTGTCTTGTATTGTATTGTCATGTATATATTGTCATATTGCCATGTAGAAATGTGTTTATTACAGTTAATTATTTGATAAATTATTTTCGAAATTTGAAATTCAGCAATCCTGGTAATTGGACCGAATTTCATCCCAAGATGTTTAGAAATTTTATTTTTAACATATTATGCAGCAATAAAATTTAAAATTCATATACTGGATGCAACTAATACAATTTTTTGACAGAAAAAATTTGAAAAATATTTATGCTAACTGCAAAGGGAAGTAAATTAATGAAAAGTAAGAATATGGCAGCTGTATATGTTGTCACACATAAATCTCCTGAGTGTCCTTTTTCCTTTTTCTTTTCCTTTTAATAATTCAAAATTTGTATGAAAATAAACGTTTCCCTGCAAATTTCCTGTGTAATTTCAGGCTGACTACTGAGATTATTTTCAATTATTCTGAATTATTACTTTATATAAAACAATACATGCATTTGCATAAGCTGATGAAAATTATAGAATATTCAAGTTTGTATACGTATTGTATATTTTTAGAATATATCTGCCTTGAAAAGGAACTGTAAAAGGGAAACAGCAAGTTTCTTTTGAACTAAGGATATGTTTATGGATAGATAAAAGAGGCTGTATCGAGAACACATAAGTAACATTTTGCTTCATTCTGAAATATTTTGATTAATTTTACATAAAGAAAAATGTTCCCATAGGTATCTGAGATTTCGGATCTAACAAGGCTCTATTAATTTCGTTTTATCTACGTATTAGTTGATATTAGAGATGGGCAAAACTGTTATTTTTAAGTAACCGTTGAAAGTATTACTGTTAAAAATAACAGGTTACTGTTAGTTTTGTTATGTCAAAAATATTGTCACATTTCATTTACTTTATGAGCTTTTGTAACAGACATTTTACAACTATATTTTAGCGTTATGTACGACATAACAATAATTAGTAACAAAACAGCTTTAGGAGGTTCCTATAAATTGCTACATTAAATGCATAATACAAAATACAATCGTATAATATGCGCACAGAACAGATTTATTATATGAAAAAGGAATAGGTATAAAGCCACAATACAGAAATTGTAAGATAATAGATATAACCATTTGATTTTAGTAATAATTGTGTTTTAAATGCAAGATTCTGATAATCTGGACAATAAATATAGATTACAAAAATGTCATTTTAATGCAATTTTTTAATATTCCTATTTCGTATATATTTACTTTTAGTTTGACTTACTTTGAGTACATCTAAATACTGTAGTGCATATTACTAACAATAACTAATAGGTATTATAATAATATTAATTTAATTTTGAAGAATGTTCTAGTACAAATAATTTTGAAGTCGACCATCACAATGTTATTAATGTATGAATGTGAAATGTGCAGACATATGCGTAGTTGCTCGTATCTAATGTTGTGTTGTTATTTTATAGTTTAAAAGTTGGCAGTGGACTATTCGGGGGTTCCCCTTATTAATCTACATGAGACTCGAAATATTATTATAATAATTGGTTGTCTTTAGGTTTAAATTTGTACATGCCACAGTAACCAAATAGATAAATAACTTAAATATTATATATAAAGAATTTATGTAAATGTCCAAACGTTTTATTAAAACAAGGTGTTTATTAACAATATAAAACTACTCTTATTCCTAATGTTTTTCTCGAAACGGAGACTCACTCAACTTTATTAATAACGCTGCCCAATGTCGACCGTTGACACTCCTGTTATTTTCTAAGATTACTAAACACGGCAACAGCGAACGACAAAACTACGACCACGACTGTTATTTTCTATTGGTTATTAAATACGCTACCTGTTGTCTGTTTACCTGTTATTTGTATTTTGTTTAGAAGCGGGTTAAATGTTAATATGAAATAACGCTTATAAAATAACAGATCGTTAAATAACGACCGCACCTCTAGTTGATATACATTTAGATAATAATTTATTGATAAACTTTAAAACTTTCAAAGCTGCATTACTGGAAATACTGAATAAAAATTTGGATAATAATGAGTCAAATATATTACTGCTATCAATAAAAAGTAAGGTGAACTTCGAAAAAATACACAAAATATTTCAATTCTTTTATTGAAACCTTCGGTGTGAAACACTAAACTCGAAGAGATTTACCATTAAACACCAAATCACCCCCTGATGATGCTCACATGGTTAGCGAAACGCCCGTCGAAGAGTTTAAAAAAAGTGATTTGGTGTTTAGCGGTAAATCTCTTCGAGTTTACAAAATATTTATTTATTCAAATTTATTATGGCTTCTTAAAATTATTCTCCTCTCGCTGCAATACACTCATTCCAACTTTTTTTCCAGTTTTAGAAGCAGTTTTATACTCTAATTCTGATATTTGCTTCAAAGCGACAATCGTACTGTCTTGAACGATTTCTGCGGTGGCGGAATGGCGTCTACGAAATGGTTTTTAAGAACAGGAAAAATACGCACGGTCCCGTATCTGGTGAATATGGTGCTTGTAGAATGGTTTTTGTTTGATTTGAAAAACACCTTGCAGCCTTGGACTTCCTTTCGATTGATTTCCATCCCTCTCTAATCCCTGCAAATTCCGTTCAGTATCGTACATCAATTCCTTTAAAATTCGTGACCACATCATCTCACCCTTGGCCTTCATGTTGAACGATTGCCATATGGGATTTATACAAAGGATTTCTTCGCAGCAGTTTCATGGGGCATACTCTAGATATATCGATCCATTTTATCCGTTAGTATTTTATGCCCTGTTCTATTAGTGTTCTCAATTTATGGCTATCCCTGGTGGGACATTATAGTCATTCAACTATGGATTGTTTTGTCACAAATCCCAGAGTTTTACTGGCGATTACACAGTACAAGATCCTTGGAAAAAACGTGACTGTGCTTTTTACAATGAGTGCTAGAGGTCAGTTTGTATCACTATTATTCCTGATTCCAAGGTCCAGAATGAGTCAAAGACTCATGATTAATGCCCCTAATGAGATTATAGGTGAAGCGCAGCCAAATGGCTGGATAAATACCTAATAATTTTTTAAATAGATACGTCATTTAACGAAATATTCGAATCCTACAGAAGAGGGTCCAGTTGTTGTTGATTCTTGATGGACACGCCAGTCATAAAGACTTGGATATCATTGAATTTGCCAGAAAAAATCATATTCTTACGTTAAGCACCTCACCTCATAAGACTTACATACTACAGCCGCTCGATCGAACGTTTATGAAGCCTTTTAAATCTGCTTATAATGATGCATGTGAATTGTGGATGAAATCAAACCCTGACGAAAGAATCAGTGAATATGAGATCGCAGAGTTTGTTGCCTCTGCTTCGCGTTTCTCCAATGGATATTTTTAGTTTCCGGGAAACTTTTTTTATTGATTCAAAATATCATTTTTTATCAATATGGTGTTAAAGGCTCTTTCTGCACTGGCTTTCACCCTTTTAATAGAGATGTCTTTAGTGATTTAGATTTTATTGCTTCATATATAACCAACGTTACAAAAAGTCATCAATCAATATCAGAACTATCGCTTCAACCGATAGTTTCAACGTCTGGACAGCCAGAACTCACAAATTTAAACTCTCGACAACTAGAAATGACACCTTCAGCTCAAACTGCCATTTCTGACTCCAAACTTCAAATTGCCATTTTTTAACAATCCCAGTTCCAAACTAGAGCTGACATTTACTAATTAGTTGACAATTTTAAAACAATAGTTACAAAATTGTAACGGTTCCTGATGCTTCGAAAAGAAGAACTACTACACGATGTTGTAAAGTTGAAATAAGTGAAATCTGCACAAGGTCTCTACACAAAATGATGCAGGAACAGAAAAGATCAATCAAAAAAGTTATTGCGCCAGCTAAGCGAGGCAAGAATTCGCTTTTACGATAAGATGTCAGCAAGAAAGGCAAGAGTTTGCTTTTAAGAAAAAATGTCAGGAAGAAAGGCAAAAAAGACCGTCCCCCAGACCGATTCAGGAAGAGACAATTTCTCCCTTATACATTGACTCTCATGAAGGGCACTGGATTCGGTATGAAAACTGCAAGCTATGGGTCCACGAGGCTTGTGCTGACATATCAGAGACGTCAAATCAGTACATTTTCGATTATTGCCTTGAATCGATCGATTCATCGATCCATAACACTGCGGAACAATTTCAAAAATAATTTCTGTTGAGTTCGATATTTAAGCTATTTTATACGTAAATTGACATGCTAATTCCAAAACTTAAGTTAGTTTTTTTCTATCACGTCAAGTTTTTTCTCTACAGTTGTTGCGCATCCGACTAAGCTTGGCGAATTACAGACTATCAGAGAATCACTTACTATCGATCCAGAGAAAGTGAATTTAGGCAGTACTTCAGAAATAATGACGGATTTGTATATTGCCAGAACGTAGAAGGTTTAATGAAAGAATTGGCCATTTCTAACTATAACGCAACTGAATGGCGATTGTTTATAGATAGCTCAAAGAGTAGCTTGAAGTGTGTTCTCCTACATAATGGAAATTTATACGGTTCAGTCTCAATAGGTCATTCAGTTTCTTTGCGTGAAGAATATGGCGACATAAAGAAAGTCACTGACTTGTTGCAATATAACATGCACCAATGGATCATCTGTATTGACCTTAAAATGGTCTGTTTCCTTCTTGGCTAGCAACGTGGGTATACCAAGTATCCCTGTTTTTTGTGCATGTGCGTCAGCAGAGCTCGTGAGAAGCATTGGGTGCAATCGAACTGGCCGCCAAGATCTGACTTAAGACTTGGTGATCCAAACATTTTAAATCAGCCCCTTGTCGGCCGAAAAAACATTGTATTTCCGCCTTTGCATATAAAACTAGGTCTCATGAAGCAATTTGTTAAGGCTTTGTCAATTGAATGAGACTGCTTTAAGTATATCATTTCGGCATTGCCTAGCCTGTTCCACAGATTCAGCAACTCGTTAAAGATAAAAATTTCATTGAAACAATGACCGAACTTGAAAGGAATGGTTGGTTGGATTTAAAAAATATTGTTAAAGACTTTCTTGGAAATACACAAACCCCGAATTACATCGAAATTGTTCAGCAACTCTTGGAGAGCTTTAAAAAACTTGGTTGCAACATGAGCGTCAAACTGCATTTCTTACATAGTCATTTTGCTAACTTCCCAGAAAATCTTGGTGCTGTTAGTGATGAACCGGGCGAGCGATTCCACCAATATCTAAAGGTTATGGAAGCGCGGTATCAAGGTAGATGGGATGTCAGTATGATGGCTGACTACTGTTGGAGCATTAAACGTGAATGTCCACAAACTGAACACTCCATGAAAAGCTATAAGAAGAAATTTTTACCATAATATCTTTGATTTATTTTTTGTATAAACACACTGTAACTTTTAATAATATGTTAACCTCTGTTTGAATAAAATATTCTAATCTATTTGGTCAGATCTCACCTTATTTCCTTTCGTATGTACACTTTTAAGGTAAAATTAGGGGTATGCTGTAGCTTAAGAACTTGGCGTGATAGAGAAAAACTGTGAATATTTTTGAATTCAGAGATGAAAAATTAGTCAAAAACTATACATATACTATAAACAATACATATTATTATTTATTATTATTATTCATGTATGGGCCCTGATGGACCACGCGAAGTACAATTAGAGGCGTTTGTTGTCGTTAGCCTTCCTTTGCGCCCATACTAATTTCATTCTTTCGCCATGAGCTTTTTTTCCTGTCGTCAGACGAAGTTGTTCCAGTCTTCCTACATTTTTCCCTCTGGCCAACCTCCCAAATGTCAACCTGGTGTCTGAAACAGCTTCTATCCTGAATTTCACATTGTGTAATATTTGCTGATCTTAGATCCTCTTTAATTGCAGCAATCCATTTAATTATTTCTACTTTAGGTCTACTCCTATTTTCATAAAATTTAACTATTTGTCTAGTTAGCCTACTCGGATTCATCTGTTTTATGTGTCCGTAAAACTTAAGTCTTCTTTTTCTCATATCGCTATGTATATCCTTGCATTGTTTGATTTCTTGGTTTTCTAGAAGTCGGTATTTTGTGCTATTTATTTGTTTGGGGCCTAGGATTTTTCTTGATTTTTCTTTCCTTCCTTTCAATGTCCTCGATGTCCCCCTTTCTATTCAAAATGAGCGTTTTTGCGCCACACAGACATTCTGGCTTAATAACTGTGCTGTAATGTGTTTTTTTTTTGTGTTTTTAGATAGGCATTTTTTGTTGTAAATATTTTATGTAAATCTCAATGCCGTTTCCATTTTTTGGCATCTACCCTTATTGGCCGCTTTTTCCAACCCATTTTTCATGATTATTTCAACCAAATATTTGAACTGAGAGACTCGTTTGATGCTACCATATTTTGTTTTTAGAAATGGTGTTCTTAGTCTGTTGCAGGTCATGTATTGTGTCTTTTCAAAGGAAATTGGGAGTCCTACCTTTTCTGCTGTTTTTTTTAGAATTTCAATCTGTTTCTGTGCCGTTAATATATCTTGAGCCAAAATTGTTAGATCATCAGCAAACGCCAGACAATCTATTTTGATATCTCCAGTTTTAATTTCGAAGGGCTCTGCGATGTCACCCATGAATTTAACTTTTGACCTTGTGTTAGTTAATGTTGCTTTAATAATTGCCAGCGTTTTCAGATCTAGTCCTTGTCTTTTTAAGATTCGGAATATAGATTCGCGGTCAATAGAATCATATGTTTTTTTGAAATCCACAAATGTACAAACGAGATTTTTATTGTACAGTTTTTGATGTCTTAGGATCAACTTTAGATTCAGGACCTGTTCAGGGCAGGATCTGCCCTGTCGAAAACCTGCTTGATATTCACCAATTTTAGGTTCTAACTAACCCTGTGCTCTGTCTAGTAGACATTGAGATAGAATCTTGTAACAAACTGGAAGAACAGATATCCCTCTGTAGTTGTTTACATCCGTTCTATCTTCTTCATTGTGTAGTGGATGGATTAGAGCATCTTTCCAATCTTCCGGAATCCGTTCGGTTCGCCAAACTTCTTGTAGAATTTGGTTATTTCCTAGATTGTACCTGGGCCAGCCGATTTCAAAATTTCTGCAGTGATTCCATCTTCACCAGAAGCTTTGTTATTTTTAAGTCGCTTGATTTGCCTAATTATTGCATCCTCATTCCGTGGTAATGAATCTGGGTTTGCTTGTTTAGGGTCTAGTGTTGGTTTTTTTAAAGGCTCAGGACAATTTAGTAGTTGTTCAAAATATTTCGCAAGTTCTTTGTAATTGTCTTGGTTATTTAGAGCTTGTCCGTTTTCTATTTGGAAGCAAAGACTTTGGGGTTGATAGCCTGTTAATTTAGTTTTAAATGTTTTGTAAAAGTTTTGGGTGTTATTTTTTTGGAAATCTTTTTCTATTTGATTAAGTTGATTGTTTTCATATTTTCATTTAGTTTGTCTAATTAGTTTCAATGTTTCTTTTCTTACTTCCAAAAAATGTTATAATTTATTGCTGTTTTTTGACTGTTCCAATCTTTGAATGCATTACTTCGGCTAAATACTGCTTGCTCGCAGACTTCATCCCATCATGGATGTTTTCTATGTTTTTGTAAAGGGGCCATCTTTAAGGCTGTTTTAACAATTTTTTGTTTCAATTCTTGCCAGTTTTGTGCTGGTTGTTTACCAAGCTCTGCTGTTAGGGTTGGTTTTATTTTCGTAGGGTCGAACTTTGGTATTAGCAGTCTCTTTTGAATAAGTTTTTGAGGTTTTAAGCGAAGTTTGATTCAAGTCAAGTAGTGATCCGTGTCTATATTAGCTCCTTTCCTGACTTGAACATTCAAAATCTCTTTATAATTGGGGTACGAAATGGCAACATGGTCAATTTTAAATTCACCCATGTACGTGTTTGGGCACTTCCAGGTCTTTTGTTTTGTTATTTTCTTCTTAAAATAGGTTGACATTATTTTTAGGTTAAACTGCGAGCATAGTTCAACCAATCTTCTACCATTATGGTTAGTCCATTTATGAGCAGTAAAACTGCCGACTGTCTTCCTTTACTTTCTTTCTTTCCCTAGTTGGGCGTTGAAATCACCCAATAATATTTTTAGATGGTTAGAGGGAATTTTCAAGATAGTTTTTTCCAGAATTTCCCAGGACTTATTTACTTTTTGAGGTTTAGATTTATTTTCTTCATTAACTGGGAGGTATGCATTGATTAATGTATAGTTTTTGTTAGCACATTTGAGGGATAGTGTCATAAGTCGATTATTTACTGGTTGAACATTAGCTAAAGAACAAAGAATGTTTCTTGAGATAGCGAAAGCAATACCGAGATATGGTATATTTTTGAGTATTCTTTTGTCCGTTTTACTTTTAAGTAGTCTGTAGTTGCCGAATTCCAAGATGTAATTCTTATTTTATTAAGTAAAATGATGTGAAACTCCTATCGGATATCAAGGATAGTCATACGAACTAAAAAAATACGGTTGTGTTGATAAGAAGCGATTTTTATAAACAAAAATTGGTATTAATATATAATGTTTAATTATAGTAGTATATTCATTATATAAAATGCACCAGTCGATGGAAAATGATATTTTGAATCAGTAAAGAAAGTTTTCTGGAAACTATTTTATTAAACTTCCACCACTATCGATGCTTTTCACAATTCGATATTCCACTTCGAAATCCAAAATGATTAATGCAACTTCTGTCTTGGAAGAGTAATAGTCGTACTTTGTCGTATAAAACATCCATTTTTCGATAGATTGATATTAATTCGACGGAAAAAATAAATGAATATAATATTAAAATTAGATGTATCGAAAAAAGGCCATAAACAACTTACGGAAAAAGCAAAATTGAAAAGCGTTATGATTTATATGCGTAATATTGATAAATGACAAAAATGCAAAATTATTCCAATGATTCCGTTTATTGGTGTATTTTTCATCGCTATATGGATGTTTACTAACTAAATAATAGTTAAGTTATATTTTATAATAGGTGTTTCGGTTAATAATGTCGATTTTGCTAGAAGATGGACTTACTAATACATTTGCTGGTATAGACTAATGACTTCTATGGCGTTTTGGAAGGTAAACATACGTCATCAAAAGCCGGTTCGTTACTAATTGTTATTGTGCAGAAAACATAGTTTCTCATAGCTTTGAATATGTCGAATTATGTACCAGGAAAATATGTTTTGCAGAAAACTTTAATAACGTTCTTTCATTTGAACAAAACAGCTGCTGAACGTTATCAATTTGTGGCTGAAGCTTATGGTGAACATGCTCTAGCCCAAAAAATTTGTAAAGGATGGTTTAAACGCTTTAAAAGTGGTAATTTTTATATAAAAGTCAAGAAGCGTCTAGGACAGATGAAGACTGCCAGAAGCGTTGAATGTTGCTCAATCCGCCCTTTCCGAACACGTATTGGGAAAGACCCAGAAGGAAGAAAAAAGTGTTGCATATGAATTGAAGGAAAAATACATAGAAAGGCAAAAAACTACTTATGCAAAAAGTCGTGAGTAGACCCAGGCCAGCCTTCAACATCACAACCAGTGCGCATTATACATGGAAAGAAGGTTTTACTGTTTATTTGGTGTAGCGATAGTTAGTGTATTGATAAAATTGATCCAAGCATTGAAGGAAAAACGACGAAAACACACCCAAAATACCATGAAGTAATTTTTCAACATGATAATGCTCGGCCCCATGTAGCAAAATGTATAAAAAACTATTTGGAAAACGTTCAATGGGACCCACCTACCCCCCACCTGTCATGTTCACCTGATTTAGCCCATCCGGACTACTACTTATTTTGATCGACACATCACGGACTTTCACAACACTTACATACTTAGGAAGATGTGAAAATTTGGCTTGATGAATGGTTGGACTCAACTTTTGGCACGGAATCCATTTTTTGACGGAAAGATGAGAAAAAGTAATATTTAACGATGGCCAATACTTTGATTATTAAGGTAATTTATTTTGTTATGGAAATTAACGCTCAAATTTTGCGAAATAATCAACATTATTACCGAAAAACATTTTATTATTAATTCTTAACAAATTGAAATAATAACGTTTATGAGTTCTGCAGTTGGTTTCTTGTGAAATATTTTAAAAATACTAGGATTTTAAATGCCCCACTAGCTTTTTAATGTTTCAAACGTTTATAATAGATTTTGTTCTACATATGATTCGCCTTGTTAGGACTTTCTCAAGAGTAGGTTGAAATTATATTGATAAATAATTTCTTTAAAATTCGTGGCCACATCATCTTGCCGTCTCACCATTGGGCTTTCTCTTATATTAGTTCAAGCTACTCTTATGAACGCCCTAACAAGGCGAAACATATGTAAAGCAAAATCTATAATAAACGTTTGAAACATTAAAAAGCTACAAGTGTATCATTTAAAATCTTAGTAAATCTAAATAACTTCATTGGTATGTGTGGCTGAAATATTGAACTGAATCATAAGATAGGGACGTTGTAATATGATATTTTCAGTAGAAAGACTAGCACTAAAATATAATAAGAATATAATATATAGGATTATTAAACAATAAATGTTTAATAAAATGACTAAAGAATCCTTTTACATGAGAAGGCAGAATAAAAATTGGCTTCAGTTATATATAATTAATATAATATTTATGGTTAATTAAATATTATATTAGTTATTAATGGTTAATAAAATATTTATTTTTCTTCCTGTGATGTTACAGCCTGTTAATAAGCCTTGTGATGAAAATATCCACAGTATCTGAGATCTTGTGCGTTCTGATCATCGATTCACGGTCAGAATGATCGAGGAAAAGTTGAATTTGACTCACACAGTCCTTCATCTGATTCTGACGAATAAATTGGGTATGAAGAAAATCTGCCCAAAAAAACAGGAGCAAAACACGTCTTGACTTTTTGGGGTGGATTGAAAATTACCCTCATTTTCTAGAACGTGTTATTACTAGAAACAAATCTTAGATTTTTGAGTATGACCTGAATACAATGACACACTCCAACCCTACCATAGCTAAAAATGCCAGAATGAGTAAATCGAAGATCAAAAGTATGCTGATTTTCTTTTTTGATAGCCAGGAGATTACCCATAAGGAATGTGTAAAGTTACGCTTTTTCTTCGGTGACTTTAAGAATTCGTTATTCTTCAACTTTTTCGAAATTGCATTAACTGTACCAATACTAACATTTAGTGCAGTTGAAATTCGCTAAAAAAAACTCCAACTAACCATGAGACCTACTACGTTATTAATACATACCTCTCTCAAGCGTTGAATGGCAAAATAGGAGCACCATTATCTCGTTCCTGTTCAAAATAACTGGTAAATGACGAGAGAAGTTGCTTACACCGACTACTAAACGATTTTAGCATTTTTTTGCAATTATAATCACAAAAACAGAAAGTAAACCAGAAGATAGGTAAAACAGTAAAGAATACAGTAAAAATAATTCAAACTGTTTGAAGGCATAACTCAAAAGCGATCAGAAGATGAAAATGATAGATTCGATGAAGAAGGTTGTGCTAGGCCGGCAACACTCTCCAGAACCACACACCTATATGTTATCTTTTTATCCTATTCTAATAGGATTATATGAAGAAGAAAAGAGTGCTTCGAACTTTAAATGATTTTTTTCTTTCTTATGGATTTAAATTGGCAATAGATTTCTCTAGATTGATGACGTGACCATAACCATTATTTCCCTGAATGAGAGCTATATACATGTGGGTATATTTTCATTTTCATTTGGGCATATTTTCATTTTTTTATCGTATATTTGAAATCCAACGCTAACTTGATATTTTATTAATGACAACAATACTTGAATTTACCACTGTTGGAAAGAGCATTTTTTTCTAAATTCAACGAGGTAAATATTGTATTAAAAGTCGTCCAAAATTGTTCTTCTTAATTTTGGACGACTTTTAATACTGCCTGTATCATTGATTCTTCTCAACCTTTTGAAACTATTAATTTAATAATATTTTTATTCGGATGTACTTAATTAAATACTCGACAAACTTCAATAAGTGCGTTTTCTATCACCGTATTCAGCAATGTTAGTATTTCAATTCATTCTCTTTCATTTAAATACATATTAATTCCATATAAAAATTGAAAGAAGTATTAAATTCACAAATTGACGGTAACAGTTGTCAAGTATGATTAAATACTTCATCTGTCATCAATTGTTTCATAGCCTACTAAATAAAAAATATATTTACCTTAAAACAGACCGCAAAACCTTTTAGCCATTTTTTTATAATTTATTTTGAACAAAAAAACCATACAATATTTGCCTCGTTGAATTCAGAAGAAAATGCTTCTCCAACAATTTAAAACATCTAAAACAAAATTTACAAAAAATCAAATTAGTCATGGATTTCAAATATGCGACAAGAAAAAAAAAATTAAAACATACCTAAAAAGTGGCAAACATTTCCCGATGTTTGTGTAAAGAATTTCATTAAGAAGTCTCAAAGTGTTCTCGAGATGTTTTACCATTTCCATACATAATAGCGACCCTGTATATACCAGAGAATTGAGTAAAACACGAAAAATAAATTCTTTCTGATGAAACGAATATCTTGAAATATTAATTTGCTTAGAGCAAATACCTTTTATGATAAGTAATAAGTTGCGTTATCCATTAGCCTGATTTTCCATTACTGATACGTTTCCTTGCAAATGTTGCTTGATCAAATGGAATTTAAACAATCCCTGTTATTGCCGTATTTGAATAATCCATAAACCTCCATGATATTTGAGTAAATCTGGATGCGCTTTGCGCTATTCCAATTCCAGGGCTGGGATTGAAAATCAGTTTAATTCAATTAAGTTTTAGTTTTTGTAAAATAGTATCATAAGGTAAGTATTGTTTTTAAAAGGGATAGTCTATAAAATAATATTAGAATATTGAAATATATCCAATTGAGTTATTGTAATTATTAAAAAGCATGGAATAATAATTTTTACAATTTTTGGCATTTGGTAAGCCAAAAATTGTCTTTTTAATACCATTTCCTAAATATTTTCGGTGGAATGAAAACACCTACAGAATTATTATGTGAAATGATCCAGAAAAATATTTTTTTTTACTGGAACGTCTCTTGTATTTACAGTACGTATCATTTTTTTTTTTTACGTCTATCCGCCATTTATTCCACTGGTCATATATTTCAGCTTTACTGTCGAGTTTTTTACGAGGGAACGGGTCTAAAAAAATCTTCTATTTTTGTTCAATTCGGGGATGTGATTGCTTCGTCATACTATCAGATTTTTATCACTCCATGGATACAAAACGCGAAATCAGGTCCATTCGCAATTTTTCTCTCGGTGTTATTCCTGCATGTAACGATTTTGGAGGTAATCGAATTGGAAATTGTGGTTAAAAGACTATATTTTTCACGTTCAGTTCAACAATGACTCTATTATGTATGAGAAATAATTGTGTTTTATATTAGATGTTGAGATGAATCAAATCAAATAATTGAAAAAAAATTTTAATAGTATACATCCATTATCAAAAAGTAAAGTGAATTTTGTTTTAAAAATGTGCGCATTTATCCATAAATTTCCATTCCATTTTTCCGTTTATCCATTTTTCCATTTTAATCGTATCATTGGTTTTAAGTTGGTAAGTGGCAAACTAATTCATGGTTTACGCATCACGATAACCCGCCATAATAATTATTCGTCAATTTTTGGCTAAAAATCAAATAACTACTCTTTCTATGAGGACCATATTCACCAGACATCGCACCGTATGGCTTTTTCCGATTCCCTCGATTGAAGAAACCACTTACTTGGCGCCGTTTTGATGGTATTGATGTCATTCAAGAGAGTTCGCTGGGTGTCTTAAGAAGATACTAGAAATCAAGTATTTAAACTGCTTTGATGATTAGAAAAAACGTTGGAATAAATAAATAAATAAATATATATATGCTAGACTATTAGTCCGGAAGTACATCCGATCGTTTGTGTCCCGTTTGTTGGGAACGTGCAGACGTTTCGCCAAAGTCACACTTTGTCGATTGGGGATTCTCTGATTTTGGCTTTGGTCGTTTTTTCCAGATACGTTGTGGGGTCTCTGGTAACTTTTTTATAACTGGGGTTGTGTAAAAGTTCTTTGATTTTTCTTTTATATTCTTCAGTATCCATGACTACGGTGGCGTTTCCCTTGTCGGCAGGTAGTATGGTTATTTCCTTTGGTTTGTTTAGTTTCTTGATGGCTTGATGTTTTACACGGATTAGATTTGCTGCGGGTGCTTTGGAATGTCTTAGAATGCTGGAGACATCTTGTCTAATTAGTTCGGCCGTATTTTTATCTAAATATGATATGCTTGTTTCGACATTTGCAATTATTTCTTCTGTTGGAATTGATTTTGGTGCGATTACATAGTTGAAGCCTTTGCTTAGAACGCTTATCTCGGCTGTTGAGAGCTGATACTTTGATATGTTATGGACTGTGTTGGTGTTGGTTGCTTGCGGCAGTGTTTTGCTGGATTTAATCCTGAGGTTATTTAATTTATTTCAGAGTCTTTTGAATGTGATTTTTTTTTGCTTGATTCAGCGCGCCAATATGTTAAAAGTTCTATTTTATTCCAAAGTAGGTAGTGGATTTGTTGACTTAAAGATAGATGGAGATTGAAGAGTTGTTGTTCTGTCTCACTTCCTTGTTTCGTAGTCTGTCTTATTTGTTCTTTTAATAGGTGCGTGCTCGCTTTGTTCAGGATAGCTTCTGTTCTTGTTGTTGTGTGGTATGACAGTTTTGTGAAAGTTGGTTGAAGGTTGCAGGTTTTCGTTGCGACAGTTGATGAGGAGCATGAGGTGGCATAGCAAAGTGCATCTCTTGTTTCTTAAGGTTTCGTAAGTTTTGGTAGTTTTGAAAATCTCCTCCCCGTAGAGGTGTATAATGTTAGTTCGTAGTGTTTCGCGGATGGAAGAATGCGCTAGACTATTAGTCCGGGAGTACATCGGATCGTTTGTGCTCCGTTTGTTGGGAACGTGCAGACGTTTCGCCAAGGTCACACTTGGCATTCTCAATGCTTCAGTCTTCAAGACCCAGACTTCAGTCAGACAACAGTAGTCAGGAGTTATACACCCCCGACCATTGGGTTCCACAATCTCATGTGGAACGCACAATAACCTGCGTCTCCGCCATAATGACCAATGGTTAGTTGCTTGACCGGAAGGAAGCCCCACCCATCCCTGTGCGTTCCACATGAGATTGTGGAACCCAACGGTCAGGGGTGTATTACTCCTGGCTATATATCGAAGAGTTTTAGAAGTATATATATAAATATATATATATATATATATATATATATATATATATATATATATATATATATATATATATATATATATATATATATATATATATATCGAAGAGTTTAAGGCCATACCAACACTTTGATAATAAAGTTTTTCGATTTTTCAAAAGCTCGAAAAAATATATTCAATTTCCCAATGACCTACGTTGTGGACAAAAAAAAATTTTCGGGTCGGTTGAGACACCTTAAAAACTTGTTGAAAACGTGAGAAAATTAAGTAAATACACCAAATATTTAATGTTTATAGAATATTTATTAATCGTTTTCATTTATTAATCGTTTATTATTGTTTCCGTTCCTTCAGTACCGAAATTGTTTTCGGTAAAGTTAGAATGGCACTTTTAATTGACTTTCGCTCGAGGCTCGTTTTTTTAGCAGGTGTAATTGTTTGCACTGGACTAATTTTAGTCAAAATCGAAAAGAGGCTGCATGCACGAGATGTTGATGGTGCCTCATATACTATCACCTTTTTGTCGACAACAACCTCTTCTGGAGCATCACTAATCACAATACGACGCTGCACATCACCATCGACACTTTCCGTTTCAGTCGATATGGCTGCCTCATTTTCATCACTGAGAACGGCTTGTATAAAGTCGAATTTCACAAAAACATCCGGATTAAACGGTGAAATCCCCGTTGCTTCGAATCCATTGACGAAGCTTTGAGGCAAAAGAGCAAGCAGTAATGCGGTTTTAACAAAGCCTGCTATGAGTCGAATTTCAAACGTTTTGCCAGATTTATAAGCCAAAAACACGATTTATAAGCAAAAAATGGCGCCTGGATACGAACACCGAAAAAACACCACTGTCTCAACTTATCTGAATGGCGTCATTTTTTGTCACGCAAAAATTTTTTATGCGTAAAAATATATGTAATTTATAACAAATGGATGATATTTACCTTGAAAAATGGTTAAAAATTTATCACTTTATAGATTAATTAAAAAATCACCATTTTTTTTTAGTTTCACAACACGTTGTTTGGCAGAGGTACAGATAATGCGTGCGCTCTCTTCGAAACCATAGGAAAAGTCAGGTCTTGGTCCTACAACAATTTGACATAAATGACATTTGACATGTCATTGTCAAAAAACCGAGAAATGGCTTGGTATTAACTTACCCGATGTCTCAACTTAGCCGACAACACCCTATACCGGTTCAAATCTGTATATGCGCTGTTCTGTATAACGTGATGCTACAGCCGTCAAATATGTTTTTTAAAGACCCTTTTTTAATTACTGACATTGTATTTTTTGTTTCAGGTAAGTGATCTTTGGCTGTATAAAATCTGAAGTAAGTACTAATTAAAGGGAATAGGAGGTCTGAAATTAGCTTTATATAAAACTTTAGCAGTTAAATGATATTTTCTAATAATTATTTCTAATTTAATATTTGTTTAAATCAATTCACCATTACTATGGTGTATCAATATTTTAATAATCAATATTTCAAATTATATTTTAATTTAATATAGAATATTTACATTTTTTAAATTATATATCATCTTAATTGGTATATAAGCATAATATTATTTATTAATATAATTATTTATTTTAAAACTATAATCGACTGCCTTACATTTGGACAAAAATAACATAAATTTAATTACGAAACATTTCATTGAACATTACGGTTTCGTGCTCTATGGCTCTATCACTATTTTTACTTAAAATAATGCATATATTATAATGTTAAACGAGCGTAAAGGGAAAGTTAATTATTATTAAATGAAAAATGAATTGAAAAGTCTCAAGTGGGCTTGTGGAGAATATTAAAAATATTCAAACAAAGAAGAACATTTCTGAAATATAGTTTTAAATAACTTTTGCAAATATAGCCAACGATTATTTATCTTATTTTGAACAAAAGTTTCCTAATAATCTGTATCTGTCGCCTCTTAAGGTATTGATAAATGAAAATTAAAAAAAAATGAAAATGAAAATAAGGCATTGAAAACAAAATGCAATATTTTTATAGCAATTTATTCCATATGCATAAATTTGATTTGTTTTGTTTCCAAAAAAAAACGAAAATTTACACCTTAATGTCGTTTAATGTTATAGTTGAAATAACTAGCAGTAATTTTCACACCGAAACATCGAAACACCGAAACAATGATTAATTGTTTTATTAAATTAAAGATTCATAATGTGCACCATTTGAGTCTATGTAAGCGCTTGGCACCGTTATATCCTATATTCCAGCAGAAGAGATTCTTCCACTTCAACTAGTCTCCCTGTAGTCCGATACACTTACCCCACTGATTTTCATACTTTTTCCCTTTCAAAAATACCAGTTAAGCTTTGTAAAATAAGCATCCCCTTCTTCGATAATCTCATCTCATTTTCTCATGTTTGGCAAGATAACGTAGTTCAGAGGGCAAAGTTCGGATAATAGTGTAGATGCAGCATCATTCTGTAGCGTAAATCAACCACTTTCTCTGTTGTAACGGCGAACGAATAGGAGATTAGATTATCGTGATGAAACAGCATATTTTCCAACGCACTGCTCTGTAAGTAACTCTACTCCCTCCGTTTATGGTCCGTAACAGGTAAATG